>VWZX01004113.1:0-587011 GCA_013399015.1 Galbula dea | reverse complement strand
AAGGCCATTCTAGGGAGGCGGGTGTTGGCCTCTTCTCCCTTGTGACTAGTGACAGGACTAGAGGGAATGGGCTTAAGCTGAGCCAGGGTAGGTTTAGATTAGATATTAGGAAGAATTTCTTTACTGAAAGCGTTGTGAGATATTGGAATAGGCTCTCCAGGGAGGTGGTGGAGTCACCATCCCTGGAGGTTTTTAAGAAGAGGATAGATGTGTTTCTTCAGGGGACGATTTAGGGGTAAGAGTAGTGTAGGGCTATCAGTTGGACTAGATGATCTTGAGGGTCCTTTCCAACCGTAATGATTCTGTGATTCTGTGATTCTGTGATCAAACACCTAAAATGAGGTTTCACAGCAGCCAGCAAGCTAGGTGGACTATAATGCCGATAAGTATTTTTCTTCCTCTGCAGCCCAGCCCAGATTAGTTATTGGTTAGGGAAACCCAAAAAAGCCTTCAATTAGTTTTGGCCACCAGACTAATAGTGAGTGATCTCTACAGACAGTCTTGAGCTCAAATCCTTTCTTCAGACTGAAGTAAAGGATTCAGAAAAGCAAGGAAGCAAGCAGATAGCACTCCCCTAACCCTGTCAGTGAGACAAAATGACCCATAAACACATCCAATCAGGAAAAACCAAACAAACGAAACAAAACCAAAACCCTAAAAGCAACAACGACAACAACAAAAAACCCCAAAACCCCAAAAGAAATTTTTGCTGAGGCCAGATATTTAGTTTTATGGGATATCTGGGAGTATCACAAGTGGTGAATCATGTAATGTACCTTAACATTAAATACCCACAATGCTGATAATCCATGGCATCCCACTGAAGGGTGCTAAAAGTAAAAATGTCAGACTGAGGCCTTGGATATGTCAGTGTACATGAGATCTTGAATTTTGTTTATGTAGAGTTGTAAACTACATACACATACAGATATTTGAAATGAGTACAGCTCTTCCTGATAGCTATAGAACACGCTTGCCGAGTAGGCAGAGAGATCAAAACACAGCAAGACCATAGTGATGCATCCACTGATTCCAAATGACATTTACAGAAATCCTACAATCATGCAGAATCTTGTCATTGTTACCTTCCCAAAAACTTATGTTCAGGCATTCCTTCAACTGAGCCTTGCTCCATCTCCTGATTCCCAAGTCTGCTGTCCCAATGACTGTGCTTAAAGGAAGAGAGAGTGCTACGAGAGATAGAAGAGCTTCTAACAGAAGGGTTTTTTCTGTCTGCTCCAATGTCATAAATTACAAAATAAAATGTGACTGCCATTAGGCATAGAGTGTTCTTTCATGTTATGTGATATATGATAAGCCACTTGAGGCTGGTCTTTGTCTGTTACTGGCCTGATTTATCAATATTTTCAGTAGCTTCTTCTGAATGATTTTAACATATTGTCACTCACTACTCAGGGCAATAACTGTGAAGCATAAACAAGCCCTCAGAGGAATGGCAGCATCTTCTGGGGAGAAAAAAAATAAAAAAGTCAGCATAACAAACTCACTAACACAATTGTTTTTGAACTTTCCCCTGTGATTTTGAACTCTGCTGCATTTTTTAGGGAAAATATTATTTAATTTTGGAAGAATTCCCTGTCAAGAGGCAAAATAAACTTTCATTATGCGATTACTTTTGGAAAACTAAATGAATTAAAAACATCTGACATGCTGATATATACCTACATAGTTATATTTTACTCAATATAATATAATCATTCTAATAAGCAGAAGGAGATGACACAGTACTTGGTTAGGTTTTTTTAAATACTTGAAACTATAGATATTGATTGATTAAATAGTCTGAGCTTTTTGAACAACTTCTAGGACCACTATGAATAGAAGGATTCAGATTCTTAAACGTTCAGGATGCATTTGTCCATGCAGAATGTCCTATTTGTTCGAATAATTATGTGAGTGGTTAAGAAGAGGTTATCAGCAGAAAATCTTCCATGGAATTATGAGTGAACTTTGAGAGTCCACAGGACTGATGTTGATCAAACCATGTGTTGTAATCCTAGGAAGAACTCCTTTAGGTTTTTTCGGTTGGATTTTTTGATTGATTGTTTTTTCCTCATCTGTTGGTTTTGGTTTGGTTTTTTTGTTTGTTATTTATTTATTTATCGATCTTCTCTTTTCAGCCTGTGTTCTTGTTTCATCTCCTTCTCCTTTTCCCCACCTTTTAGAAATATCTGTCAAACATCCAGAATTTCTCCAAAACATTTTGGTATGAAATTTGTCAAAGATTGCAAACTAAAGAATTCATAAGTATTACAAGTATAAAAACTTATTAAGTCTGTATATAAACCTACGATTCGGTTGGAGATTTCACAGACCTTCTAAAAGTATTTTGGTTATGGGAGTTTTCTTTCCTCCTTGAGAGATTTGAAAAAGATAGTAAAAATCTGAGAAATCTATTAGTCTATCCTATTTATAATGGCACACAATGATAATATGTCTAGTGAAATATTGGCAAGTTATGAGACATGAAAAGTTTTATTCAGAAACATTAAAAAGACATATTAATGCTTGAAGCTTGAATTCAGAATCTGCAGAGATAAACATATACTGCACTGCATTATAACCATCCTATGATTTGAAACACTTTCAGTTTATTTATTTTCTGTCACATGTTTGCTGTACAGACTCTGAACTGTTCAAGAAGACTGATACTTCAATTTAGACTCCTGTCTTTAATCAAGAAACAAGATACAGTATAGTATTGTATGAGGTTTTTGCCTTATTATTCATAGAGATGGATTAACTTATACTACTAGAAGTGATGATCAGAAATAATTATCTTTTTAACAGCTCCCAATTCAAACTTCAAGACTGAGAAAACACAGTTTTGTCTAAATGTTAAACACATGGCTGCCTGGAGAGAGTCATATTTGTTACTACCTGTCTTCTTTCCAGGGTAAAACTGAACAATACATCTTCCACAAAGATTTCCATGTGTACAAGTAAGGTATACAAAGAAGTGAGAAAGATTGCTCCCACAAGAAAATGCCCTGAGTAGAACTGTAACTCAGTGTTAAAAAGATGGCATTATAAAGGAAGACATTCATTCATAGAGCTGATCCCACAAGAACTACAAAGCCTCACATAGAAGCTCAGCTGAAACGGGAATTGGCAAAGAATTTTTTAGGGGTTTTATCAGTCTTCTTTGTCCTATATGCATGTTTATGTATACCATTTTGAGTAGGAATATCAGGCAAGAGTTGAGGAAAAAAGGAATTCAGCAGTTAAATACAGAGAGGTGCTGAGAGAGACTTTATATGTATAGATATACATTTGATTTTTCTTCCCTTTCTCTATATGCTAATCCAAATAATTTGGCATCTTTCTGTTCACTAACACTAAGGACAATCTATACTAAAAAGACATTAACTATACCTGTAAATAAATTAAAATTACAGGGCCTTTTGAAAATTCCACTTATCAAATGTTAACTACCAGAACTGTTTGACTTCAAAATTTCTGTGGGATTGTGCCAGAGTCCCACACTCTCTGACCAGATTCTTTTAGATATTCCACATGCAGAGGCTGTGATGTTTAACATCAAATCTACTTATTTCAAGATATTTGATGTCAGATAGAATTTCTGACTTAGTAGAGTCATTCAAAATATACCAAAAATATACTACAAACACCTTACACTTAACAAAACAAAGTAATTGCAATACACATTTCAGTCACAATGTCATTCCCTTTTACCAGCATCATCATCATGATGCTGGGCGTCCTCAGCTGCCAGGAAGTAATACCTGTATTGGAGCCAGCTCAAGCCCACTGCTCTCTTTCTAATTCTTTTGTTAGTCCCTTAGTTATCATCCTCTATGTTGGGCTGAGCCATGTATTTGCTCCACCCATGCTTGCCTGGCTAACTCAGGGAGACATTCACACTGTTTGAACAAACTCAGGAAGAAACTGATACACTCCACTGACACAGCTGTTTACCTAAAGCAAAGGCTAACCTCCAGCCTCCTTTGTGTTGAGATGAAGTCAGGTTCTTTGCAACAGCTTTGATCAGCCAAAACCTGACTGATTCCCTGAGCTTCATAGGCCCATTACCCTTGTCCATCCCTCCTGAGTCTCCTTCCATTGTAAGGGTTTATTGGTCAGTCAGAGATCAGAAGTTAGGAAATGACCTGCTATTTGCCATGCTCCTCTCCAATACTTTTTTGCTAGGTTTTCAGAAGGAAATGGATTTGGACTTTCTCCATTGTTCTACAGATTAAGCAACTTAACTTTTACCTGTAAATAGCAAAATGTAACTTTACCAGCAAACAAGTAGCAGTCATTATGCCTCTAACTGTTTGTATTTCTGGTAAATAAAATAGTATTTATGGTAGTTATTTGTCCACTACCTTACTCCAGACATACAAATTAGTGCCGATTACTTTACACTGACTATTAAGAGATCAGCTAAAATAACTGTTTGAAACATAGTTGTCTATGTTTTAGATGACTACATGTGGCTCCATGACTAACAAAAGCTTACAACAAAACCACAGCTTCCAATAATAAGAAGAAAAGGAATAAAAGATGTGATTCTTCCCTTTTTTCAGTAATTTCTCCAATACTCTAAAAAGGAATTTGCAAATTACATACTTTGTAACAGATATGCCATTTTTAATATGTTATTAAAAGCTTCCTGTCTTTTCAGTCACTAGATCTGGATGTTTTTCATCATGGCAAGGAACCATCACACTAGTAACACTTGTGACTGCTACTAAGTGCTGGGAAAACATTTAACTGAGAAAATATGTCAGGGTAAATCAACGTATTTTGGCCTATGAAGGTAATATAAGCCATGATCTAGTCCATATGAAAAAGCACCTAAATTTTAGGTGCATAGTGTCATTGAATCGGTGTAAGAAGTGCAAGTATTTGAGAATGTGTAAAGGAACGCTGCAGTTCTCCAAGATGTATGGAAAACTGGGTGAGCATAAAGACTGCTTACACATGGAGGATATATTAAGGCTAGAAATTATTCAAAACCAATTTTGCTAACAGGTTGGGGTTTATTTTTGTCTGAAATATTATTTTTACCAATTCAATATCAAAACAGAGGAATATTATTTGTCTTAAAATTATAAGATTAAAAAACCAAATAACTTGCAAGAAATGTTCTTTATTTGCTGATTATCAGCAAGAAGCCAAACTAAAAATCTTTTGTTAAGTTCCATTAAGTATGTCTCTGCTAGTATCCTATCTGACCTTTCAATTAAGCCTGATCATGTTGTCTATTCAAGAAGCTTTGAACAAGGATTTGGAAAGTCTTAGCTGTTTTCTTAAATGTTATAGCAGATTGCTTCCAAATCAAGTACTTCAAAGCTTTTGCAAAATTGGAATTTTTTTTTAGTTCAATATTCATGAGATAAGAAAAGTTAGTACTGGGCATAGAAGTTTAAAGCCCATTTTCTTTCACTTAACATACATTTTCTTTGAATTTCTTATTTCTTGTACAGTCCAGAATGCCTCATAACGTCCAGAATGCCTCATAACATCCTAAAGCCAAAGGGAGAAAGTCTTTTTTGTCAACCTTAGATTCTCCTGCAACATGGAGACTTACGTTTTCACAGCATGGGTTAGAATTTAATTAGGAGATACATTTATCATTTCCCCTCTAATTTTCCCTTGCATATAGCACCATCACTTCTTGCAATATTCTTGTTTGCATTATTAAGAGCATATTTCCTATGCCTGTAGATTTCTTTGAATGTGGCTTGACACATGATGAGAAAAGGGAGTCATAGCAAGACCTGAATTAATCCCTCTTGATATTATGTGTTTAATAGGTCCATGAAGTAGAAGACTACCTGCTATTAACCTTCATCTTTACTCAAGGGAAGAGACACTTCTAGAGGAGATTTCAGTCTTTGGGACCTGATCTACCTTCTTTGTAACACACAGCTCTTGAGTTCAACTACCTTTGCCTGTGAATTTTCGTACTTCCAACTGTGTGACCTTGGCTTAGCATTAATGAGAGAAAATGTGTAACTGTAAGAGACTATGCAAGCTAAGACCTTTCAAGATAAAGGAAGTAAAAAGATAGGCAGAAGTGAAATTATTGACACTAGCAGTATTTCTGGACTTAAAAGAAAAATACTGACATGAAAGGGTTTAAAAGCCCAAGAAAAAAAGGAGAGTCAGAAGGTAGCAATTCAGCAGAAACAAGGATGAGACCAGATCTTTTCCAGGAGCACCGGAGGAAAACATTTCTCACTTGACTGGTAACTGTCTGGACAATAAAAATTCACAAGGAGTCTCTACTTATACTGTGACTCTGATTATCTGAGTAGCGTAAGTTTAATACTCATGTCCTCCATGCATATTAGCCAATACATATATTACCCAATACATACCTATGTATTCTTTTATATAGTCTTCTTACAGAGTCTTTTTTTCAGATGGTAAAAGATACCTGAAAAAAGAGAGGGGCATCAGGAGTTCCCAGTCTCTCTTCACTTACTACACAGAGAAGTTAGAAATCTGGTTGTGTCAAAACTCAGATAAACCTCTTGTTTAATGGAGGTATGCAGGACTTCGTGTTAGGTTAGCAGTCAGGGACCACTCAGATTTACAGTGATAATTACAAATACATAGACCACAAATGAGGAACTGTTGTCCTTGAGATTTCTGCATTGCATAAAAACATAGACACTGATTTTATATGATCAAGCTCCATGCTGAACAATTTATATTGATCATTTGCTATATTTTCATGAGCTATGAGTCTGAAAATGTGGGTTTCTGTGTGTGGGGGGCTTAATAGAAGGGAAAACTCCAAAACACGACTGAGTGATATTTGTCTTTTAAAAAAAGCTTTTGAACCAGAAAACATAGAGGCAGATTGTATTCACATTTCCTTGTGTTCACTGGTTCTCAGCCACCAATGCTGGGAACAGTGGTTAATGTAGAAACTGATTTGAGAGGTATCTTTTATATGTTTTATTTTGTTCTTTTGGTTTGGTTTTGGTTTTATCCTAATATCCAGCCTAGGCATTATTTTTAGGTATTCTTTTTTTTTTGTTGTTCTGAAAAGGGATATTTCCCTTCCTTCATTTTATTTCATTTTCAATGTGTTTAGTAACATTTATTTACTTCTTCTGTTCTATAATTTACCTTTATTCATATTCTCAGTACTTTGAAAAAAAATTACAGAGAATATAGAGAACTAATACAGTAACAGTTAAAAAGATTTGCAAACTTTTCATCCTTGCAGAAACTGACACAGTAATTTACTTTGTTAAGAATGATAAATTCTAGAATTAATTTATACACATTGTTTTATTTCATTACTTTACAACATATTCTTCTTATGTTTTATGAAATTGTAAGGATAATCTAATAATTCCTAACTTCAATACAAATTCAGGCATTCTGCATAATGTGCCACTACAAATGGAAAAAAAAAACAACCTGCAACCAAAAATACCCCGAAAACAATCCCAAAAAACTACCAAACAAAACCCACCAACCAGTAAAACATAAAGCTGATCTCAAATTTTAAAATCTTATCCAAATATCATCTAGATATATGGAGTTAGAAGTCAAACTGTGACCTTTGTATTATATCTGAGAACAAAGCAGAAGTCCAAAATGCTTCTGTAATGAAATAGAATTTATTGTATGTAAACAGATGTTTTTGTAACTTTTTTCAACCACAGATGGATTTAATTCCAGATACAGACACAATAGGCAAAAGAAAATCATGAAGAAGAAATGGTGGAGCTTGCTTACATTTTAGAAGAAACAGTTTAGTTCCTGACCAAGATAAAAAAATATTTGTGTCTATTGCTGTTAAGTAAAGCATCTAGGATTATTTACTGCTTTAACAGTTTGAAATTACTAAATTAATGGTAAAATTTATTGTTCCTGTGATGTAGATTGATCACTTTTTTCTTTTCTTTTTTTTTTTTTTTTCCTTTCCAAATCTGATAGGTTACTTATTGGCCTAAGCTGTGGGGCTTGGGTATCTGACTCTTGCATAGGCAGACATGTCAAAAGACACCAAAGACATGTTATCCCTGAATATTAAAACCCAAATAATATCAGAACCCAAATAATATATTAGAGCAACTACACATGCACAAGAAGACATGGAAGCAAACTCACATCAATATGAGATTACGTGTCAAGAACATGAATACGATTAGAGCTGCCATTATGGTCATAGAAAGGAATATTGCTTGATATTTAAAATACTGGTACCAGGATGCTAATATTGGCTTGAAAAGCAGCTAACTCTTCAGCCCTTTCAGTTTGCCTTCTCATTATTATGGCAATCACCATGTTCATTCACCAAGCCCACAGACAGATGGAGTGAACTATCATTTCTCTGATTATAAAGTGTGTGTGAGGAGCATATTCCTAATACCACATCTCCTGCACATCTTGGCACAGATGCAAATAAATATATCAAAGTACATGACTAAGGCCTTCAGTACAGGGCCATGTATAAACAAGTGTTACTTTGTGTTAATGACTACAGTGATGACAGATAGTTACAGAGTGGTAAATGCAGTGCACTTAGTATATTTTACTTGGAATGGGGTACTAGACAGATATTCCCCAAACTTCCCTCTTTGCCCTGGCACAGAGGCAAGTACATGAGCCAGATGAGAATCTGACCTTACCTTTTTAAAGGCACTATTACCTTCACAATTACCTTGGATGACTCTGACAAGAGAAAATAAAATTTTAACTGTGTACTCAGCCTATAAATTTTGCAGTAGTCTGTTTTCTCTAACAATAACACCTCTTCAAGACAAGACTTGCTCAGAAAGAAAAATCTTTAAAATTTTCCAAAAGTCACTAATCTTCCATGAGTCTTAAACTGCTCTTTTTCCCTCCAGGGAAATAGTCTCTGTAAATTCTTTGAAGGTTCCTAATTATAAAATTGCTCAGCCAACCAAAGAATGGGAAGTACATCATAACTTTCAACAAATGATGCTATAACACTCACCAAAAAAATGTTTTAGTTTCAAACCGTGAGTATCAACTCCTTTGTGATCAATATTTTCCAGGGAAAACCTGAGAAAGAAAGCTGAATAGTGAGGAAAGTTGGAGGAGCTATGGCATGCTTGAAGTCTTTCAGTGAGAAGAAAAGAACTAATTTACTTAGCAGTTTGTCAGAGTGAACAGACATTACAGATTGTCTTCAGTAAAAGATGAACTTTTTTCTGTAGACAGATTGAAGAGAAATGGAACCAAGAAAATTCTAAATTGGAGTTGTTTAGCTAGAGAGGAAGAACAATGTGAGAACCATCTCAGATAATCAATAGTTTTGTGGATGGTGTGGTTACTTAATTGTGAGCAAGTCAAAATTTCTTCCCTACATTACAAACCAGAAATAGATTCTACCTGCACCCTCATCACTAGCAATATTTTCCAAACCTGTATGAAAACAAAGGTTTAGCTACACCAGGCTTCTCCTCATTAACATAGTATGAAGATCTCATTTAATTCTGAAATGTCTGAAATTAGAACAATTAATTATATCATGAGACTGGAATGATCTTACCATCACTAGTAGCTTTGAAGGGTAATATTAAGAATGTGTGAGTTTCAAGAACATGGCATTTTTAATTCTCACTTCAGCCACCTACTGTGTCTCCTCAAGGCTTCACACAGTTCGTTTAACAATGTTTCTGACTGCTTTTTCCACACTTAGTAGCATAATTGACATGCATGATTTGAAAAGTGATCAAGGAATTGTGGGGGATGGGGAAAAACAAGTGTCACCTTTCTTGTTCAATAATTTCATTAGAAGAAAAACAAACTTGCACAGAATTAATGAAAACTTTATGCAATTTCACAGATTATTTGTTAGCATCTGATTAAAAACAAAAAACACTAGAGGGTTTCCATTCCACACTCCTCCTAGGAGTTTCAAAAAGGAGTCATCCTTCTACTTTTGAGTTGAAAAAATAATTTATCTCTATGTTTTGTAATCTTGCATCAACAATAACTATCAGTGAATTACAAGGTTTACTAAAGGGAGTATTTTTGCTCTTTTGTAGTTTTATTTTTCATTTAACAATAACTATTGCCTTAAATTTGTGATAAACAGTGGCACTGCATCATTTTGAAATCTTCTTTGTAATGCACTGTATGCTGTAGATAACTCATTTCTATCACTCAATATTACATCACAGTTTAATAATAAAAATCAATATTCTTCATTATATTAAACTGTTAAGAACCAATGTACATTTAGCAAAGTTTCTCTAATTCCTTGTTTTCTCAGCTAAGAAAATCATTTCAGTAGTGTCAGGACTATGTCTTCAAAGTCTTTTATCTGAAACAGTGAGGACACCCTTTTAAGACACACACACACACACACAATTCTTGTTTTAATTCACTTCTGTTACAGTGCTCATTCTGTTTTACTTTCATAGCTATGACAGACTATCTAGAAAGTCTGGCTTTCCTAGTAGCATGGAAGTAACACTTTGTATGATACAGCAATTTTAATACACAAGACACATGTCCATATAAGTCATCTTATTTTGTGTCACTATTTACCATTTATTTTCTATACTTTCATATTAATATCCAGCTTCTCAAAATGTGTATGTGCATGAAATCTGTACATGCTCCTCTGCTGGGGAGGGAGTGACATAGAATCCATAAAACAATCAGAAAACTAGGAATAACAAATATCTTAATGGATATAAAGCATACTGCCAGTAATTATGTGAGGGGAAAAAAATTAGTCATCACACTGGGCAAGAACAATCACAAAAATGTTTCATATGTTGTGCAGATACAATGTATATTTTCCCTTTATATTTCTTTTTGAACCCTGTTGTAAGAGTGTGTTAAGTAAAGAACTGAAATGTGCTGGATGGATTCTATTCACCATTATCAATCTTTAGTGCTCTTTGAAGAAAATTGAAGAATTTGTTACCTATTGAATCTACCTAGCAATGTTACCTGAATGGCACTGAACAAGAGCTATGAAATATCAATTATTCAGAGAAAGAAAACTCTTCTCCTGATGTTCCACAAAATATGGAGTTAGACATTTACTTACCTAAGATGCTTGCTAAATAACACTCATAAGCAAAACATGCTGCTGTTTTACCATGTCACTGAAACCCCAGCTGGGGAAAGCAGGAAAAAAAGTGACATATCCTTCCTGAGTACATCAGCACATTCAGATGTGAGCTTGCTGACAATAAGATTCTGTTTCTAAAAAGTCTTTTGAAACTTAGACTGAAATAATTGCTGTTTTGTTCACTTGTTTGTTAGAGGGAAGAGGTCTTTCAGTTCACAAGATAACAAACATTCAAGGTCTTGTGTACACCCACAGATTCTGCAACCTTTTTGCCTTACTCCTAGGAGTTTGACCGCTCACTGCCAGCTCTGTTGTGATCCAGGTCTGATACCTAACACATGCCCATGTCACCCAGATAGCCACCATGTCTGCACCCCATAGAAGTTAACCAAGATTTTCTTTGGATGACATGTGGCTTCTCTTTGGCCTTGAGACTCTATTTCCCTTGTCCATTAAAGAATTCCCAAAATAATGAGATGTAACCATGTCACTGCCTACTGTGTTTATTGTACTTTTAATTGCCTGCAACTGTCCTCCACCTTTGTCTTTGCTCTCTTCAGTTACACTGTTTTCTCTTTGATGTATTTCACATCTATTATTCACATATTTGCAGCAGGTTAAGTAATACTGAGGCACTGACATAGGTGAAACACTCTAAAAATTTATTTTGTCAAGATGGGACTGTATATACTCATACTGTTAAATATTCATGCTGTTAAAATAAAACTTAACATTCATTTTAGACCACAACAAAAATGAAGAAAAGCCTCTAGATTCAAATGTGTTTCAAAACCAGGAGAAACAGCACATCAGCAGAAGGAAGTGGTAATTTAAAAAATAAAATACTAATTCTGATTAAAAAAAAGAAAAAGAAAAACATTTTCTCCTGCAATATCAATATGTGGACAAGCTTTTTGAGAAAATAAAGCTGCATATTGGATTTTTTAGAGGTGGAGGGAAAACATGAGTTGAGGATGTCATGCAGATTTTTAAACTGTGTGTGCTTAATGGACTTTATCACTAATATAAGAAGGGAGTAAGAAGGGCTTTTAACAGCCAGTCTGTAAATACCTACCGAATCCTACAAGTAATGAGTGGCATGGACACAGTCTGCAAACCTTTATTTTTTTTCAGGTACATATTTTTCTGCTGCATAGGCAGGACAAGCCTGGAAGCAATAGTCTTCAAGATATAGCTAGTGATTCATTCATTTCCAGCTGCTGTTTGTAACAGAATAGTTCTGAGTGAGCCATTTCAGCAACTAGAAATTGCAGCCATCTACTGGTAACTGCCAAAATGTCAGTCAGTCGGAGACTTTAGGGCTTGGCATCTATTTATATTATCTCCCCAGACATATCCAGGCTTGTACAAGTTAGCTACTGAACACTACTTGAGGAAAGCCATATCTATAGTGTGACATCTGGCCCCTTTGAACCTCTGTTATTTCACTACTGTATTTTTTACTTTGTTTTTGCATATGCACAGTGATGCAATTTAAACATTTAAAATGGTTTATAAAAATAAAAAGGAATTTAATGATATACTCTTTTATGTTTTCTTTGCATATATAGGGGTTTTTTCAGTGGTAGGCACAAGTAAAAATATTAACTGATAAATCTTGCCCTATGGTTGTAGGAAAACAAAGGTACTCGCTGTTTGAATTAATAATTTGTTAGTGGTGGTCTGGTTGCTTGAAACTGTACAGAGCATGCATAATAAAGCACTATAAAAGATACTTTTATGACTAAATTATTGATTTCTGTAATACTTTATTTTTTATTTATTTATTTCCTTTGTATTACACTTGGTTGATTCTCAAAGTCTGAAAATAGGAGAATTCTCATTGTTATGATCTCCATTACAATTTCTCTTTGGTTGCTGGGTTACATTGCTTATTAACCATGCTAGGAATGCAGAAAGATTCTCTCTGTTGCTTTGGGAATACCATGTTTTTGTGCTTTAACAAGGGGTAGACTGCTTTGGACAGGCTCCTAGACGAGGTAAATCTCAAGGGGACCATGAGAGACAGAGAAAATATTTGGACCAGGTACAGGATATGAAGGAGTTTTCCTTCCTTAAATCTTTTAATTGAATGACTGTTTTATCTCAACATTAGTCATGCTTGTCTGGATTATTTCACTTCTGTGCAGGCAAGATCCGTACCTTCTCTTCTTTTTCACCAGTCCCTGGATGGCAATTTCTTCTGAAGTTTTATGTATGTGCAGTTTAGATTTTGATGCCCCAGAACTTCTGGTGCCTTGAATGATACCCTAAAATTCAATATTGACTGGGGCTTTTTCTTGTCCTTATATCCTTTGATATAAGGTAACAAGTACCTGTTGTAGGAGGTAAGGAAAGATGATGAAAAAACCCCCCTTTTTAATATCAGTTGTATTGTCTCACTGCTAAATAAGTATGTGTTACTGTTCCTTGACACTAAATTCTGACTTAAGTCATAAGGTACCCTAACAGCTTAATATATTTGACTTTAGTTGAAAGTTCTGTGTAGTTTAACTAACAAGCTAACTCTTGTCAAATGAACGATGCTAAGCAAGGTTCAAGACATGGACATGTGCCAATTTGAACTATGCTTTTCAGCTAGGTGTACAACGAGTTTTTGTGTTTGACAAAACAGTGTAATTCAATGTCTGTAACAGTTACACCACATCAGGTAAGAGAAGGACACTGTGACATAAGGTGCCTGCTGTGGTAAAGGAGTATGGTTAATTATGTTTCTGTTAAGAACTAGATAATTCCACTCCCCTGAATGGAATATCAGTCATCCATGTTTGTAAACAAATTTCCAAGTGGAAGAATATAGTTTAGTTTTATATGAATAAGATTTCCATTGTTTTAAGTGACAGAGGATCAATGTCTGCATGTAAATGAAGAAAAAAAAGATACTTTCCCAGCTCAAAAATAATGCATTTATCTTGTAAATTGTAGCATTTCTCTTAAAAATGCAGGAAATTGCCCATATTTATTAATTTAAAGGTAAGAGTTCAAGATGAAATAAAACTAAGATGTAAAGTATAGGCTCATATTTTTCTTCTCTTTTGAATGTTTGTTGTACTTAAACACTCCAATTCTGTGTATACAATTGCACATCTTTCTTCAAAATTCTCCTTTTTTTTTGTAAATATATGTCAGAAATATCAGTATTAAGCTCTTACTGTTGTCTTGCTCAGCATTACCCCATTGCTGAAACTTGTGTGTTGAAAGAATATGCAGTTTAATTGTTTACAATGATATGCTACATTGTAACCACCCATCTCTTGTCCAAAATAATAATTTTAGATGTCATATACCGCTACAATATACTGAGTGCAGCAGAATTATGGGGTCTCATAAGGCTGCTTAATGGAAGGGAAATCAAATAAAATGAAATATTCAAAGTCCATGCTGCTTTATTTATACAGGTGTACCAGTTAAGTAGACAAATAGTTCCAGAACCATATACGATCAATACTTCATTAATTTCCAGTTCAATTTCTGAGAAAGAAATAGGTTCCCAGTGCAGAATGAATTTAAGAATCTACCTATGCCACACAAAGAAGTGCAGTTCAGACATGAAAGAAGTTGTCTAGGAACTAGAGAGTCCTTTCTCCTTAGTCTTTCCCTGGACTTTCTGGTGATGAACATAGGGACTGCGTTTCAGAAGTTCTGTGGATATGCATCCTCAAGTGTTGATGGCATTTATGAATAATTACTTGAGATATATTTTATAGCAATTTAATCATTCCAGCTTAATTTCAGATTTATTGTAAGCAAGTGAAAAAATAAAAATCATGTAAACAAATAGGCTAATAAAAGGCAACATAGGTTGTAACAATAACCCATAGGTGTTAGCTTAGTGTGTTTAAATTTCTTAAATGTGTTCTTGAATGGGTTTTGGTTTGCTTTATTTTGCTTTCATTTTTGGGGTGGTAAAATAGCACTGAACACTATTCTTTTTGCTTTTGGTTACTGAAATGGTTTGCAAGAAGTAATAGTTTGGAGCTCTTTGATACCACTCAGAGGAACAAAGAAGAAGAAAGAAAACTTTCATCTAGTTAATTTTCCTCAGTTTTCTCAGAAAACTAACAAGCAGAACCACCTTTCTTTGGCTTTTAGTGATTCAATCCATTGCAACCAATGAAACAAGAGATAAATGAAAAACTGAAACTTCAGTCTAGCTAAAAACTGTCTGTAATGATCTGCTGAAACAGCCTTCTTATATCCATGCACCCACATGCCAAGTCTAAGCCCACCCACACCTCACACCTATGACAGCAAGAAGACTCCTACACGTAACACGTGTGGTGATGTAAAGTTGAACTCTGAATCTATTTTTAAAGGTTTTTCCAGGATTACAGTCTGCATCTGTAAATGCCAGTCTGCATCTGCTGTAAATGTCTTTTCATTAGTCAGCCACCTGCTAGATAAAAAGTGTTGCACTAGCAACACAGCAAATGAGAGTATGCATCCAAAGTTTGAGACCAGGAACTGGCATTGAAGAAGATAGAGTTTGTCACAGAGAAGTTGTTATTTTGCCATATGCAGAAACTGAAATAATTCTTTATGCAAGTGTTCCTTGATGAACATTTATTACTATTCATTATCTTCTTGTCTGCTTACAGAATGCAGATTTTCAGGCCAATGTCATTGGATTTACAAGGACTTTCAGTACCATGGATCACAGTGTTCTGCCAGATCATCAGCTGGCCCTGGCAGAAATAAAAGGCCAATGGGTAAAGCAATTATTCTCACAGAGAACAGACCGAACCCAAAAGTGACTAGTAGGCATTTTCATGCAGGCACTTCCCTAACAGGCAACAGTATCACCTACAACCTTTTGTACCAAATGCTAAACATTAATTTCTAATGAAATGTCCAACAAGATGTCCAGTGTCCTGTGAAAGGCATCTAATAAGGCATCAGAGTTTGTAATTATGAAATGGAGAGCAGGACAAAACAATTTTAGCTCAGTTACACGAATTTCTAAAACCAGCTTATGTTTAGGAATGAATTACTTCCCAGCAGCAAGCCAGTAAGAGTGGTTCAGAAGTGAGAAGGACCTATAAATCCAAACTACTGAAAACACTTCACTTTTATGAGTTTGTATATGTTTGAAAGAGAGAGAGGTTGCTACATCACACTTTGCTATGCTAGCTATAAAGGCTGGAAGGTACTGGATTGATTCCATATGCCACTGAGATCCCTGAATCTTGAAATGCCACATTCATAGTGTGGGTAGTAAAAGGAATAGAGAGAAATAGGTGGAGCTAGGTCTGTCCTCAGATAAGAATGTAAATACAGCCTGTGCAGGTTCCTTTTGAACCACATTGGGAAGATACTCTGAGATTGAAAAAAAAAAATCCTCCCCCTAATAATCAGAGCACAGTCATAAGGTTTGCAGAAAATCTAGTTGTTGAGATTGGCACTGTGTCTATTTAGGTCTGGAAGCAAAAGAGAAAACACTGTCAGCTTTGAAGATTAAATTTAATCTGATGTCAACTACAGAACTGTAACATCAATGTGCATGTTAAAACTGTCATGAATGAAAAATCGTAAGTGAAAACCTCTGTGTTCAGAGACCAGAGCTGTCTTCATTCAATCACACTATTCAAGAAGTCAGTGTGACATATCACTGTCCTATTGCTACTTTAAGAATATCTTTATTTTGATGTTCCATTCCAGTAAAATTTTGTGTTCACATAACACTAGAGTTTTTGCCTGGAGCTTCAGTACTGTTGGATCCATTTATTTATGAGTTTTCAGTCTGTGCTCTGATCTGTTGAAGATAGTTTCTTGAATTTCTCATGAAATTTTCAATTGATTTATGATACCCATACTTTCAGCTAGTGCATCTTTCATACAAAGAGCACTGTCGCTTCTCAGAGCAGCACACTGCTTTGAAAATTCTTAACTTTGCTTTTTTGACATTGTTGTCAAAACAAGAAATATTAGAATACAGATTAAAAAATCACTTTCTACATGCAAATATTCCCAATGGTTTTTAATGTTTCTTGATATTTCTTATCCTACAAAACAAAACAATCCAACTTAAATGACAATGGGAGGAATGCATTCAATACCAACCTGCCAGACAGAAAAATGAAAAAAAAATTGCCATGAAGTTATTCTTCTGCAAGGCCCTAAAGAATAGAGATTTCTTTTTCCTGTTATTTAAACAAGAAAGGTATGAAAACGTTTTACTGTTGTTGCAGTTCAAAAATGTTGGCATCGTCTCCAAAAAAGTTGATACCACAGCCTAGCAACCATGATTGGGACATAATGATTTTAGGAGCAGAAGGCCTGACAGAGGCAAAAGACGCATCACACAGCTGAGGCTGAGAGCAGGTGACATCAGAAACAGTAAATTAGAGAGTGTCAGGAAACAGCCCAGGCAATGGTCTTCTTGTAGCTAGTGTTACATAGTTGAAACCGTAGGACAACTTTTGTCCTTCACAACTAGCATGATCTTGAGCAATACCAGTTACCATAGGTCAGATCGTACTTTCAGGATCCAATTCACATCTGGGCCTCTGTTTGTATAAATCCGTAATCCAGCAGGGTATGGAAAAGTCCATGCCTGCTGGTCTTTAGGGCAGAGATCAGTCATGGTCTGTTTAATGGTATAGACACAGCCTCAATCTCCCGTCCAGTTTGAGGAGCAGTTAACAAAACAGGGATTCCTAAAATAGTGATGCAAACAGGAGAAGGAAGATCTTCAGTGCAATAAAAATGGAAAATGCATTGGATCTTTCCTAGTCCCAGGAAGAACTGCAATCTGAGTCATCAAAAAAAATCTGATTTGAAAAATGTCCTTTACCTAGAGCGAAGAAACTAAGTAGTGTTGTTGAAACTGAGTGGAAGCTCTTTAGAAATTCAAAGTGGTGTTCTTCAGTGAAGTACACGCCTGCAGTGAATTGCTTGCAAATTGCATGAATCTGTAGAAATAAATATCTAGGAACTTAACTAGGAAGATTTAAAAAGAATAATAATAACAAAAATCTGTTTATCAGGAGTCTGACATTACTTTTCAGGACAAGTGACAAAAAGGATACAGGAAAGGTTTGTATAAAGACAGAAAATCTCCAAACACTGTGAGATTATTTTAGGATCCAAGTGATGATGATAATAAAACCTAGTAAGAAAGTATTGAAAACCAGAGAAGTGGTTTGGCTGTAGTGAAATTCCTTCAGCAGATTCTTGTGAAAGCAGTTAGGTCTGGTTGCCTCAGTTATAAAGAGGTTTGTGTTTCTCTCTACTGAATAAGCAACAATGGTAAATAAAATGTCTAAATTAATAAAACATAGAGGGTCTGCTGAAGTCAACTGATGCATGTCTTACCTATATTGTTAGCAAATCTAATTAATATATAATCCCACATGTAGTATTATTTATCTGAATTAATAACAGACACTACAGACACCAAAATTTTCTTATGCTACTCCAAAACATCATACTACTACATCCCCTTTGCTCTTACACATCCACAATAGAACTATGGTCATAATCCAGTTTAAACAATTTTAAAAAGGGTCTGCGGATGGACTTGATGATCTTAAAGGTCTCTTCCAACCAAAATGATTCTATGACCATATGATCCCTAGCAGCTGCAAGTTGAATAGGTAGTGTGTTTAAGATAAATGATTGGCTTTATGGGGAACAAATGTAGTAGTACAAAAGAGATAGATGTAGCTTCTTCGTTCTCTTTCAACACATAAGCATGTCCTGTAAGAGAAATTATCATCTGTGCTTTATCTATACTAATGTAACTATAAAATCTAATCAAGTACCTAAATAAGACTATAGAAAACAAAAATAAACTTGTCCTATAATGTCACTATGTGAAATGAACAGAATGTTTTCCTACTAGAAATATCATGAATTTTAATTTTTTTTCTGATGGGTTGAAAGCTATAATAAAGGGGTTGTTAAGAGTGAGAACAAACTTGCTTTCATGGTAGTTCAGGAAAATGAATCTCATGTTTTAAAGAGCTGGGGTTTGTGGTAGCTACAACATTCAATTTCTGCCTTGCTGTTTCCAGATCAATGGCCTTGAGGGAAAGTGAGGTTAATTAAGCCTTAATTCACTCAAGATAAATTGATATTTTTGTCTCACAGCAGTGACTGTCTAAACAGAAAGCTTACTAGTATCATGGGAATTAATAAAAAAAACCCCAACAAATATCAACTTTATTCACTCTTTAATAAAAGCTTCTCTGTGTCCTACAAGTTCAAAATCCTGTGGGTGTAGCAACAATCAAAATACTTGCTTAAGTTAGTCACCTACAAAATATTCAGAAACATTTAATGATTCATTCTAAAATCATACTAAATTGCTTTTGAAATTAATCTAAAACTTAGTTGTTATTTCCATAACTTACCATCATAAAAGCAAAAGAGTCTATTTTCAGCTTTACCACTACAACTTAGCTGTTTGTTAACACATGCAACTTTTGTGAGATACAAAGTTAGATCATCATAGGTAGAAGTAGAAAGAACTCTGAAGCTGTCTTTGAGATGAAACACTAGTGGCAGAAGTTTCAATGCACTTTGACATTTGTGCTTATTCAGAAAATTACCTCCTTCACTTTCTAAAACCTGAAGCCACTCTAGCAAACAGTTGGGTATTCCAGCAAATAGAGTGCTACAGTAATCGTAGTAATCAATTGCGGGGGCGGGGGGGAAGGGAGAGGAGGGAGGGAAGAAAGCTTGAATTCAGTGTTTTATATCAATAACATGAATTTCAAACAGTTATGTTATAAATGTTCCTTTGCTTCAGAAGGAATATATTTTCTGCAATATATGTAAAGTGTTGTGGATATACTTTAAATTAATACATCTGGTTTTCTACTCTCCCTGTCTTTTCATTGGCATCTGAAAAATGTGGGTGAAAAATTCAGGGGATCTGATTTTGTTGCAGTTACACTTTTTCATCATACAAATTTCAGGGCACAAGCCAATCAGCTCCATGTTCCTTTACAGTCTGAGAAGATTAAAGGTTGTCTCAATTTCTCTGACAACTTGTATCTTGCACAATTACAGTAGTCCAAACTTCATAGTTGATCCTTTTCTGACCAATGGGTTCATAAATACTACTCAGTGTATTGACATTTCACACAGGATGTATGAATCTTTAAGGACCGAATTCCATTTAGTGGTCTTAATAGCAGCATCTGTTCCCTTGCTGTAATGACATCAAAATTCATTACAACACAGCATCATTACAATGCAAAAGAACATAACATCATCATTGCCATATAAAAGCCTTATAGCAAGCTAGATTTCTAACAAAGATATGAAAGGAAAAATGAAGAATACCAATTTGATAGCAGTAAACTTTTTTCTATTTTAATGAGCCTTTAGCTATAATAGTGTTATTTTGTGTAGAATAAAAATATTTTAACTTTTTGTTGTTCTGCTTTTTTTTTTTTTTAATTCTAAACCAGTTTTTGTCAAAGTGTTCTTTAGCAAGTGCAAGTATTTGGTGGTCTTTAATTTATTTGATTGGAATTTAGGATCTTTTTGGCTAATTTGGTTTTCTACATTTCTAAAACCATGTGCACATGTTTCTAAAACATGATGCACATGCATTGGACATCAATCTTAACTGACCTCTGCAAAAATTATCTTCTAAACAAAGTCTTTCAAATGACTTAGAAGAAAGCAGAGTCACAATTGGAATTTGCTAGAACTGTGACTTTGAGTTACAGTGGCAGAGTGGACAATAGAAAGCAAGAATAGGCTGCAGGCTAGAGCATCACAGGTTCCTGCAACTGTATGTTGCCAGCAAGCCACATTAGAGATCAGAGCTTGGAAAATTTGTATTTAACATTGAGAACACTGGGGAAACTAAAAAAAAGAGAGATTTCAGTAGGTTTAAATGTTTCAGAAGAGATTGATGGTTTACACTAATCCCAAATCAATACTTTTCATAAGTTGTTTCCTTAGTCTTACAGCTTTCTATGCAGATGCATGTTAAAGCTTCTTAGGATCAGCTAACTACTGATAGGCAATACTTGTCTTTATATTTGTCCTCTGCTTTTTCCTTAGAGCCAGTTGTGCTCCAGCAAGGACTTTCATATTAAAATCATGGTCCTCCTAAATTTCAGTAGTACAGGATTTCATCCTCACTCCTGAAGATAAAAAGGAGACAATTTATCACTAGGTTATTTTCAGCTGAGTGCCTCATATTCATCCAGAGACCAGAAAGTGTTTTCTTTATTTAACTTTTGCTGAAGTAGAGGATACTGGACTGTTGGGATGGAAGAGCGCCAGGGTTGACAGAGTGTCCCTGGCAGGTGGTAATGGCCTGTTGTCATATGAAGGAAGTCTGACTACTATTCACCCCTCAGTCCAAGTTGCTGATCTAAAATAAGGCACGAAAGTCACAGAAAATCCTAACATTGCAGAAGAGATGCATATCCTTCATGACAGATAAATACAATTCTTTAAAACTTGAAGAAGATAAATTATATTTTATTGTCCACTGTGCCCTCAATCTCAATTCAGGAACAAAATTGAGAAGCCTGATTCTGACACTTGAATGGCTTTAAGCCAGTTTAGCTGTGAGTATTAGCAACAAAAACAACAACAATAACAAAATGGAGGAGCCTAGACCTGCAAAGATCTCTGTCTTCCTTTTTTTTTTTTTCTTTTGTTTTCCTGGTCAAGATCTCACATTCCCTTCCTTATAATTAGTTTTCAGTTGAGTTAAATCCCATCTACAGAGTGCTATTGTTTGTCAAAAATTAAAGATGTGAGTGTAAAAGCTGGATTGAAACACTCCTTTGGGGACCAACATTGCCTCTTCAGCCCTGAAAGAGAGCAGGCATGGCAACATCTCCTAGGCTGACCATAGATTTCTAGGCTGAAATTAGGTAATTTATGCTCTCTGTCTGCCCCAGACATGTAAGGAAGTCTGTGAATTATTCTGGGACATAGGCCTATGTGCCTCAGGGTACACTCCCATGACAATTTAAACTGAAATAAGACAAGGTCATTGCAGCTCTGTTTGAACCTCCTTTCCTACCCTCTCTTCTGCTTTAACCATGGTTTGACAACAAGTGGAAAACTGCAGTGACTGAACTGAATAAAACAATTTGTCTGTAAAGTGAGTCTACAAAAATGTGATTTGTTTTCTATCTGTGTATCTCTCCGAACCAGTTCATTTAATGTTTGACATGCATCTAGTTGAGGCATAAGGGAATGTTGTTTCCAGTCAGAGACGGAGGAAGAATGTCACTGCAGAATGCACAACTTAGACTGCTTTTTATAGGAACTTGTTTTTAATCTTCTTGTATATAAAATGGTATGGTGCCTGCTTATCAAGATTGGTATAAGAATGAGTTCAATATAAATCTTAGTCATGTACTTTGAGACCTCAAGATGAAAAGCAAAATATCTGGAAAGTGTTCTTTCCCATTTTATTTTATTAAAGTTGTTATATTTTCTTTATGACAAAGCCCTGAGATTCTCAAATATTTCTTCACAATTATAGCAATTCATTTTGAGAAAATAACAGACAACAAATTGCTATAAAACAGAATAAATCACATTCTGAAGGAGACTGCACTGAAATGATCTCATTTTTGAACTTTATCCCTTGATTTTAGCAGCTCTGTTAACCCCAGCATGCAGAGCAGTTTGAATTTCCCTGTGGCTCAGTGGTGCCTTTTAGCAGTTTTTTTTTAGATGCTGTCTTCACTGAAGGCCTAATGGGTGAACAGCAGTTAGCATGGGACCTAAATATCAGAAGGCCACAGGGGCAAATGACTCACTACAACTGTAGTAAAAAGGTACTTAGGGAAAGAATGACAGCCACTTGTTAAAAAATGTCAATAATGATTATTACAGCTATGCTATCTTACTGGACTTGTTTTGCTTGCATTTTGGGGTGTAGAAAAAGATTGAGGGACAGACTGCAAGCTCTGGTCATTTAGCACATTAAGTAAGATAAATCTTCCTACAAACAAATGAATAAATAAATAGATGAATGATACTATTCTAAGAGCTTCCTGAGAGTCCAGATTGCCTGCTGCAGCCTGTGTCTGCAATTTTCAGTCTAGTGGTTTTAATGCTTCCATTTTTCTATTTGCTATTTCAGGCACTTCTAAGGAGTTTGATTTTTGAGGCAGTGGAAACCCTTTCAAAGTGTCTTTAGATGAGCAAGGAAAACCCAAGAAATTTATAACTCTTAATCACATGAAAATTGAAGTTCTTTATATTACTACCTGTCCCAGAATGGTTTCTTTTGGGAAGGCAATATAATACAGATATATAGTATTATATCTAGATACTATCCCTTGAGCACCTATGGAGATGGCTTAGAAAAAACACAGCTTGTTCCAGATGGAAATGAAACGGTAATAGGATTTAACAGATTGTTCAACACTACCTTCTACTCAGAGAAACTATAGAAGTTAGGTTTGCTCATTACTCTCTACAAAAGTACATGAAATAAATGACCAAAATGGAACAAGACCTCAAGATGAAGATCTTCTTATCAAATAAATTCTGTGTGGAAGGAAGTGTCTGAAAATAAAGACAACAAAAGATTTTTTCTGAAGTTACAACTGTTAATTGAGATCAGCTGAAAGGCAAAGTGAGAAAAAACTTGCTTTGTAACATTTCCATTCACCTACTTATATCCTGATTAGCAAGAAGTTACAGGGGTGCTATCACATATTAGAAGATTCTATTTGTTACAATGATACCAGAAATTAATATTGCAAATATTAAAAGTAAAAGTAATGCTACCAGTTTCATGTAATGGCCAAATCAGTTTGGTATCTTATGTGATTCCTGAGCAGAGAAGTCAAATGCTACAATGCTTAAGCTTCCAAATATTTCACATGGTGTCTGAAACTTTTAATTAGTTTATAAAGGCAATGACAAAAATAATTTCATGAAACAAATAAGACATTTCAAATAAGTATGCTTGTTTTCAAATAAGAATGCTTTTGCCATATGTCAAATGTCTGTGAGCCCACAATAGAGAAATGATAACAAAATTGCCAGATAAGTTAAGAATGAAAAAATAAATTTAAATATCCATGGAAAAAAATAGTGTAATTGAATACAATTAAAAATTCATTTAATATATATATGAACTTGATTTAACTAATTGATTTCCATTCACAATATTAGAGCTTAGAATTCACATACTACATTTGAAAAACACCTGGAGACAGGGACAGTGTGGGTATTAACACAACAGCTACAGTGATATCCTGTGATCACAGGATGAGCAGTAACATCAGGAATGTTGTCAGACTGTGTCAGGACAGAACACCATTCCCAGCACACACCATTCAGGATTTTTTTTTAATACCTGTAAATAAGTCATGAAGGAAAAAGAGAGTTATCATATAAATTACTTTATTATACAATCTAAATATTGTTTCCATCTTTTCTTAATGGTGGTCATTTTACAGTAGACTGGGGTGGTGGTTGAAAATAGGTTGAAAACAGCATTCCAGTGTGTAGTAATTAGCGTAATTCACTGATCCTGACATTTTATCTTACTGAAAGCCACAGTGAAAGCAGAGAAATATGTTGAAGTAACCCAAATATTCTGCTAAAGCAATCGCAGCCTCAGAAGACCATTAGTACAAGTGGGATTGTTACATCTCTGCTTAACCATGACTCCCATCTTGCAGATACTCCTTTAGCAATGAGAGAAGAGAGGTCAAATTGGCAGAGAAGAAGGAAGAAAAACAATCAGTGAATGAGAAAACCCCTTGTGTTTCTTAATGCATACGTTAAAAACATAGTGCCACTGAAACTTCAGATGTGAAAAGCCTGTATCTAATTAATTTGAGTGGGTGAGCTGAAGAATGTGAAAAAAAATTACAGAATGCATTTTGCATTCATATAAATTGCTGATGTTTATGTGCTTAATGGGGCTTTGAATTTCCACTGTCATTTTTTGTTACTAAAAGTTTAACCAATTGTGTCTATGTAAAACTAAAGTAGAGCTTGGTCTTTTAAGATTGCCTAAACACATTTTTGATGTTTAAATAGTGGACTACAGCAAATTATCATGGTAATAGCTGAGGTTTGGAAATCAGATAATGAGTGTTTGGGTATCAAACTTCATAGAAAGATGAGTGCAAAAATATAAAGGAAAGGATAAGGCATGAGAACTGGTCTGTGAGTGCAGAAAGCCTGTTACTGTACAGTCTGTCTTCAGAGTCTGTAGGGTGCTTTTAAAAACTTCATGAGAGACAAGTAATTAAAACCAAATCTGTTCTTATAGGCTTCAAATTCCCTTTGGAGTGTGCATTGTTGTAAGAAAATAAATCTGGGGTTTACA
Organism: Galbula dea; assembly: GCA_013399015.1. Taxonomy (NCBI): domain Eukaryota; kingdom Metazoa; phylum Chordata; class Aves; order Piciformes; family Galbulidae; genus Galbula; species Galbula dea. Next base: position 561,632 of record VWZX01004113.1, on the reverse strand, counting down.
ACCTGAAGTTATATGTAAAAGTAATACATTTTACAAACAACCAAAATATATGGTTGGATCTTGTGCCTTTTTGACAGGTGATATTGAAGATCTAAGGAAAAAATGCAGAAAATTTATTAAATACTGGGATTTTTACTATTTTCTCCTCCACTGGAAAACACTTTTAGTACTTCTAGCATAGAGTATAATTGCTTTTGCATTAAACTGTCACAGTCCTTCTTTTCAGGTATGCTGTAACTATAATGGCAAGATGCATTTACTGAAAATACTGGTAAATTATGTTAAAATTCCCTCCAGAAAGTTTTCATTTATGCAGTGCTTCACTATTGCAAATCACTTTAAAAATGTAATTAATATCTTTACTTTTGAAGTATATTTCCGAAGAACTCTGTTATAATTCAGACCTGCTACACCAAGTGAATAGGCAATACAGATATATGATTTTATCAGTAAATGCATAACACAAAGAAGATGTCATGTTTCTTGTTGATTTAACTCTGTTAACTTTAGCAGCATTATGCTAGGAAATTGAACTGTGTAAATATGCCAAGACTTGAGTTATACATAAAGGTTAATTATACAGTTGAAGGCTCTGGGTAGATGACCCAGAACTTAGGAAATTTCTAGATGCAGTGTACTAAAATTGGTAATATCTTTTCAGAAAATCAGGAGGAACCATCTACTGCTCTGTCCTTTGGCAGTGTGGCAACAGCATTTCTGTGCTTTTGTCTCTTAAACAATTGGGGAGGGGTCTTTAATTGCCCAGGATTATTGTTCAAATACTAGTTGAAATTCTATCTGTGAGCTAACAAGCAAGCAAGAGACAAAGTCAAATTGTCTTTCAGTTCTTTCTTACCCTGTATCCTCCAACAAATCCACTATAGGATGGATCCATCTCTGGAGTATTAGGTAACAGGTAAACAGACATAAAGATTTGGGTAGAGTCTTTACCAGTAAGTCCTCAGCAATTCAATAATTGTGAGGCCAGTTATGCCCACAAGCATTCACCCTGCAAATCTGTAAGAATTCGAACATGGTGAGACTATTCTGACTCTGTGAAGAAGTAGTATGACTCTTGGAGCTGTGCAATATCACCTTCCATACAATTTCTATGGTAGTTTTCAAACTGGAAGAGAGGTGGTAGTGGCCCTGTTTTGCTCATTATTGGTCTAAGTATACCTGTCAAAGTACTTTTGATTTCTCCGGTGATTTTAAGTGCTAAACCACAGTGAGATTTATAATGACTTTGTCTATCTCCCTCTGAGGAGTCTGCCCCAAAGCCACAGTTCAAAGTTCATTTAGTTTGAATGGGTTTTGAGAAGTTCCAGATGGCCCCAGAAAGCAGAAGTGGCTTCTCTCCCAGTGCAGGGAAATGTGACGGTACCTAACCTTAGCTAATCTTGTTGAGAAAGCCCTGTCCTTCCTCAGATACCATGCATTCAATATGCATACTATGCATATGTAAAAAGGATTTACCCTGGAAGAAGGATTTGCCCTTCATTTGAGAGTGTTCTTTTCCTTTCTTTAGTTCTGCAGTCTTTCTGGACTTCTCTTAAGCATGAATTGGCTTTCAGAATTTATGCCTTGCCAACAGCTTTTCTAGGTGAGACAATATCATTTGCCTGCCTGTGACAACCAATAAAAGATTCTATACCAGGCAACAATAAAGCATAAAGGGGAGGGGTGAAAGTTTTTATTGAATTAGATAGTAACTGAGAAATCAGTAAAACTCTTCTGGTTCTTAAAGTTTGTGGGATGTTTAAATATTTCACTAAATCATGCTATATTTGTCAAAGTTTGTGTTTCTAAACCCTAACTGTAAAGATTTTAATTGCACAGGAGCATAATCACACCCAAATACATATCTGAATGCATGATTCTCCTAAATTCATAATGAAGGTTGATGAAAAACCATTAGCAGAGACCAAATCTGAAAATCTATAACAATATGTCACTCCAAACAACTGTTGAGAAATATCATAGCTTCATTCACAGTAAGACACAAAGCCAACTTACAGTGTAATCAAATTACAGGACCACACAGCTGCTTCTGTCAGGACCAACAGTTAACAACTTACAGTCTGGATATTTTCCATTCATGACATACATCACTGTTCCAGGGAATTTCCATTTGTTTTAATAGGATGGATAACCAGAGATTAGCCTTTATCATTTAAAATTTTAATATACTAGAGTAATAGCCAAAAATTCATGCAGACTTAAACATGTGTTTCCAGCATTATCTCACATTAGAGGGTTAATTACTTTCTTGTTCTTAATATAGAACTGCTTTCAGTTGCTAAGGAAACCAATGATTTCTTCATGTCTACAAGTACTTGAATCATGTTTTGTTTTCTTTGTATTCAGGGCTGTTTTCTGGGAGTCTTTGTTGTTGTTGTTGCTATTTTTTTCATGAATGTTAAATCAGAAGAGGAAAAGTAGCACTGAGGCTTAAAAATGGAAAATGAAGACTGACCATGGCCATATTTGTGATGGTGAGACTGAATGGTGTGTTGCCTGTGGGGAAATAATCTGTAGGCTCTGGTTCTAATCATTTCTTCCCAGCAAGCAAAGTTAGAAGCAGTGAGCAGGCACTGACTTTGAGCCCTGAAACTGGTGGTAACTTGCCTTCAGCCAGCTCAAGGTACTCTACCCACCAACTTTTCTCTCACACTCTTCTTTAGCCATTAGATATGATAAAAGTATATATATATATATATCTCATGGTGGAAAACATTTAAGTGAGCTCCAACTGCAGCAAATCTAGAACAAAGGAGTATGAACATAGAGAACAGTCCTATGACGCCCACTGTGGCAATGTGCAAATTATGTGAAAATCAGAAGTAGGTCATGACATGCTCTACTGCATCCAACTAAGTCCTCCCAAGAGAATGCATGGCAGGCTACTAACCAGAAAGATCTGATTCAGCTGAGGAACTTTGCAAAGGCAAAGGAGAAAAATGTGGATGTAAAAATAATTCTCAAGTACCTTGCAAACAAAGTGTCTGAGAAAGAATGTTACTATTGACACTACATGGAAGTTGCTGAGGAAACTATAAACATTTCTAATACATTATGAAAAGCAAAGGTCAGATTTACTGCTCTACTCTGGCTGGTTTGTGTGGCTTCAGTGACATAAAGAAGTCATTAGCTCAGCTCTAGTAGATGTTTCAGCTACGCTTATAGCGGATTTGCAGAATGCTCATAATCTTCATTTCAGTTGCAAAATTGTCAAGCAACTAACTTTGACATGGCAGCCACTATTAAGCAGTCAATATGAATCAGTAGTTACAATGCAGTATGAGATTGCATTACATTCCCATAATTAATGGGTAAATAACTGCAGTATTTTAGCTACCATGGGACAAATTGTGGTGAATGTGATAATCCTATAGGAGCATAAATAGAAAAGCTATAACACCTCAAAATTTCTGCTTTTTCTTTTATGTGGCAAATTCAATAAGCTCTGTAACTGAGTATTTACTTGTCAAGTTTTACCTGTCAAGTAACCTCTGAGCTGTTTTTTTGTTTTGTTTTCTTTCCTTTTTTTTACTACTTTAATACTTCAATTAGAAACTGCAGTGACTTTAATTCTGTTTTAAATATCTTCTTCTACAAAAGAAAAAAAAAAAACAAATAAAAAACTTTACTTAACAAAAGATGTTTCCAGTGTCAAAAGTGATGGCAGAAAACAATTTAAGGAAACAGCTAAATAATATGCATTTTATGCATTTAATGCATATATATATATGCATATATGCATTTAATATGTATTTAATATATGCATTTAATATGCATTCTGTTTTTATGATTTCCAGGACAGAAAAATGTGGGTTTTAATCCTCCATTAAAAAAAAAAAGAGTCTTGAAACAATGGCATTCTGTTTACTGCCAACTAAAAATACACAGTAAAGCAATATAAAAGTCTTCTAATTCCACATTGACAAAGTGTGGGAGACTTAAATCTGACATGCTGTTTTAACTCTGCTATTAGTTCATTTTTCTCCATTTGTAGCATGGGCTAAATGAAGCATCTATCTCAACTGTGAATTTCATTGGTATTTTCTGACTGAACAATCTTACTTAACCTTATTTTTTATTGGATTGACCACAGCCACAGTGGAGAATTGCCCTTGCCATTTTACAGGAATATTGAAAGAAGAGAGTTCCTTAACTTGCACCCAATGTACTAATCCAGTCAATAATTCAGATTGGCCAATAGGCAAAGCAATTGCCTGCAGCTATTGCAGTCATGATTGAACAGGACAAGCAAGATCCTTACTTCAAATAACTGCTTTCAGTATTTCCAACAGGTCTCTTACATATGGAATGCATTTTGAAAATTTAATAAACCATCATCCTTCATGTGCAGTTTGACACTTGTGAATTATGAACTAAGAGATTTGAGGCTTGAAAGAGGAAAGGTGGAGTTTGCAAGCAAAATAGGGTCAAGGTAGACAATGCATGTATTCATTCAACTATACAGAACTTGTTTGCAGCAGATTGCCTCTGCATTCTGAAACAAATAATTATTTTGAGCTAACAGAAGCCTGTATGTACTTCTGTTCACTCTGATCATTCTAACAAGCAAACAAAGCACTCAAAAGCTCCATAGTAGTAAAGCAACAGCAGCATATAGCATCAAAACTTAAGATGCTTGCAAACAAGTAATGAGAGCTAGTCGACTTAAATAGGGACCAAGGAGTTTTCCAAGTTTATTCTAGGTCACTTCTTACTGATTTGGGTAGCTGAGGTGGAAAACATCCAAATCTAGGTGTCTACAGGTAACAGAAAGCTCCTATTGAAGACAACAATGCAGACACAGAGATCCAGAGATGAGTCACAAGATTTCTGGCAGGATGAACTGAATCCCTCAAAGTGAGCCATGTGAACCAAACAACATTGTAATCCTTTCAGATATTTTCCTTTCTTCTCAGACCTCATGCCAAAATTAAACACCTAAATTGCTACTCATTCTTCTAAAACAGTTAAATAGCTTTATTTCATGCAACTTCTCCAGATAAAATGTATCAGATAAAATGTCTTCTTGCTTCAGGGCTCAAATTCAAACACGATGTCTTTGCTTTTACTTCTTTGAAAGATTATCCTTATCTCACTGGAGAACTGTTTAACCAGCTGGTGTGTTTTTGTCAATGGATGAAAATTTTATCTCACTGGCAGCATCTAGGTTTGATCTTATGTCATCAGCAGAAAACATGACAGTCAAGTGCTCAGGACTTGGTTACCTATGTGATTTAAAGTCTGGGTCCTGTCACCGACTGTGATCTGATTCACAGCAAGAAACTCATGTTTTGCTTCAAAATTATATGTATGATTATATAAGTAATGTGCACAAGCAGAGCACCAGGAAAAAAAGGAAGAGAGTGAGGCAAATTGATAGTATTGGTGAACTTGTGCACAAATGAGGATTAGCTTTATCTACCTATAAATCTAATAATATAAATAAAGTGCTTGTGACTGGAGGGTGATCATTCTAGACTATATATGTATTTAATGAGGAGAAGTTGACAACTCTTAGTGAGGATTTTGTCCATTAAAGATTGTCTTAAAAAGCTTATCTTTCCTTCCAGGCAGCACAAGGAGCTAAGGCTGACAAGTCTTCTAATACTGGTATCTCAGTTTAGTGACTAAACTGACTGGGGCATGAATATAGGTTTTCGTCAGCACCCTTCCTTTAAAATATACCTCACAAAGAATAAAGCTTCCTATTTCTACATATTAGATCCTATCCATGGAGTTACATTTTGACCCCACTGAAAACAAGCCTCAAAATTCTTAGGAATTCATCAGGACCAAAGTTTTGAAGTTTGGAACGGACAACATTAAAGCATATTGTGAAGAGTAGTAACATATCAGCTCAATAACCTATTCACTGTGATACAGCTTTTCCCACTGAATATTTCAATTGAATTTGCATAAAAATAATAAAATTCTTAAAATATATATAGACTTGTCCCAAAAAGAAAATCTCACCATGGGAGTTTCTACATTCCTGAGCCATGAAAAATAGCTGCTGGTTAATTCAGTCTTTCTGGAATGACTTTGTAATAGAGTAATGATGTGCTTCAGATATCATTAAAAGTATGAGGACTAGTTCTGGAAGGTATTCTCCTGTTCAAATAGCTTAAGAAAAGAAGATCTGAAAATCCTTATTTCTTTATTACATTCTTCTATAGAAATTGACTTCAGAAAATAAACTGAATCAATATTTTTTTTCAAGAAAAAATTTCACAAAAATATGAAAGTCTGAGTCCATACTATATGCACTGTAATTTGATTCATGACTGCTATGTCATCATATGACATGCCATAATGTGGGCTTTTCTATGTGATTATAAATAGAAATGGAAAACTGATGGGAAAACAGCTATTAAATTTGTCGACCTGAAAGATGAAAGAATAAAAGATTTAGAAAGGCATCTACAGATGTCTACAGATGTCTTTAATTTGCATATTTTGAATTCATAGTTAGCTGTTGAAATTTCACTAAGAAATAAAAACTGGCTTATTGTATTGTAAATAAAACAATGATATTTATCAAGAGAACTGTTTCAAAATCAATACTAGTTTGTACAATTATAAACACTGAAAATTAAATACAGTTTCAGTAAATGTGGGTGTGTTTTCTCTACTGATTTAAGAGGAGTCACAGCCACTATTTGTGAATGGAGAATACAAGGGGAAAAAAATTTACTTTTTTATTTTAGTCCATTCAAAGGTAAACAGTTTCATCTTCTTTCACTAAAGACACATATAAAAGAAAATTTCTTTATATCTCTGGTCTTGTTTCTCAGATAAACCTGACTGCTAAGCACTGAAAGTGTGCAGCAGCAACATGAGACCTAGCTGAAAAACAACACAGGATAGAATATTGGCAGTATTTTGTTTGCAAGATGAGTTTTCTATTAATTTAGATTATGGAAAAATAAGAAGAAATGTGAAAAAATACTACTTATCTTAAGTTCAAAAAGGGAAAGAATAAAAATACTTATTCCTTACTTTTAGGATGAGAGGAAAAAGTGATACAACGCATAACACCACAGTTTAAGCAGTGAAAAACGTGTTTCTCATTGGATGAGATCTGCTATAAAGTTGAAACACAGTTTTCTAATGGATTCTAAGATTAATCTAACAATTTCACTTTTCCTTACTTCTTGATTTTGAGTGGCCACCAAACATTTCTGGTTCCTTTAGATGATAATTACCTCTTGCCTCCATTGTCACTTTTCTCACTTTTCCATGGTAATAGTTCATACGTGACCCAGATTCACCTTAAGAGTGTCCTCAGTTCATGTGACATTTAATCTTCTTTTTAATAAACATTTTTACATACATTTTTTAATTGCTCATTGTCTCTGAATATGCTTGATATTGAATGGGCTTTGATCATAAAAGGGGAATAAGTCAATGTCCTGAAATCTAAATAATACCACAGACCACTTATGCAAGTCTGTTAATCCTAGTATATGTTATTATCCAAGAAGGACCCTTCACTTCTCCTCAGCTCGGTATGCTTAAATTACAGTACAGTCTGGAGTTTTCAGAGCTCATTCTAAACTGTTGTATCATAACAAAGACACCCATAAGGATCTCCACTTGACAAAATAACCAACTGAGAGGAAGAAACTTTCTTTGAATGCAATTTTCTGTGGGAGCCTCAAGTTACCAGCCAGCCTGGTGGATGAGTTCCAGACTCTCCTCATCAGCAGTTGCTGCAAATGGAAGCTTATCTAAGGGGCTTATTAACTGATCTTCATGTAGCTTCCTGCTCTCCCATGGTTTTGTAGTTTTGGGATTGAATTAAAAAGCAACCATACAGAACCATAGGTCACTGAAAATAGTTTTGTTCCAACAGCATAAGTACAGTTGCAGAGGTACACCTAAATATCGGCTTTATATGAATCTATAATATAATTGGACAGATCTCACATTAAGTGAAAGATTCCCCAAGATATTTCTTGAAGCATTGTTTATTCAGTTTTGGAGTCAAAGGCATATCAAAACCTTTGAAAAGCTGGTTTTAACCATGCAAGTAACCCTAAGGAAATGGTTATGTTATGAGACAATAATAATAATAAAGGTGCATAGGTTCAATATATGATTATGACTAATTCAGGCTCATTATAAATGTGTTTAGGCGTCTGAATAGTATAAACAGCAGAACCAAGGAGACTAAGATACCAACCATGTTTAGAAAGACTAGTACTAACAGTAAAAAGTATATTTTTTGTCAATCTGGATGAAACCCTCTTAAATCATTCATCATGCACATTATTGTGCTGTTGACCTTTGTTCTGATAACTAAGAATTTACTTTAGTTAATACACTCTTACATTTGCATCAGTTGTAATTACAATAAACTAATTATATTCATTAAGTACCTACCACTTACATTCTGCTGGAGACTTTATTGTTATCGTAAAAGATCAATGTTACAAAAAGAAGGAATATAAGAAAGATTTAGGCTAAATACAAGAAATCAAAAGAAGCTAAGCACAATTGTATAAATCTATGTATGGAAAGGTACAATAGTACACCACATTTTATAGATAAGTATAAGTAAACCTAACTGTCTGACTTTCAGGAGTGCTTCAGATCTATTAAATTCATAGCAGATAACAGAGCTTAAGGACTCTCAACACTTTTCAAAATTGCTTTACTTTTACTTGGGTGCCCAGATGAAGATTAAGGAATGCAACTTCAGACATCCTGCTGCAACAATTTTCACTTCTGTCCTTTTTGCTCTTTCTTGTTATACCTAATACTAGAAAAAACCTGGTAGAAATACAACAATTTAATAAAGTACAGAGAAAAGAAATTGCTCAGAATTCCAGCTGGGTTTTCCTCTTCGCTAGTTATTATCATAAGTGCCTCCCCACGACTGGAAATGAGAAGAGAAACTGCTCTTATTGCCACTTTCCTGCTCTCTGTGTTTCTTTTTTTTATCCACAGTAGCTCCCTAAACAAGTTATCCAAAACCAACAAGCTGTGAGGTTCAGCTACTATGCAGTCATTTCAAAAGCACTTTTGAACGCAACAGTACCCACACTCTGCTTTTCTTCTCAGCTATTAACTTATCTGCCACCACACAATATGCCAAAGGAAAGATGGCATTTCACAGAATTGGGGTGTGGGGGGGAGAAGACAAAGGAAACTGTGAAGTAGCGCTGCAAAACTACTTGAGGGTCTGGTTAACATATGTTCCTGCTAACATATTATAGTTTCTTATCCTGAGCCTTGGCATCTTTTAATAAGGAACTGACCAGGAACTGACCAGGTCCTCAGGTGTCATAATGACCATAGAAATGCTATCATAAAAATACTATCAACTACAGGGCATGTACAAGAATTAAAATCAGAGAAAAGAGAGAAACAGTTTGAGAGGCCAAGTGGAGCAGCTCCTGGAGAATAATTACCCACCAGCCCAAATCAGAGGTGTTTTAAAGCCCCACATAGCCCAAGGTCAGAAGCAAATGGGAAGGCCAGCTCTCAGAATCACTGTGCTACCTTCCTGGGCCGTGCATGGACCCCAGGCATTCCTCTTAAAAGCCTCATAACACATCAGAGCAAAAAACATTACAGATCACAAAATATTCCTGCCTAACTGTAGAAACTAACTGTGCAGCCTAACCAGCTTAGACTCCCTTTCATGTCAACGAGGAGAGATAAACACATTGAAGAAACAGTTTGGAGCTCACATGAGATAAAAACACCTTCTTGAAGTACCCTCTCTACCTATTTCCATTGATTAGAGAGGGAGCTTATGCTGTCTAGGTTCCTAATTCACGTATTAAGTCTATAGATGATGAGAAGGAATAATTTGATCCCCATGTTTGTATTATATAGTGTTTGAACTGACAAATAGATGCACCACTGCTGTAATGAAATAATAAAATTGTGTTCTATTTTTTTTCTTTCATTTATTTTTATAATATATACTATGTCCTCTTGTGGTTTTCACAAGGAAATTCATTATATTAGATTAAAATGAAAAAAACAACATCCACTCTTGCTGGAAAATATAACATGAAATTTAGAAATTACCACATTATACAGCTTGGTTTACATTCAGTTTTAACAGTATCATAACCTTAAAACTAGTTGTAGCTTCTTCAAAACAAGTTAGTACTGACTTCTGAATAATACAAAGGAAAGCAAATTATTATTTTGAAAGGTGATTCAAGAGGGACATAAGAGAAAATGCAGAATGTTAGATGACAGTCCACACAGACATCTATTTAACTGCAGTGTTACTACATATAAAGAAATTTAAGTGTTCTAAAGTTACCTATGCAGCTTGTATACAAATAAATAGGTTTACAGATGCAAGTATCTTCTATAATTCAGCACTAGAAAGGATAACAGAGGTTCTAGATATTAGCTTGAAAACACCAATTTATTTTTAAGGGGAAGAATCTCTTCAGTTAATGCAAGAGAATATGATACTATAAAGAATTATTAATCAATTTAAAAGTGAATAAAAGGCCTTTTAGGATTCTTATTCTTGCATACCTTCACTACTGAAGCAAGTGAAGATAATGAAAGCATGAAAAATACTCAATGTTTTGTAATAAGCATTGATTTTTTTTAACAGTTAAAACATTTTTTTTTTGTGAAATAACATAATGAGTGACTGAGGGGATTGTAGTTCTGCAAACATAACAAATTTGCATCTTACCAAAGCATTTGGTAAAGACTCTGGTGAAATATTACTCTGAAAAATCAGATTTCCTTGCATGCAAACCATATGATAGAGCATGAAAAGTAGCTCAATAGCCATAAATAGTAGTTAATGATGAACGACATTTATCAGATAGGGAGAGATGTCTAGAGGCATACTAGTATAGGTTTCAACCTTCTCCTTTATCTGACATCTTCATTAATAATTTAGATGGGAGTTCAAATATTACATTAATGAAACTCACAGATGATGCTAAATTGAGCTGTGATGCAAATACAGAGAATGACAAATAATAAAATAACAAGACACTAAGTGTGAAACCACATAGATGCTAAGTATTTGGCACTTCCACTCACCTCACCAGCTAACAGCTTGTTTTATGCTCTACATTATGTATAGGTGAGGTTCTTCAAACTTATTTTCAAAGTCAGCTCTCTCCCTCTTTCCAAAGTGGTCCTGACAATTGTTTTGTTGTCATCAGAAACTATGGTATCCATAAAGATTAAGGAAATACAGTGATTTTTCTTTTTTCATAACCAGAATAAATATAAAAAGAAGAAACAAAAAAGTAGATATCTATATAGGAATCCATACAGAGAGAGAATAAACAACATTTTAACAGGTTACTTCTTTTGCATTTAAATATGCTTAAATATGAAATGCAACAAAGAAATCATTAATGTTATATGATAAAATGTTTTGCATTAAATACATTGTGTAATAAGGAGTATTAAAACACTGGAATTATAGGGAAGAAAAACCCAACTAGTTCCCTCCTATTCTCTGCTCATAGGAAGGTAAGAAGGAACTTATGACTGAAATTGTTGTTGGGTTATTGTATGACACTGCTGTTCCTCATATTCAGTTTCTTCATTTTGTTAGGATTTTTACCTCCCAGTGACATACAATCATATATTTCTTGTCTGTTTAGAACTGCCTTTTCAACCATCTTGAACTGTTGCCTTCAGTCAGGTTTGCTGGGGAAGGAAAATCACCTTTTCTTTTTTGCTTCTTTCTTCCTTTCCCATGGGGATCATATTGCAGGATCAGGTGTTGTGATCTTATAATATAAACTCAGTGCTGCCACTGAAATGAAATGCTATTCTAACTAACAGCACACAAGTACTGAATATTGCACAAAGAATACTAAATTCCAATATAAATATATTCATTTATGAATGTTTAGATTTACTGGATTCCTCTAAATGTAGGTTTGGAGTTTCTTAGATTTGTTAAGTTTGTTTTGCTGTTTGTTTAACAGATTTTTATATGTTAGTCAAGTAAAATATGTTACACACTTTTTGCCCCTGCCTTACTATTGAAAACTTTCAACAAATACAGAATTAGATTGATTTGGTTTGACTTTTTGGTATTATTTTTTAGTTTGGTTTGGGGTTTGGTTTTTGATCTTTTTTATTGTTTTATTTTTTATGAATAAAAGGAACAAAGCAACATTTATCTGACAAGGCCTAGGTAAACTCTTTCACTGGCTGTATTTTATTTAAATTTTGTGAACTTCAAAGATTCTGAAGGAAGAAGTGCCTAAAAGGAAGAAAGGTATGAAGGATTTTGGAAAGGAAATTAAAAATTCAGTGACAGATTTTTCTCTTTGGTTCATATGTTAGGGTGTAAATCAGTGCAATAATTGAAATTATTTTCATCTTTCATGTACTCAGTGAAATAGACAAAATAATTAGCTTAATTAGTCTTAAATTCTTGAATGCTTTTGCACTTTGTTAGAACTTCTACAAAGGTAAAACTTGTATCCTCTGCTTGATGATCTTGGACAGCTGATAATAGCTGTAATATACTTTTGAAGAGCTTGTAAATCCCCATACCAACAGAGACTGTGTTCATTTCTCTGTAGACAATAAGAAATATGCAGCTTTATTAGGACAGCTCTTTATGCACTTATAAACAGGATTTCTACCAAGAATCCCTCTTGAAAATATATGAAGAAGGAAGAAGCATCATAAAATAATGTGTGACTATAAAAAGAGGTAATAAATTTTTTAAAAGTTCATCCTTTTTTGATTATCAGACAATTATGAGTGTGGAGGATTAGTCAGATATGCTCAGTTATACAATTTGCAAATGTTCTTTTGCAGAAACAGACATTGCATGCACATTAATAAGTTATACTGCATATATAGCTTCTGGTTTACATGCTTTGATTACAAATAGAATGTCATGTCTTAGGGGACAACATGATGACATTGAAGTTACTAGCAATAAAATGCAGGAACAGAATGAATGAAACTTTACTGGCTTGTAATTTCACTGTCTCAACACTTTTCCAAATCTGAATGTTGCTTGTTCCTTTATTAGAAGCATCTCTATTGCCTATGTGCCAGCAAGTAGCAGCTGAAATTAAGGACTGAGCAATCCCTATTGATTATAACATTACTGTGTTATACAACCAATTTACATCTCAATTCTTAGAATACTGAAGAGTCTTAGGTAGCTCCCTCATTACTGAGAGTTAAAAAGTGTAAAATGAGACCTTACATTTTAAAATACACAGTGGGTTTAAAGTATGTTAGATTTCACATTACAGTGATTGACAAGCATAACTGTCATGCAAAGAATTCTTTAACATGGGTAAAGTACAGTTTAAACTTGACTATGTTTCTATTAAGAAATGGAAGGAAAAATGACAGCTCATCTCAGAAATATTCAGTTTTATTGTTGTAAATATATTTATCTTTCTACATAACCTGGAGTGATAAAACTGCAACAATAAATATGACAGTAACTCGGTAATTTTTCCTAGTCAATGTCATTGCATATTTCAGAACACTAATGCAGTCCTAGTAACAGAAACTGTACTTGCTGTTCCCACATCTGCAGGTAATGATGAAAAGTTTATTTGACCCTGACTTTGCATTTTGGAGGAACATTCTAATACAAATCACTACCAAGGTGTGCTGATTTTGTCTGAGATAGAGCTAATTTTCTTCTGAGTAGATGTTGTGGGCAATATTTTGGATTTGTGATGAAAACAGTATTGATAACACAGGGATGTTTTAGCTGTAGTTGAGCAGTGCTTGCACAGTGTCAAGAACTTTTCTCACAGCACTCCACCAGTGAGCAGCTTGAAGGTGCAGAAGGAGTTGGGAGTGGACACCAGAAGGAGTTGGGAGTGGACACAGCTGGGACAGCTGATCTCATCTGATGAAAAGGATATTCCATACCAAATAACTTCATGCTTAGCAATAGAAAAATGGGGGAAGCAGACGGAAGAGGGAATGTTCAGTGTTGTGACATTTATCTTCCTAAGCAACCATTAGACATGATGAAGCCCTTTATTCCTGGAGATGGCTGAACACTTGGCTGAACACTTGCCTTGCTTGTGTGTACAGCTTTTGATTTACTTATTAAACTGTCTTTATCTTAACCCACAAGCTGTGTCACTTTTACACTTCCAATTCTCTTCTTCATCCTGCCATGAACAAGTGAATGAGTGGCTGCAGGGTACTTGGTTGCAACACTTGAAACATGACAAGACTGGTGCAATCTCTTTTTTTTTAGTTATTTTTTTCTGTTTCTGCAACTTTATACTCAGACATATTAAAACAAGTGAAAAAAAACAAGGAAAGAACATATTAAAAACAACCAGTAAAACCACTAGAAGTAAATTAGTATTTTAAATATGCATTAAGGTTGCAAAGTCAAGTATTCAAAATTAGGGAATACTGCAATTAGATTTACCTTAAATTTGTGTCATCAATTCTATGTGTTCTGAGAGACCAAAAATCCATCTCTCCTAAATGTATTTATCTAAGATAAATAAAAATGGAAGTACCATGATGATTAAATGAATATGTAATGAAGAATGTAAGTCAAGTGTTTTCCAGGAATATTCCTGCAGTTTCAAGAACTTTTTTGTTTTGCTACTATTTCTTAAATGAACACCATTTGTATTTGAAACATGAAAACTTTCCCCACCCAAATCATTCTGTGATGAGTAGAATCATAAATTAACTACACAGTATGAAATTGTACCTCCTTTTGTTTGTTTTGTACCTGTTATTTTGAACACTGTTCTTATGTTTTCAATTTAAATTTTCTACACATATTATGGAATGCAAAGCCAAGAATGTGAAGTGCAATTCCTGACTCACAGAAAGGAGAAGAAGAGTTGTAATATCAGTGTTGGTTACCTAGTGTGTAATGTTGGTGTTCCATTTAATTTAAGAAACATGTATTTATTAATGTCCATTGACAATATAGGGAGAAAACAGTTTTCTGTCCTCACTGATGGGGTTTGATGTACTTTAATGATATGAAATAAATGCATATAGATTGGATGGTGTGTGGGGGGGGAGAAGGAATAGCCACATTCCATCTGTGACCATTTCTAAATGATTATTTTGATCTTGATGCTGCCATATGTGAAAAAACTCACTTAACACTTGTATCAAAGGGATAAAAGATTTAGAGATTCCTCTAATCAACAGTCCAGGCTTAATTTGTAATTGTTTTAACCATGAAAATGTGGACTTTGTTTTTAATTTTTCTCCATGATCAAGAAATCACTGAAATGCCTACTCATTTCTTTATTTTAAATGGCTCACTTCACAACCATAATGTTATAGCAGCACTTGGGGATCTTGCTGGATTAAGGCTCTAGCCACTAATGCAATCCTAACTTTTTTTGCTTTGATGTTTCCTAGACACATAATGAATTTCTAACCCCTAGGATCTTTCCATTCTCCACTGAACTGTAAGTGTGGAGTTCAAGTCTATTGGAAGGTCTATTTGTTACTACTTAGCCTAGCATCATGTTGAATTTCTGGAAGTGAACAACAAGCTTAAATAGCTACAGAAATTGTTGAGGGTTTGGGGTTTTTTTTGAAAGCTAGATATCTTCTAAAAATATCACTCTCTTCCTGTAATTAAGTTCTTTTATTTTAAATTTCCTTCCCTGGCAAAGAAAATATTACTGCAAAAGCTGTTTCAAACAAACACTAGCTTTACTTTTATTGATTTCTTTTCAACAAATGGTTAGGCAGTCACTTCTTGATAAAACACTTAGTAAGAGTAAATGGATCAGGAAATATGACTTAGCCAGTGGATTTGCGACAGAATGATGAAGGTTGTTCAGGGTTGCTTGTGAAATTATTAAATCCATAACAGTAGTGTAGACTTTTATTTATAATACATACACATATCTAAAGCAACACAACAAAGTATTCAAAGTATCATGGACATATCATGCCATCAGATGTAGAAAAATCTCCCTTATGTGCATGAAAATCTCAACAACACAGTAATAGCACATTTAATACACCGTTTCCAAATTTACATCAAGTAAACTTAAGAATAAAATTTTTCCATCAGAGGTGGGTAAGATTGGGAAACCTTTCAGTGTAAGAAGTCACAGCAATTCACTACATGAAGAGAACAGCTGCAGACTGCAAATATGTGAGGACTCTGGACCATTATGGTCCTCGTTCAGTGAGGACCAGAGATTTCTATTCTCTTCCTACAGCTCTCTTTCCATGAGGCCAGGAAAAAAACAATACTATGAGAATGATTATAAATATCTAAAAGGCAGGTGTCAAAACAATGGGACCAGACTATTTTCAGTGATGTCCAGTGATAGGACAAGAGGCAACAGACACTAATTAAAACACAGAAAGTTTTACCTAAAGATAACAAAAAACTTCTCTCCTTTAAGGGTGACAGAGCACTGGAACTATGTCTGGAGTCTCCTTCTCCATAGACCTTCAAAACCCACCTGCATGGGTTGCTGTGCAACCTGATCTAGGCAAGCTTGATTTGGCAGGAGGGTTGGACTAGATATACCCCAGTGGCCCCTTCCAACCTCTACCATTCTGTGATTGTGTGTATTTGACACAAAAAGAAACATAGGAACTGTGCAAGATCTCTTCAAGTCTAGAGCTCAAAATCTGAAGTGCAGTTTCTTAAAGGGATTGATATTTTTACAGCTGTATAAGTTTTCCTACAATTCATCAAATGCTAGAAAACCTGAAGCCAAGGAACCACTTGCCATTGCAAAGCCAATAAATGCATATCATCAGCTGCATCTTCAGAATAGCATACTGCTATGGTTTAACCCCAGCTGGCAACTGAGCACCATGCAGATGCTCACTGACTGCACTCCTGCCTCACACATCACCTCCCACAGTGAGACAAGAATAAGAACTGTGAGAAAAAGGCAAAACCCCATGGGTTGGGATGAGTTTAACAGAACAACATAAAACCAGAAGAAATAGTAGTAACAATAACACTAATGAAATAATATATAAAGCAAGCGATATACAATGCAGCTCTCACCACTTGCCCACCTGCCCCTAACGCAACCCCAGCACTCAAATGACATGCCCTTACCCCTTCTAGTCTTCTCCTTTTCTATAGGCAGCATAACTTCTCCTAGATGAACTCAGTAGATATGCTTTCTTATTAAGAGACTAGTCTTAATTTCTCTAGAATTTAGAGAATACAGGTCTAAGTAGCCCTGTAATATAAGAAGTGTATCTTAGTTGCCTTACTGTCATAGTGGAATTTAAACCTCCTTTACTGGGATCAAAATGTCTTTTAGATGTCTGCATTCTTTATGTAGAGCCTGGAGATAGTTGCACCGTTAGGTTTTTCAAACAGGATACGTACAGCATCAGCCAGAGTAGCTGAGCAGCTTTTTAACCTTTAGAAATTGTTCACCACAGAGTTGTATAGGAAATTCTTTTCCTCACCAAGTCCCAGCAGTACTTAGAGTCAAAAAGTGTTTTTCACTCAGTATTCAGAATCTCCTTTCAAAAAGGCTGACTCACTAGCTGCTAAAGTAATCAAAGAATGATAGAATGTTTTGGGTTGGAAGGGACCATTAAAGGTCATCTAGTCCAACACCTCTGCAATGAGCAGTGACATCTTTAACTTGATCAGGCTGCTCAGAGCCCTGTCCAACCTGACCTTGAATGTTCCCAGGGATGGGGCATCTACCACCTCTCTGGGTAACCTGTTTTAGTGTTTCAGCATCCTCACTGTAAAAAATTTCTTCCTTTAATCTAGTCTAAATCTACTCACTTCTAGTTTAAAGCCATTACTCCTTGTCCTATTGCTACAGACCCTGTTAAAAAGATTGTCCCCATGTTTCAAAGGAAGTGACATTAAATCATTTGCTCTTTTCTTTAAGATTGTTTAAATCTTTTGCAGGAAAAAAAAGAACACTTTTCATTGTACTCCTCAATATGAAGGCATCCAGCATGCCATCTTTCACCTTGCAGAGAAGTGTCCTAATAATTTGATACTGCTTTTTGCCTTACATTTATTATGGCTGACAATTTTAAATGTTGAAATTCAGGGCAGTCTCAGACAGATATGTTACTCTTACTCAGACATATCAGACTAGGTAGATTATGAGTAGCCTTTGATATGGGAGATATGGTATTCATGATTTACTGTTCTGTGTACAAGAACCACTTGGAGGAAGTGTTCATCTGTTTGAAGGTATAGAGGCACTGCAGAGGGATCTGGACAGGCTGAATGAGTGGGCCAAGGCCAGTGGAATGATGTTTAACAAGGCCAAGTGTCAGGTCTTGCACTTGGGTCACAATCTTGGCTACAAGCTGCTGGAAAGCTGCTTGGAGGAAAAGGACCTGGGGTTTCTGGTCAACAGCCGACCGAACATAAGCCAGCAGTGTGCCCAGGTGGTCAAGAAGGCCAACAGCATCCTGTCTCGTATCAGAAATAGTGGGGCCAGCTGAAGTAGGGAAGTGATTGTTGCCCTGTACTTGGCACTGGGGAGGCTGCACCTTGAATACTGAGTTCAGTTTTGTGCCACTCACCAGAAGAAAGAAATTGACTTGCTGGAGCGTTTCCAGAGAAGGGTAACAAAGCAGGTGAAAGGTATAGAGCACAAGTCTCCTGAGGAGCAGATGAGGCAACTCAAGTTGTTTATCCTGGAGAAAGGCAGGCTGAGAGGAGACCGTATCTCTCCCTACAACTGTTTGAAAGGAGATTTTAGAGTGGTGTCAGACTCTACTCCCAAGTAACAAGCAATAGGATGAGAAGAAATGGCCTCAGATTACACCAGGAGAGATTTAGGTTGGATATTAGGAAAATTTCCTTCACTCAAAGGGTTGCTAGAGACTGGAACTGGCTGCCGAGGGAAGTGGTTCAACCACCATCTCTGAAGATATTTAAAAGAACTGCAAATGTGGTGCTCAAGGACACGGTTTAGTGGTGAACTTGGCAGTGTTAGGTTAACAGTTGGACCCAATGATCTTAAAGGTTTTTCTGAATTTAATATAATACCTCAAATCACACTGTCCATGGCATTCTAGCTGAAGTCCATTTTATTTCGAGGATGGGAAATGAAGAGAAAGACATTTCTTCTTGCACTTATCTTAAAGGCAGGTCAGTCAAACCAAGATGCTTTGTGCTATCAATTCAGGACTTGTTTAGCTGAAAGAAATTCTTTTTCCTTTTCATGAGAGCATTTGACAAAGTTTTATGGCTCTCTACACTGCAATTCTTTCAATTAATTTCTCCCTGGAGAGTGGTAGGTGACAATGACTAAGTGTGACAAACTGTCATTGAGAGGTACTAAAAATTTGTACTACTCCTGGATCCACTAGTCCCATCCAACATCTGTTCCCTTTTAAAACCTATCTGCATTCTGACACATGCTGAACTCCAATGAAACTGTCATCCATTGATCTGACTACACTATTTTCCAAGATATAGCTAATCAGAAAATACACTTCTTTTCCTTTTTTTTCCCCCCTCTTTTTGTGCTTCCAATGTGTCAGGGAGAGGATATGATCTGCTAGACTTTGACCCACAAATGTATACAAAATTTACTATGTGTTCGGGAAGGATTAGGCTTCATTACATGGTGCAAAATGTTTGTTTCAAATATACCAGGAAATATCTGGGATAAAGATAATTTCTGTGTAATTAGTATAATTTGGCACAATTTTAGGTATAAGTAGTTCATAAGTTCCCAGTAACAGCAGTGTCAGAAAATGTGTTAACTCCATCTGCTGGTATTCTATAGCCTCTTAAATCTAATGTGGCACATTAAAAGCAAGGAAACAAATTCAGGTTACCTAGAAGCTTACAGAAGATAGGCTTGTGAATCTAGGCTGTCAGCAAAATAAGGACAAAAAGATATTCTTCATTCTAAACTATGCACACAGAGAACAACCAAAACCCATCCTATCACTTACTCTCCTTTTAGTACCAATAAGCTGCTTTTAAGCCCAGAATAACCAATCTCTCTTAGCAGAATTACAGGTTGCTTTTCTGGATATCCTTTGTTGTGCAGTGTAAATACTGACCATGCAACTTGGATAATTTGAAATTATCCAAAAGCATGTAACAATCTGGAATGGAGACAAAACCCATGCTGTGCTTTCCAATAAAAACCCAACCACATACTGAAGCTCAGCCTCAGGAAGGATACTAAATCCCAGCAATAATATCTGATATCAAAATGCAACCTAAGGACAAACTCTTTAATCTTCCAGAATTTTCATTTCTATAGAGTAATAAATATGAGGACTAATAACAGCATGCATTGCTTCAACTATAGACAATTTTTTTTCATTTTAAGGAAAAAAATATGAAGAAGTGTATATAACATGTCAACTAGTGATTCTTCTAATATATGTAACTAGAAGCTATCAAATACATCTTTTGTCCTTTTTTTAATTATCTAAGTATTCTCTTTTTCCTATTCACTGACCATTGATACTTCTATAAAAATATTTAATCTTAGTTTCACAATCACACTGGGAACAGGTGGAGGAGTTATTTTTAAATCTACATATACAAATAGTCTTTTTGAAACTCCTGTAGACTTACCTTTTCAAAAACTGGATGAGAAGCAGGGAAGAGCTAGGAAATTGATTAAGTTTCATGTTATAAAATGTATACATTAGCAAATATTCAACTCAGATTGTCAGCCCACTGCATGAAAATATTTTTGGGATTTTTCCTGTGTTTTGTTTGTTTTTTTTTTTAAAAAAGGCAAGGAAAATAAAGACTAGGAATAATATGAGGAATTAACCCAAATATCAGGTTTAACATAAATAGTCAGGAAATGATCTAAGATATTCTGGCAAAATAGGAGAATAGTATAGGAAACAGGTAAGAATAACACATATTAAAATTAAACTCTATTAGTTTCACAGTTACCCTCCTGTAACATTATAAGGAGGGCACATTACAGGGTTAGTTATCCATTTCATATTCTCTGATTCACAGTAATGTAAAAAAAAAGAAGAACCAAACACCAAACTCAAAACAACAACAACAAAAACCCCAAAACTAAATAACAGCAAAAAAACCCCACAACACACCATCACCAAAAGCTAAAACAATCAGGCTTTATTGTCATGCCTGCCACTTTCTCCTGAGATGCCTGCAGTCCTTGTTAGACCTTCACCTTTTTATCATGTAAAATTACAAGAATAGGTCAATAACAGAGAAGAACCTGGATAATACTGCTGTCACAGCAGTTTCAGCCAAGTCATGAACAAAGCATCCAGAGAACATCCAGAGCCCTGAAATGTAGATGTTAAAGTAGAGCTGCCAACACAAGAGCTAGGTATCTAAACTCCCATCAAAACCAATGTGTGTGAGTTGAAAATAGCTAACAGAGACTAGTGAGCTATTTGACTTTCCCTGAAGTAGATCTTCTAGTGTAAGATGTTCCTGCAATGGCAGGGGTTTTGAAACCGTATGGTCTTTGAAGATCCCTTCCAACCCAAATGATTCTATGATTCTATTACTCCCTGCTGCTCTTCTGTATAAGCACAAACAATACTAGCACAGGACCCCTGGAATATATTGTGTGATAACATAGACCTGGAGATGAGGGTCAAATGTATGAAAGATCAAGCATTTTTTTCTCAATCTTACTGGTCATTGTCACCTCAATCCCTAGAAAAATGTTAAATAATCCTGGAAACCTCTTCCAAACTTTTTAAGGGCAAGATAGTGAGTAGGGGTGAGCAGCATGGATTTATAAAGGTGGAATCATGCCTGGTCAACTTCATTTTGTGACAAAATAGCTGCATGTAGGAATGTTAATGTTATCAACACATCATGAAGTTAGATAAAATTTTTTTCACAGTTATATCTCTGTAGTACACACACAAAAAGAAAAGGCTCAAAAATGCCTTGTGCTGCACTTTTTATTGCTTTGGATAATGAAAAATTGCATGCAATTCTATGTGAGGAAACAATGGGAGAAAACAATGTAATCTATGTTGTCACTTTGCCACACAATAAAGGAGAGGAAATTCCTTCCTAACTACATTTGATGCTACTCTTTATAATCCAAACACATCCTTGTACAACATCTTTACTTTGCATCTGTGGCAACATTTGAGTCAATTCTGTCCTTCTCCCTGAGGGAAAAGAAACAGAAGCAAATACTTGAATGAAGAGTATATAGATAAGTGAACATTTTATAAAGGGAAAATAAACAGAAGACTATCTGAGAACACTCAAGTTAGCATCACATACTACAAATAGCCTCTCTCATGCATTAACATTTTGTTTCTGAAGGGCACCACAGGGGAAGGATGAGCTGTTCTTATTAGGACTAACTTTAATAAGACATCATTACTCTTATTCCAACATTTCACCCACGAGGCAAGGTTAAAACCCCTGGAGAGGGCTTTGCAAAAATTCTGTTGAAGAATGATTGTTAAATCAAGTGCTGATAGAAAATGGAAGAGGCTTAAGAAGAAGCTGAATGACATAAGAAAAAACCCCTTTCAGTAGGGTGCAGAAGATCAAGAAAATTGTAATTGAATCATAGGTATTACCTGACCAGGATTAATTTGCTGAGTTCAAAAGCAACGAGAAGTCGGTGAAGGGCTCAATTTTTCTCTGTCCATTTTCTTTCACAGCTTTGGTGATGTTTTCATTCTTGATCAAAAGTAAGACTAATATTGAAAAGCAATATTGCTGCTATTGTTGATTTTGTATTAATTTTGGGATATTTTTAGTTGTAGGAACTCTATTTTATGGTGCCTTTTGTTTTTCTAGTGCTTTATAACTTATTCTAAGCAAAATATGAAGTTAACTTGATAATTTATATTTATTTACAGAAGGTAATGAAAATTGCCAAACAGACACAAGTTTAGGAAGATATTTCATGATTTTGTAATTTAAATGAATTATTTATGGTACTAAAAATAATCCCAGAAAAGTAATTAATTAATTAATTAATTAAGCTGTCAAAACCCAAGATCACTTAGTGTTTCATATCTGGTGAAGGAACTTTCTTAATGCAAGGCATTATCCAAAGGTTCTTTTCATTATTGGATTTAGATTCAAGCCTGTATTTAAATTTCCTGTTCACTAAACAAAATGCTTGAATATGGTAGCATAACTTATAGTTATGACTGTGCACAATTTACTGCTACATATAGAAGTCTAAAGACTATAAAGAAGTTACTAAATATTAACTAAAGAGCTTAGAAAAAACAGGTTTCAATAGCATAATAGTTCATTGATGTATGAAAACATGGAGTCACTATTATTAATGAAATTATAACTATATAATGCACCATAATTTAATTGTATAATGTTTATACATATAAATATATGGAGATATCCACATATTATATATGGATTCAAAATCCCCAAGATTCTTATAATCTGGGACTCGTGATAGTCTTGTCATATCTGACATTCTAAAGAGTGATTCTTCTGATATTCCTGAGCTTTCTCTTTCTGATTATCAATCTGTGTTTTTGTCTTTCTGAAAAACAAATCTGGCTACAAGCTAAAAGCTGTTAATGGATGTGAACAAATGGGGAAAAAATGTGAGAATATGATAAATCTGATCTCCTTTTCATTCCTGAACAATAGTATCTTACTTAAACAAAAAGAAAACTTGGCCTCTAATGAACATCATGTGGTACATTTTTGTCATTATTTATAAAGCCAACTTCAGAAAGGTGACTCATAACAGGATCTGATAAAATATTAGAATAAATTATTAGACTTTTTTCATATCCTTTTGTGTAAAAGAAAGCAGAATTTTATGATGAAATTACAAGCCTTTTTGGAAATGTACACTACATTTCTCTCTCCTTTTGGTCACTAGCCCAAAAATCTTTTCACTAATAATTTCTCTGATTCAGATTTTCTTCTCATGAAATCCTCACTGTCCTAGATTTAAGCATAAATGTACTTTAAATCAATGAAATTAACTTTAAAAGTCACCTTTTAAAATAAAAAGTATATGTTGTCACAAAGTAGTCACTGATTCCTACATTGCCAAATGAAGACTGGTGACTGACATCATTGGAACAAATTTATTTCTTCTCTGATCAGTATATGACAGCTAGAATATGATTCTACTTCAGATTCTTTGTGTGCATGAAATTATGGAGCCATCTTGTCTTCAAAGATAAAAATAAAATTTTTGACTACATCAAGTTGCCCAAACAGAAACCTGTTACAGCAGCAGATGAGTGATTATGTAGTGATTTGTAGCATAATTTCTTATGAGAAACTTAATGGTTTCTATTTCTGGCTTGACATCAGTCAACTGTTTCAGATAGCCTGCTGGATTTTTTTCCCATTTTAACAAACATAAACCTTTTTCAGCCTCTTTAACTGCAACTCCTAGACTGTTTACTATATAGTAAATCATCAGATAAATAGAGTGAACCTTGGTATTCAGCAGGAGTTACTGTACTTTTGACTGCAAAAAGGAGAATAAGAATGAATATTTAAAAGGATGTCCACTTAGGATACTCTAAACATCATTACTGGCACTTGTCCAGCTAAAAAAACAGAAAGGGGAGGAAACTGCACACTGCTTATTTTAATTAGGTGAAATTATGTGGTTCAATAAAGCATGACAGCCTGCATAATGAAAGAAGAGACCCATGTTTGTGAGAGAATTATTGATGACAAAAAATGTTGGCAGTGTGTATGTTTTACTAAGACAGTTGAAAGCCATTTTATTATCTTTTCATTCATAATTTCCTGCAACATGCTTCAATGTGTAAACTGATAACAAGACTGCGTGGAGGAGGAAGCCTTTACTATTTTCTATCAAAAAGAACAGGACCATTTTTCTTCTTCATTTCAGAACTAAATGTTGACCCTTTCATAGACTGATGTAGAACAAGGTAGAAGTAAACAAAAAGAGACAAGAGAGTACTATCTTGAAAGCTGTTTATTTTGTCAACTGCGAAAGTAGATGTGGGTTTTGAGGGCACTGTAAATGTAAGAAATGAAGACTGAGTCTGACTAGCAGAATAAACTGTTATTTTTGCACTACATAGAAAATATCTGAGTGTAATTTAGAAAAGAACTAGAATATATATTCTGTTTGATGTATTTCAACAAAAAGTGAAATTTTACTCAAAGCTAACAAGATTTTTACATTGAAAATAGAGACTATATAGAAAAAATAGTATTTAATTTCTTAGAAATATGATGTTAACACTTCTCTAAGATCTAGGGAAGAAGCAGCACAAAGGAAAATAAAAGCTAACACTAACTATGTCATAATATGTCAATTTTAAAACAACAAATGAATAAAGATAGTAAAAAAAAAAGGTAGAAAAAATATAACTTTTCTAAGGTAACATTGAAAAACTTCAGTCCAAATGAATATTTTCATTTAAAAAAAAATCCTTAGGGATAAGACACCTTTTCATTTAGGAAAAAAATTTCTCTATAAAAACTGGTTTTATTATATTTAAACCTGACATCAAGGTGCAATCAGCCTACTATACTTCTGCTACTGTAAGGAATTGAGAACCTTACCTCTGCCCACCTCCTCAAAAAAAATAGCATGTCCTCTTTCAGTGGACTTGGAATGGATTTTAATGTCAGTATTGTCCATATCAGCATGTGGAGCATGATGGAGCAGCAAGAATTATTTTGTTCATATAAGAAGACTGGAAAAAGAGGTTGTTGAGATATCTTACTGGTAGTTCATATGTGCACACATGCACTCAGGCATACAAGCAAAGCACTCTCTTTTTAGAGGAACTCCTGCATAAAGCAACCTTTTTTTGAAAGTTTAACTGGAAAATATGAAGGGAGACAGGCAGAGGAATAAGAGAAGAAGGGTGTTTCTGGCATTCACTTTCTGCTGAGCTCAGAAGGCAATGGAAGTTGCATTCTCCAAAGTCTGATGCAGGACTTCAGAATGACATTTCTTGTTGTAGTCTAGATTCAAATTTACTGGGACAACAGCTTGTGGAGAAAATATCTATATGGCAGTCAGCTGTGATGAATAGAAAGGTAACAACTTTCTTTGTCTCCTAGATACTTATGGCATAAGACTTCCTGCAAATGTAATCTAGAGGGCAAGGTCGATTAATGAAATTAACCAATTACAACAAAATTTTGTAACACAATTGTTTAAAATAATTCACTTCAAATAAACCCTTTGTTATACAAGATAGTGACTGACTTCATCTGTCTGAGAATGATTAATGTATATTAATATACTTGCTATATGGTTCAAAATTGTCATACGAATCGGCCTGTTAAACACATCTTTTCATTGATCAGATTTTCATGTTGAGCATCCTTACCTGTCCTCAGCTTCTTTGGAGTTAACCCCTTTTTGTGTTTGGAGCAAGGCACTCAGAACCAAAAACTATTAACAGGTTGATAAAAAGAGGTTCTGCCTCTGGGCACTCTTCTTTTAATTTTGTATATAGGATTTAAAGAGAAGCAATATGGTAAGTCCTGGCCTAAGGTGAGTAAATAAAATATATTCCACCATCACTAATTTTAATTTTATATTTAGCTACCATATATTTTGCCAAAGAGAGTGGCTAGCATAACTTATTGATTTGAAATTTAAAATTATAAGAATAATTGTTATGTAGTTCTTGTGATTAGTTTAATTATCCCTATTTCCTCTGAAATCCTCAACATTAATTCCCACTGACTGTAATGTTAATTACTGGCAGGGACAGAGATATTCAAATGCTGGCTCATGCTGCAAAGTAAAGTTGTTGATAACTTCAGCAGATGGTTCTGTGCTTTAGAGAAATGAGAAGAAGAGTGTTTATCCTGTCATTTCTTCCCCACTCCCCTCTTTTTAAAAAAAGATAAAATGCCAACAAAGCCAAGAATAAGAATATAAAGTACTCCTTTGGATGCAAGTGAGAAAAGTGCTAAAAATATGTTTTCAAATACTTAGCAGGTCATTTTGGGGGTGGCAGAAAAGGGCATGATTAAGGGGAAATAATTGCAATTCAGATAATTTCATTCTAACTTGCTACTCTATTACATTTCTCATATCCCATCATAGACATTTGTTTCTCATCCTGACCTTGGCACAGACCAGAGAGGCAGAAAGAATCTTACAGGTTCGGCAGGGCTGCTATTGCTGAATATCCTTCTGTCTCCCAGAGGGAGAGGTGTTCATCTGAGATTTTAGAGAACAAGAGCCTTTTCATAACCTCAATTACCACAAGGTCAACCTGCAACTGAGCGTTTGAGTGGTACTTAGATTGCCTGGTAAGCAGCTGTGGCCCAAGAGTTATGCTGAAGCCAAGTTAAACTGCCATCAATGTCTATCTGTTAATGACAGTAGCAAAAGAGAATCTTTCTTATAATTGGCTTTTTGAGGAACTAGAGAAAGGATTTGATTCTTGAACAAACAACACCCTGTCAAGATTGGACTTTCATTTATAAGTCAGAAGAAATTTCTGTGTTTTCCCTTCATGTAAATATATATGTCTTATATGTGTGCGTGTGTGTATTTGCATGTGTGTACATATGCATATCTATGTGTATTATATACAAAGTGTTTTCTCTAGGCAGCAGCTTCTATAGATGTCAAAATTTCAAAACCATTATGTATGCATTCTGCTATCAATAAATATATATTACATTTTTGGTGATAAATATATTTATGCACTGCCATGAGATTCATGCATAAGAATTGAAAATTACTGTGAAGCTGATGGCAATCTGTCAACTGATTGAGAATCCTTCAATCCCTCCAACTTTTATTCTTTCAGTAAGGTCTCACTGTAGGTCAAAATACAGTAGGAGAAGCAGAATTACAGCTTGACTAAGACAGTGTTTCAACTAGATTAGAAACCAGTGTTCAGCATGGCAATATCTAAATTGGAATGTTCTAAACCAAATCCCAAACCAAAATCAAATGGGTTAATTTAATGTCTATTACATATCATGCAGTAATATATCATCATACATATTTTTCTTCCAAAAATCTAGCTAGAAGATGTACTGATGAAGCTTATATTTTTGTGGAGAAATGAGTAAACAAAAAGTTAGTCTTTGTAACCATGCTGTTCAACAATAGCTTTTGTTGAATTTAACATATCACTCAACTGAGGCTTACCCCACCTAACTTTAGATATCCACAGAATAAAATTCTGCACTTGAGCAGGTTTTTCAGAGCTCTTTTGCATTGCTACAAGGTGATTCATCTCATCCTAAAGCCAGCACCCAAACCAGGCCAGATTAAGCACATTCTAGAAGTTAGCTGAGATGAATCCCAGCTCTATTGTCTTGAACAGTAGTTTTTCTGTACAATATGAGTCAGAGTTCACACAATAATGAACTCAGGGAAGGGCAAGCTTAGCTCATGTCTGTGGAAGATGAAGCCAACTGTGGTTTCAGCTTCTTGTAATCAAATAAATTCCACATACTGATGCATAAACCAGTGATGTTCCAGAAAACAGTAAAAGACTTAGTGAAACTACTACAGAACTGAGGCACTTGCAGCTGTAGTTATCATCTCCATGTTACCTTCAGAACTTCCTAGCCACTTTCTCTTTCCAGGTCTGTAAGAGCTTCCCTCAGAAACTCAGTGACTCTCTCTTACATATCCAGACAGCAGACATAGCTCTCTTTCAAAGCTCAGTCTATCCTGGGACTTATACTTACAAGTCTTGCCATCTCATGAAATATGTCAATTACAACTTGTTTAGAGCATGGGAGTCGGGGCAAAAGGACGAGCGTCAGTAGTTCAGTACATTTTTGTGTACTGATTTCAGCACCTCAACTGGAAAAAAAAATTAATCCTATCCTCTGTTCCTTCATCTAACCCTTGTACCAGTTTTCTGGTCAACCAAATCTATATTTTTTAATCTATAATCTAGGAGGAATGGAAGTCATTCTACATTCAAACCAATGAAAGCTTTACCTAGTTTGGTAAAGAAGTTTTGTAGGAGATTTTGAATAGTTTCACAAAAGCAATTAACCCCAGTCTTCCACTTCTGAATCAAGTAGATTTATATAAAGCATAATCACAATTTATTTTTTGACAGAAAACCCTTTACCATTATTTGAAAGAATGAATGCAATGCTTGCTCAAAGGAGAGGATTCTGAGTTGTTACTCTCAGATAAACTGAGATAAGCACCAAACGAAATTCTTATACACAAGAGAACACTGTTTAAGAGATAAATATTCACATCTATACTGCTAAATTCAACTGCTTGAGGGAGTGATCAATGGCAAATGATTTAGTCTGGTTTGCATCAACCCTCTAGACTGCATTTGCAAAAACCTGTAGAAAGCATTAGCTAAGTCCACACCATACAGCCCTTGAATTTCTCCCTACTTTCCTTCATACATGTGACATTCAAATAATATTATAATCATAACTACATTTTTGTTTATTCATTTTTTTCCATTCAAAATGCCTGAACTACTTTGAAGGTTGTACTGCAGCTAGCCAGATTGATATTTGTATACCATAAACCACTGTTTATATATTGCATATACTGAAGTATGGCAGGAGAGAATCTCCAGATTAACTGTGGGGTCAGAGCTTTCTAAGACAGTGCTGGAAATTACCTGAGAAAGCACAGAGCTGGAAATGATTTAAAAAAGCACATATGCCCTGAAATATGGAGACACAGTCACCATAGGACAATTTGTGCCCATAACATTAAATATCTTTCAGATCTCCAATAGATTATTTTATTTATGTATTTGCTTCATTCTTTCAATCTTTTTTTCACAGTTTATGACATCAGCAAATCTTCCTGAGTGAATTATTGACCAACATATGCATTTCAGTCAACTCTCACTGAAGCTGATCCATTTTTTCAGTACACTGTTTTTACAGTTTAAATATTTTTGGTTTTTCCTCAGACAGGAATATTGAAAGATTCACTTTTGTTTCTTTTCTTGAGAACTACTTTAAGGTGTTTATACATGGAAATAAGGGCAGTACAAATTCAGGAATAATTTTGCTCAGGTTTTCAGTTTTATTCAAAACTACTCAGCCTTACGAAAACAGCATGGAGAAGAGAGGATATTTGGCTGACAAATTTCGGTCCAGAAGGCAAATTACAAAGAATATTATTATTGCACTGGCATCTTGACTACAAATTCAACAAAGTGTTTAAGACAGCCCATCTCTGTACTGAGCATGCTAAAAACAAATGGAGACCCTGGGCACTGCAGAAAATACTGAAGAACACCTGATACTGTTCATTACAACTTATCTTCTTTGGTGTTGAAACTTTATAAAACCTGGCAAAACTGGGGTGGGGGGAGTGACAGAAAAGAGAACTGATAATTGTCAAGGTCAAAAGGAATGTTATTCTTCTTTAAAGCTGTCAGCAAAAATAGCATTCACAAGTTGACTTCTTTTTCTTTGGCTTTTTTTTTAAGCTTTACGTTTTGACATTTTAAAAGCCCATGTCTAGGTTTTCAAGTAAATTCTTTCCCCGCTGGAATTAGAGCTTTAGCTATCAGTTCTGAAGGACAATTACATGTAGAGATGGTCAGCTGGATCAGTTTACTCAAGTTCTGAGTGACTGTTTTCCTGGGTTTTGAAAAGTAGGCCGTTGATATCTGTTTCCTTCTTTTTTTTTTTTTTTTTTTCTTATGAAAGTACACTAGAAACTGTCTTAGTGTGTGCTAGGAAAGTACTTGGCACATGATGAGACCTGAGAAACGTCAGAAAGATCACATCCTCTGCATTGAATTCTTATTCTGTAGCATGCCTGACATCTCCTTTCTTAATCTCAGCCATTATCCCTCTAAACTGTAAAAGAATGCATTGGAAAAAAAAAAATCTTCTCACATATATTTACCTCTTACCAAGCAGTAGGTAGTACATAGATTGTTTGTAATTGCTATAGGAAGTAGCTGAAATATCCCTGACTCATAGTCATGGCTATACACTGCTTTTTACAGTGACACCTGCACTTGTGACACATTTTTTTCCTTTTGATACCTGCTTATGTTTAGTTGGTGGCTAAACATATTGACTTTGACATTTTCATAATGCTTAAGGAAACATAGATTGTCTGCACATAATTTGTAGCCTCTGTCTTTCTGTCCCATATACAAACAGAAAAGCAAAGAAAGAACTTCCTTTTGGACAGTCATAGCCAATCATTTACCAATCTGTAATGAAGAGATTCAAATCTATTCTTTTATTCTCAGAAATAAATTCCACATTTAGGAAATGCTAGAGAGCACAATAGCTCCTCTAAGAAGTACAATAAGCAGCAGATTATACAGCCATAACCAGTTGCTGGCAGACATGAGGTTTCTCTTCCCTATGGCAGACATGTTGAGCCATCTTGAGCCTAGTGTTTATGAGGACAAAGAAGCTTACCCATTCTGTTTAGCTAATCTGTGATTGAGCCTGTTTGCACCCATTTTTCTATTCATGTTCTAACTTGCTACTTTTATTCTTTCTAATTATTCTGTACAGATTTAATTAGATTTGAAAGGACAAAATATCCCATCTGAACCTACTGTATATTTTATGCTACGTGCTATTGCATACTTCAGTGTTTCAGAAACACTCATTCAAATTCTCCAGTGAGAAGAGGAAATTAAAGATAATTTCTCATCTATGAATGATAGTTTTGCTCTTATTACTTTCTTAGGAGATAGTGATGGCACCACAGCTGGCAGCTGTTTCTTGCACATGGTGTGGTTTAACAGGCTTGTTCTGGGAACATCCACTAGAACAAGTACATAGATGAGACAGGAAGATAAATATTTAGTTTGTAGTTCTTAAGGGACCTCTAGCATAAGGCAATCTATCAAGTTTTTAAGCCCTGTCAAGACTTCTGGGCATGTCAAGAAATACACTTTTTGGATGCTTGGAAAATTTTATTATTGAGGACTTAGGTCCCTAAATTATGCAACAAATAGCAACCAAGTGTATATTCTGACCACCTCAGGTTCACTCTGTGTTTCACAATTAAAGACCTGTGATATATGAGAAATCCACCCATAATATCCTCTGAGTCTCCGCTCCTTTCCCTATAAACTAGGTTTCATTATAACACTTTATTATCTACGGAGCATTCAGAGAACATGGTCATGGTCATGGTGAGAAAAGAATCATACAAGTAAATCCAGAAGTCTAATAGGAAGCCAGAGTCATAAAGGATGTTGAACATTACAATTTAAATCATTTTATAATAATGATATCCAAACTTTATTATGCTAGTTATTTTCAAGATCTTCAGAATCATTTTCACAGAATCACACAGAATCATAGAATGTTAGGGAAGGCCAGATCTATACAATAAAAACTTTCTGATATAATAATATGTGTTTTTTTCTTTTTTTGTACCAACTAAATAAAGATATATAAAGATTTTTTTTTTTCCTGGCACAGTATATTTCACCAGAATAACTGACTTTATCTATGCAGACAAATTAAACTTTTGCTACCTGAGGAATGACATCTAAATTAGGAGAAAGTACCATTACAATTTAACTGGCAAATGGCTTTTTTGATACTCTAGTACCAAGTCTTTTCTTGTACCTGATTAAGGTACAAGAGCCAAAGAGTGTTTTGTTTATTTTCATGAGGTAGCATTGTACTGATATGTTCATAAGTGACACCCCAGAGCTATTTTATGAGTGTCTATGTTGCCCTTGGTAGTTTTTGCAGCTGCTTTTGTTTGCCCCATTTGTTTAAATTTAATCACAATTTTTCCTCCAGGACTTGTCACTTTTCCAGTAGATAGCCAGTACTAAGGTATCACTTTGTCTGTCTTCTGGGAACTGGTGCAAGCTTTACAGTGTGACAGCAGACTAACTATTTGAATACAGTACATTGGTTAGCTGCTTGATAACTCCTGACTGCTGGAGTGATTTGAATGCAGCCAGCTTAGTAGTTTTACAAATAATATAAAAAAGCAGAAAAATCCCCAACACTTCATATGTGTAAATATATATATATATGTAGAGCTTAGTTTGGAAACTAAGTAACAAGTTAATAATAATAATAACAGCAACAATGATGAAAAGACCTGTCATGAGAGTACACAAGTAAACATTCAGATCAACACGCTGTGCAGCAATACTGTATAACTAAAAGAGATTTTTCAATTTTTAACTCTCCCTACATCTTTTTCTTCAGCAAGCATAAAAAAAAAGTGTTCCTCTGTGCTGTATTCATGACTCTTTACCTCAAGGGAAAAAGGAAAGATTAAGAGTTTAACTTACCTAACTAGGGTATATTTGTGTTTTTGTACATGTATTCGTAAGATAAATATTTTTTTGTTTGTTTCATTGCCCCACTGTCAGTATCAAAATAGAAGTAAGTTCTCTGGTATCTAAACATACTTACTAGTCTCTAGGGAACAGAAAATGAAATATGTTTCATAGCCTTATTCAAAACATCAAAGAAAAAGAGCTTTCTTTACTCAATCTTCTTTCTCCAATGTACTTCATTTTATGAAAGAAATAATAAGAAAGTTAAAATTCAAAATTTCAAGAAATTAGAGCTGCTGAATATTTTCTTTTCTTGCATCACACTAGGTTTATGCTATGAGAACATGAAGTACTATATTTGTACAAATCAGAGTAGTAACATTAGACTTCAACTTCATACCTGTGCAAGTGGTCATACAGTGCTCTAGGTGATGCAAATCACCTGTTTTTCCTGTTACATAATTCCTTTGGATTTACCTTTTGTTTGATTTTTTGGTTTGTTTTGTAGTTTGTTTTTTGGTTGTTTGATTGGTTGGGGTTTGGGTTTGTTTTGTTTTTTTTTTTTACTTTTTTCTCTATTTTGGGGTTTTTCTGTGTGT
This sequence comes from Galbula dea, assembly GCA_013399015.1. NCBI lineage: Eukaryota > Metazoa > Chordata > Aves > Piciformes > Galbulidae > Galbula > Galbula dea. The sequence continues at coordinate 527,901 of VWZX01004113.1, read as the reverse complement.
GGTTTTGTTTAGGTTAGGTGTTTTGGTTTGGTGTCTGATGCACATTGCTTCCTTATTTTGGAGTACATGGTTAAAATGATCATAAAAAAGAGTAGGCTGTTTGACACACTATTATCCCCATATTGTAACACAACTGTCACTCTAAGGACATTTTTCCCCACATGAAGGTTAAGAAAGCCCTTATGTACAGTGACATCACTGTTGTTTTCCTCTGTGGGATTCAGAGGAACAGCAGTATCTGTATAGAAACTGGATGATTTGTTGCTATAAAGTCCTTGGGTCACGTTCCTCGTTGAGGGGAGCTGCAGCAACTTGTCTCATATACAGTAATTGACTCTGGAGCAACGATTTTATTGCCTAGAAGAGTGAACAATGAGGCCTCTGGGATGCAACTCAACCTGGCCTTGGCTCACTAATAGAGATGAGAACAGCTTTATTTAGTGTAATCATAATTTGCATGATTTTTCTTTTGCAACTTCTGTTATGTGAGAATCTCTAGTGAAAAGCTAGTAAAAACTCAATGGAAGGTGCAAGATGGGAGATAGACTGTACATCTTATTTTTTTCAAGTTTTAGAAGCAGTCCATTTTATATAAAATAAAATGTGGTTTGTCTTAGTTGTAACTGTAGCTGTGAAAATTCTATATCCCAAACAGGAATGAGATTTTAAAGGAAATCTAGAGTGACTGAGAGACCTATATCCTATGTGACAATTTCAATTAATATTGCACTCATTGTTTCCACTATGTGTGTTCCTTGAATACAAACAAATTGTGGTTTCACTGCTAGGTCTGTTCTAATCCATAGCTCTGATTGTTTGGTCACCAGTGTGAAGAAGCTGGTTACCCCAGAAGCCTTAGAAACAAGATGCCATAACACAACAAACCTTTACTATCACTGAAGTTTTAAGAACAGTACCAAACATTGCAGAGAATTAAATATGTAGGGAGAGGTGTAATGTCAAAGAAAATGTTTTGTTAATCATAAACAGTGAGAGAATTACCTCTCTTATTAATTGGACATTTTTCTGGTGCAGTAAATAAATATAAATGGGTAAGTAAGCAGCTGTGAGGAGGTCCCAAATTAGTATGAAAGACATCAACCATTTATGCAACTCTATTTTTCCTATTAAGCTAACAACCAGCTAGACCATGTGGCCACATTTCAGATTAATTTATAGAGGTGTAAATCTCAGATTTAAATGTTGTAAATCTAGAGAAATTCCAGTGAGCACAATGAAGTTACTCACAGCTTGCATTAGTGTAATTGGAATTGGAATACAATCTGTATTGTAATAAGGCACTAAGTATTTGGCAAAATTTACTTTGCTGGGGAAAAGCCTCTTAAGTTTTCCACTAAAATTTGCTTCAAATAAGAGTAGAGCTGTCTGCATAATCCCAGGATGGACTAGGTAAATTTATACTGTGTTCTTTTTCACAGAGCTGTTCATTGTTAATAGCAAATTCACTTGTGTGTGCTTCTAGGAGACTGCCTAATTCATAGATCTTTTAAAACAGAACCACTGCTTATAGCTGTAACTCATTTCATAGTAACTCTTCCTCCTGCTGCTGCAAGAGTGAGGCTTCTAGTTCAACTGACATGGACCAATTAGTACAGCCTGAACTTAGTCCAATGATATTGCAATAAAAGGATAATAGTTGAGGAATGGACTTATCCTTTTCATTTGGTGTTGGAGGTGGTCCACTTGCAATTTGTTTGCAAAGGTCACCTTCAGAAAAACAGTTGTATATTGGTTTAGTCCATCTAAATTGGGCTGTAAATACACTTTCAACTGTGTAGCACTGAGGTTCTGGAAAGCACTCAATGGCAGGATAATGTTCAAGAGGTCTTGTATAGGAGGTTAATTTGGAAACATTTATCTATTCCAGTGTCCTTCTTTATCCTTTCTAATCTTCAAAAGATTTATTCTTAAACAGAAGAAAACTATCTGAGTTTTTTTCAAGATTAGAAATCTAATCAATGGACTGTTTTTCTGCATGCCTAATATAGAGGTACTATTTTTTTCCTTTGGGGAGGGATAAAATGAAGTATTTACACCTATTCCTCAAGTAGAAAGTCTCTTTTTCTTCAGGAATAGGAAACATTTTATTCTGCTGATCCTTTGAGTTGTTTTCTATTCTCTTGCTAAAGTCTACAAGGTTTTTGCAAATATTTGACATATCTTTTCTGCATCTCTCTGTAGTGTTCAGGTACTTAACGTGCCCTCTAGCCTTTGCAACAGCAACATTCAGCATTTTCTTCAAGTGAGAACTAGGAAAATACATTTATAAACAAAGCAAATAAAGACTAAATCTTTTAGGCTTTCTGATTTCATCTGCAAGATCTTTTCACATTACTTTTGATAAAAAATTCAACCCATACAATACTTTCATATGAATTTCAACTATCTTGAATCACCTAATCAATCAGTCCTTCTAAAGAAACTTATGCATTTTGTATAATCAAAATGTAATATATAATTCATACAGCCTGTGAGAGACAGGCACTTTGAAGTTTTTTAGAGGGAGCTCATAGACTCATAAGGTGTCTAGTTCAGGCATCTAAGTCAGATGAGTGACATTTCTCCATGGTCCTTAAACAGTTAATGAACATTAAAGCTACACAACCAACCTAGATTATTCTGAAGTAGTCCCTTCAGAATGATGTGCAGGATGTTCACCTGGTCCTTAGAAAGACTGTTTTGCTCTGCATTTCTGCTCCTAGAAAGTTGCATTATTTGCTACCATAAGCACAATGCAGTTATCTCCTCCACTGATCTCCAGTGCATCTAAAAAGTGTGTGTCACAGTTGGTATACATATGAGTTTCTTTGGAAACAATGTATACAAGTGATGCAATGTATGGAGATGAAAATTAGTGTGTCTAAGTCACTGCATATTAAGGGCTGAGAAAAAAGTTTTTGGTGAGCAGAGACAGTATTCCTCTAGTAAAATGCAGGTAAGCCTATGACTTTGTGTTATCACCATGGGACTTTCTTGTAATCACTAAGTCAGAAGAATGGTGTTATCATGATTTAACTCATTTATGACATATGGAGGTTTTCGTTTGTTTTATTCTGTAAGCTTACTCTTTACCTGATGTACCACTTAGGAAATAGAAAACAATATTTGAAAGAATACTACTAAGCAGAGCCAAAATGTAATATGGGATCTGCACCAAGGTACTACTGGGGAAAAGCATTTGTGAATGGAGTTGATAACTGAGCTAACACATCACTATTGTGGTTATGGTTAAAAGCAATACAAGAGTTATCCCAGTGAATATACTGATTACACAAATCAGCTCCCCCTTCCTCTGTCTGCTCCCTGCCTCAAAAAACCCCCCAACCCACTTTCATGTACTAAAACCTGAAATCCCAAAACTGTCATTACAAAAAGGTGATATATTCCCTGAATCCCAGGCAGCTGACATTGAGGTCACTCTCTTTAATCATGGAAAGAGTGGGGAGTGGCTCCCACCTGGAGAGAGAAAGGAAATAGCATTCCTGTCATCCAAGATTGTTTAAGTATGTTGCTGATACAGCAATGCTATTGACAAGCAGCAGCTGTGGAGGGGGTTCACATTATTCATGTATCTCCACTTGCAAAAAATTCCTCAAAGATAGTGCTGTGATTCTCTGGAACCAAAAATATAATAAAAATGGACAGATCTTGCTTAACATATGAAAGAGCTGTCCTTTATATAGCAGGCTTTTTCTTTTTAAAATATGTAAATCATTATGTTTTTCTCTCTACATATGATAAAGCATCAGAATGTTTCCATAGAAAGAAATGTATTTGGAAATACCTTAGCTTTCTAAAAGCTCTTTAAGAAAAAGAAACAACGATGACTACCTTAGCCATGAAAGTGCCTTTAGCCTGCACAGGTTGTTGCTACTAAAAAAAAAAAAGAAAACAAACAAACAAAAGAGCTTTCTTTCAGTAGGTAAAAGAGGAAAAAGAGATTAAAAGGTACAACTATATAGAATGCATACTGAAAGAGATGACTGAGAGAAGACAGCCCATTTTGTAAGTTCAGGTACAAATTCTATTCAGTCAGTGAATGAAGCACTTGACAAAGTAATGGGAATTGAACAAGAGTCTGAAGAGAGGAAACCAAAAAACAGGAGCAAAAATATTCACTGAAATCTCTAAGAGCAGGATCAAATGTGATAGATGGCAAAGCAGGCACTATCATGGCTTGTTGTCAGAGGAACTGCTTTGCTTTTTTACATTTCTTCATTTTGTGCTTTCCTTTCAGGGGCAGAAAAAGAGGGAAAAGACTGTTTAAACATATTTAAGTTTATATCCAGAAATTATATCCAATAGTCTTTTCACCAGATTCTGAAAGTTTTCAGAGATTTTGCTTACACTATTAGATGAATATAAAAATATGCAATAAATAGGTAGGTGATCAGTGGAGGTAGACTCCAAGAATATTTAACTGCTATAAATGAGAGTCCATGCGAAATGTATGTACAAACAGTAGCTTTTCAGAAGTCCTATCCAAATTGAATGGATTTCTTTTAGTATTTAAGAATACAAAATGCAAGAAAAACACTTTAAGCAACATTTTAAAATGGTTAAATAAATTTTCCCCAGCTAACCTGGTTTCATTTTAGTGTTCTTCTTGTTTTTTTCTACACAAAATGGAAATATCAGACCAAAGGTAGCCTGAAAATCCCTTATAGGGTATTTAAATAAGGCTGTCCTTTGAAATCATGTCATTAATACAGTGAGAAGAGTCTGACCAGAATGGGTTGAGAAGAGTTGAAATGCAAGAGCAAGCGAAACTACTTGTTTAAAAAAAATAACCTTACAAGAACCCTCCAACAGAAAAATAAAACCTCATCAAGGAGGATGACAGCATGGAAAACTGGGCATACACAGTTATAATTGTATTAACTTACATGTAACCAATAATAACGTTTTAAAAAGAAATTGACAGACAAATTTAATAACAAATGATGCTATAGGATGCATGATGTGTAGGATGAAAAACATATTAGAAATATGAAATATGAAAAAAATAATTACAAGAATTAAGATATTGAGCTATTTCTAGAGAAAATATATGGTAACAACAGCTGATGATTTCTTTATGACAGTATTATAAACAAAGGTTCTTTTAATATAGTTGCTTTCTCATTCGCTTGCACTGACTTTTTTTCAGGTTCGTGTTTATGAGGAGTGTCTAAGAAACAATAACAAGCTGTTGAACAGATAATCTTATTTTAACAGCAACATCTTGAATGGGGGTTGGAAGTAACCCCAACCTCCTCTGTGTGCAGTCAGTACAAGTCCATAAAGACAAATGGTTTTATTTATTCACATACTAGTAAAATCCTCCCTGCAGAGCCAGGTTCTTTAGCAAGGTCTAATTTTTGTGGTTTATTTATGTTTCCCACAGATGTTGAAGATGCTAGAAGAGCCTTTTCTGGTGGGAGTATTAGACAGCTTTTCTCTCTAAGCCATAGTATTAAAACATAAAAGAGAGCAAGATGGTTTGGGGGATTTACAGAAAACAAAAAATGAAGCAGAAAGTTTTTTTCTTCAAAAAGACTAATTAATCAATTTGTAATAATAGTAAACAATTACATCAGTGCTCATAGCATACACATTCAAACAAATGACTTTAAAAAAGCTAAATGCTTAAATTACATTTTTTTAGTAATGAGCAATAACTTCTGAAAAAAAATAATTGAGAGTGATTCAGCACACAGTAAAACAACTTGAACTCCCAAGATAAAGTTATAACAAAAAGGTTTTGTGTGATCATTTGCTGTAGCAGAGAAGAATAAGTATTGCTGAAAGAGATGTCAGAAATCAGTATCACAAATATTTAAAATATCACAAATATTTAAAAAGAAAAAACAAGAGAATCTCACAAGAGTGAAAAAACCTCCAAAATTTTACACATACTAATCCAAAGAGGAAGAAAATGTTTTTCAATCAAAGCCTTAACCACCTTAATCCATTTAATTTATCAGAAGAAAGAGAGAAATGTCATTTAATTAGTGTCTGAGGACCATGTCTTTAGATGACAGTTGATGGTTGGACTTGATGATCTTGGAGGCCTCTTCCAACCTTGATAATTTTGTGATTCTGTGAGTATGTCAGCAGAAAATATAGATGAGAGAAACTTAAGAGTAATGGAATTTCAAAACGGTGCTACAAAATTTCAGCAGTAATAATTGAATCTTCATTTCCTGAAATCCTCAGTACAGGACTGAATAATTTCAAAGGCATGTTGTAGCTGAATGTAAGCTACTAAATATTCAAAGGCTGAGGATATATCAGATGATCTCCTGTAACTTGAAAGTAGGGGTTCTGGATGACCCTAAATTTACTGAGTCCAAGACAAAACACTTGTTGTAAATGTGATGAAAAAAAAGTAAAATTTTACTGTGCCAAATATGTGCCTAACTAGTTAGTTATTTGTTTTGAATAGCTTTTATTTCAGGTTGATAAAAAGATGTTTTATAAAAGATTAATTACAGGAACACAGTAATGGCTTTGCCTCTGTTATTATTAAGTGTATTCTTATAATGAAGTTTTCTTAAAGAAAAAATAATTCACAGAGCTACTCAGTCACTTCATCTTTTATCTTGTCCTCTTGTTTCAAAACCTAGTGCTTTTATCTCCTCCTTGTAGATGCTATTGCTTGTATTTTATTTCATACAGCATTTTTTTTACATATATCTGCAATATACTGTTTTTTCATTCCTACTTAGGATCTGTCATTTTATAATTAAAATAAATTATTAACATTTTCTGCTAGGTCAGGGGCTTGTCTGTTAATATAACAAATATATCTATTGGTATGTGATGTTATATAACAGATATTAATCCTCTGAATTAGATTATATATCATATTTTTGGATACCTTGTAAATGTAAATGTTACAATACAAATTGCAGTGTATTAAAATTTTGTGTTATGGAAAGAAATTGCTTTAAAAAAATAATGTATGGTGAAGGTGTGGATGACTCCAAATATGGAAATTATACATCATATTATTAAGTTCTCTTATATTCTTAAAAGCTGGGAAAAGAAACTGGTACAGAAATATCCTTATGGCATATCTGCACCTGAAATTCCTTTGGAACGTAGAAATACAATTTATCAATTAACAGTAATGCATACTTTTCCTTAAGAAGAAGGATGCAAAAGCCAATATTTTATAATCTATTTAATAGAACAACCAAGAAAGAAGTAAAAGGAATGAGTTCAGTAGTAGCTACTACTAGGTCTTATTCACTCCTAACTTCATCCAGGAAAGTGTTCCTAATACTTTTGTGGAAAAGCATCATCACACAGCTGAAAATACTGAAAATACAAATGATAGTAGGTAAGCACTTTAATCACAATGCTGTTAAATGATAGATGGCAGTGTTTCCTTCTTCACCACATATTAGGTAGAAGTAGTAGCTGTTATGGTTTTTGCTATGCCAAGTATTCTCAGCATATACACAAGGGATCATTTTTCACATACGATTTTGGATTTAGAAATCTTTTTATTCCGTGTCACTAGACTCTGAATTAAAGATTGCTGCAGACATGAGACAGATATGGAAACACTCAGCCTCACCAATAGCTTCCATTTCTATAAGCATGGCTGAAGGCAGTGAAGAAACTTTACTGGGAAAACTTAGATTATAATCAGTGAGGTTTCAAGCCACATATCTCAACACAGGTACAAGTGCTTGATTAGACCAAAACCTATGTGTCTTTCAGGAACATCAAATCTCTGTTTCTGCTGGAAAAAGGCTGAACTGGACAATCTGTAAATTTAAAGCCAGTTTAGAGGCAAGACCCTGAATTACACTGTTCCTAAGAAATTTTTCTCAACCTGCTTTCCAAGAATTTATGTTATAAAACATTTCCAGTGAGCCATATATAGTTCTATCCTCTGTTTAACCTCTAATCTTCTTCATTTCTACAAACTCTTAAATGGTTTGTTTCCTCACCCAAATTGTAGACAGCAGAATAGATCAGTGAGAAAGTATAAGAAGCAGAAGTTCCTAATTCACACAGGAATAAGTAATAAAATAATGGTTCATACAAAGTTTTTCACTTCTTTCAGTCATTTGGTAATAAAAGGAAAAGAAATCTATTATTTTTATGAAAATGAAAGAATGAAACATTCTTAAAGAAAAAAAGTTGTGAAAGACAACTTAAAAAGTGTAATTCAGAACTTAAAACAGATTCTTCAGTCACACCAGCTGCATGTGTTGACTGGTTCTGGTGGAAACTTAACATGCAAAGGTAGCTCAGAGTGAGCACTTTATCTCTTTAACCCTACATTGTATGAATATAAATCTCAGCCCAGCTTATGGGTTGGGCTGTACAGTCTATGACATACAAAAGCGTATTCCGTACAGCAGTAGGAAGTTTCTCCCATATTTCATTGCATTTCCTGTTTAACTCTACATTCAAACATATAATTTTCTTATTTTGTTTTATATGCTGTGAGCAATTGGGCACACATGCATCTCAGTTCCCTGCTGGCATAGTGATAACCTGCAGAGATATATTTATTTAATGCTACACTGAGCAGATGAAACACTCTACACAATAACAGCTTCTCTTGCCTGAACGTAAACAGGAAAAAAAATCTTATAAGTGGTCTATACTCTTGAGAAATTCTTTTTCTACATTTGGATAGACTACAGCCATTTTCTGCTATAAATTATTCAGATTTCATAAATGGTTCAATGTAGCTCTCCCTGTTTTCTTCTTCAAAACAAGAAAGAAAAAAAATGCTTTCTTATATTTTATGCATATGTTGAAACAAGAAAAAAATAGTAGGATATAAGAAATTGATTTTAAGGAACTGAACACATTTCCTTCTGTTCCTTCAGGATTTCAGATAAAAGTAAATATGTGTTTGTTTGGGTATTTTTTTCCTCCCCAAGAAAATCCCAATTTTCTGGAGATAAAACTAAGATGAACTGTAAGGATCAGTGTTTGGCTATAAGTAAAATTCAAAAGTTTGTTCAAGATTCTAGTTTAAGAAAACCCAGACGATGCTATCAGACATGAACAAAGGATAATACCAAAACCAGAGAGTTATTTTACAGAGAATTACAAATGGAAAGCAATATAAAATAGCAGTACAAAGGCAGCATTTATTATGTAGGCCAGCATTTGGCCGTAAGCAGTAAAAACATTCTAGTTCCATTGAAAGTGATGGCCAAATTTTCACTGGGTAAAAGGATATCAAAATTTCACTTTATTAGTAAATAGGGACATTCTTAATTGGAAGTATGTAAAAAAGCCTCAAACCTAGATTATGTAGGGATGAAGTTATTTGAACCTGTTAAGGATGTTGAATTCAGGATGTCTGTTCTGTAATGAATTACCTTGTCTGGCAAAATGCACCCAGATTTTACCTTAATCACAGTCTTTATACGATGGTTACTACCTTTTAAGAAACATTAACAAAGCACAGCTTCTACTAACTCACACAATAGAGAGTCCTGGGACCTCTCTGGATTTCTCTCTGTCAGAATTAAACATAGTGTCTGGGCATTTTTCCAGATGTTCTATGAATTTCAATGTATTATGTGTATTCTATATATTTCATAATCTCTTTATCATCATCTATGTGTATTGTACATGTTTCTGTGTATTTCATAATCTTTTTTTTCACAGGAAGTATTTTATATTACTTTTCTTGCTATGATAAAAGATTGAGTGTTTCTCAGACTGGTTATTTTACAATTCATGTAAATATTTTTCTTTTTTCAATGTTTAATATTCCTGTTTCTTACAGTAGTCTTGGTCTAAACAGTTTGATTAGCACACAGTGGAAAATACGTAATAATGTATTATAATGATGTACATAATATATAACCAAAATTATGAAAATTTATACTAACTTTTATGAACAAACTAAGTGTTCATGATCCCAAAAGCATTGCTTACATGAAAAATATCTTTCTATTGACAAAAAAATATCTGAAACAATATTAAGGGACCTATCCACATCTCCTAGAAATGGCAAATCCAGCATATTCACTGCTGGAGTTTTAAACACAATCATCAGCTGGTAGCATTTCACAGAAGCACAGAATGGTGAAGGTTGAAAGGGACCTCTGGAGGTCATCTGGTACAAAATCCTACTTATGTAGGGCCTCCTACAACCAGTTACATAAGACCATGTCCAGAGAGTTTAGTATGGAGAGTTCACAACACTCCCTGGGTAATCTGTGCCAGTGCTTGGTCACCCTCACAGTAAAAACAAACAAACAAACAAACAAACAAAACAAACCAATTCCTGATCTTGAGCAGTAGGAACCTCCTGCGTTTCAATATTTTAAGGAAAAAAAGAAAATGGACCTGTCAAATTTAACATCATTGTAAGCCATGTTAGACAGGAAGTTGGGAATCCCTTTTATTTCAACAATAAAATTGTATTAACATATAAGATGACCTTCCCAACTGTGAACTGTAAAGGTATTGGAAGAGACAATCTGGAATGCTGAGTTTTTCTCTTTGTGTTCAAAGGACAGAAACAGCCACATAACAAAGGCCTTGTTCACCTACATAATGTGCTGAGCTTTGGAATTTCTACCATAAAGATTAAGCCTCGTTAGAAACACAGTAGCAGCTGAAGGAGAAAAAGGAAATAATCAAGACTGAAAATAGCATGATTGCTCTTGTTACAGAGTTTCAGACTTCACCTAAATGTGCAAGAGTTGTTACATTCATTTTAGGACTAGAAAAAATGCTTTGTTTCTCCTATTACTTGGTATTATATAAAGCATAATATCCACATCTGTAAAAGCACTGTTAAGAAAACTTCTTTAGGCAAGTTTTATTAGTGTAGGTATGGAGCTGTTCTTATGCAACTGTACTCCTTTTGAGACCAAACAACCACTTTTCATGCTAATTTGTTCTGCATCAAGTGGAAGTACCAGCTCAGGTCAGCTCTCTGCCTATCCTCCATTATAGGGTTTAAACATGCCTCAAGTCACTCCTGAACCTTTCTAGGTTTTACCCAATGTCATCAAAAAAACTTTCCTGTTAGCAATTTATTTAAATTGCTAGGATGGAAGGTTTGCTTTGAAAACCTGTTCCATTAGTTTCAGCTAGTCAAAAATACTGATTGTTTGAACGTATGAAAGTCCACTCATAGTCCAGGGCTGTTCCTGTTATTTGTAACACCCAACAGAATATTATTACATTTGAAACCAAGAGGCTGACTACAGACATCAATTTGTTCTTAGCACAAAAAGCTTTCTGATCGAAAAAAAGAGAAAAGCAGACACTGAAAACACGTTTTTTCCTCCTTTGGTCACTACTTATGGGCAGTCTTACAGTCATGGCTGAGCCAAAATCTCTGATGCTTTCAGATGACAGGACTAAGCCCAATATATGACTCAAATGGCTAAAGCCCTTATACAGTTCTGTAGCAGACCTTTTCTTTCAATTTTCAATGTTAATCCAGATCACAGCTGAAATTGAACATGTTATATAGAGAGGCTTATGTGGATTTGACTTAAAGTTACTACAGTACTGAGAGTAATGCACATTATAGTAAAATATGTGCCAGTACTTTGATTAGTCTTTCCTGGGCTACTCTCTGGGGATGTGTGGAGTAGTGTTGTGAGCTTATGAATATAAAATCTGTCTGAACATAAATTCAAAGTACTTTAAGAAAAAGCAGTTTGATCATGGAATAATGTATAGTATAATGATCCTTTTATCTAGAGTATAATAAGATAAACTTTAATCATAATCAGGGCTGTACTTGTGGGCCCATTTACAGGGCATTTTTTGCCACAATATTATGCACAGTTATGGGTTTATTTCTCTTTGTGCATGTCATTTAAATAAGGTAGGGAAAATATTCCTATGCACTACACAAGATTATCATATTCATGTAAGCTGTGTTGTGCTAAAAGCTCTTTTAAGGTACCTCTAGTATGATCTACACTGGTCCTCAAAGTTAAGCATGTTCTTAGGAATTTTTATAGCACTGTAGTCAGGATTACAAGATACAGAATTTTCATTAGGCTTGATAGAAATTGTTCAAGCTGTTGAGTTGCAAGACTGATTCCTGTATGTCTTTTTGTTTCTCACAGAAAGGAAGCTACTCAAACATGTAAACTTATTTTAGATTGTTGCAGTGCTTTTGAATGACATCTGATTACTCAGAGGCTTTTTTATTAATTACCTAAGTATAAAGGCTTGTGCATCTGTCTAAAAGACTTGTGAAAATGTATCTGTAGACATGGAAGTTATGTTTGATCCAATAATTTCAGAGCTATAGCCTTGACAGAACTGCTCTATTGCTAGCAAGACAGAATAGACTGATGACATCAATAACTCAGTAACTTATGACTGAATATGTAAGATAGTTGGATAGTGACAACACTTTCAGATTGAGGTTAAGGCTTGGTTTCAAGTATTTGCTTATCTTTCCTTGATTCAGGTTGCAGCACTCTAGTTGGCTTGTACCTGTTTGGTAAATATCCAAATAACTAATAATTTCAACTGAATAATACAAATACAACAGTTGACTAAGGGCTTACATTGATTAATTTAACATTATAGCTTAGGCATTCATACACTTAGTTTGCAATATGAATTTTTACATATTAAGTCATTTCTTATTAAAGAATTATAAATCATTGTCTCATAAATATGTAAGATCTCAATGTAACAGTATAACTAACTTTGGTATGAATCAGAATATTAAAGTAACATAAGAAAACATTATAGTGACATCTTTCTCTGGCAAAGCAACACAGAGATCAATTCACTGCTGACATAAAATACATTTAACTGACTTCATTGGCAGGTTGACCTAAGAAAGGACTGTCGTCATGGACTTCACCAAAGGTAAGTTTAAATTAATTCTTCTAGCTGGGAGTCAGGTATTACTCTACTAGAAGCCACACATCTCTGTAGCTCTCAAATCCTCATACTCTAAAGTCATGTTATTTTAAATGCATGTCTAATAAACATACTGGTTTTATTCAGAAGATGTGGGGCATTTTTGTACAAAAATGGCCACATTGTCCATCATTAGACACGATTTGTTTAAGGCTGAGCGAAGTGTGCTGAACTGCATTCTCCAGGGATCTGATATCTGTGACTCTCATGCTAAATTTGAACTTCATATAAAGTCCATCTGTGTCTGGATAGGTAATATAAAAGCTCAGATAGAAAAATCCCAGAAATCCTGCAAGGAAAAACCTAGGTAATATTTTCTCTTGAAGTTGTGTGACATGGAAAAGTGATAATAACTAGAAGCAGCTTGATCACAAAGTCAAACTATTTTCAAAATGCATCAGCACTGGGGAGTGATCAGCACTGCTGGATTATTGTCCCACCATTCTTCTTTGGGAATATCATTAGCCACAGTCAGTCTTGAGGATGACTCACCAGCACACAACATAGGCAGCTTGCTAGGCTTTGAAGCACTCTTGGGGACAGACTTCACAAAAGGATATAGAAAAAGACTGATAAACACCTGAGGGATAAGTGTAGTTATCTTCGCAAGAAGGCATTTTACATCTGCATAGTGCTTTACCCTTCTTGAGCAGAAGCAGGTTATAACTGTAGAAAGAACTCATTTAACAATAAACTCCATCCATATGAGAAAGCTTTTGTTTTTTTGACTCTGTCAGCATAGCTAAAGTTATTTTATTTCTGAAGAAGCAGGATGTTAGGAGATGACAGAATGTGGTATCAGGAAAGTATTACTGTTCCTGTTTGCACATAAAAACTGGAGGAGGGAGAATGACACTATTTACCCAAGGCCACATGCAAAGATAATGACAGAGCACAGAACAAATCCAGGTGTCTGTCTACCAAGTTCACTGATCTAAATTACTATCTTTTGCACATTTTACCAAATATGCCATACTCTGTGGTCATCTATACTGCTCTGTTCTAGAATGATGAAAGCTTAATAGCTAAAACTGCTGATTTTACTGGAAGGCAATTTATAATATGCCTGAGTTTGACCATATCTGTCATTTTTTCTTGACTTCAGCTATATTAATAAATCAAATTTGAAAATGAGACTAAACTGGTAATTTTGCTTCAGGAGTCTATTTGAAAGAATGTGAAATTCAGAGTATTTTCAGTTTTGGCATCAAACACCTTATTTCTTTGATAGGCAGTTGCATACTTGTAGACTGGAGTCATGTTTTTAACTCTCAACTCCTAGTTTGCAAGATTTATTTCTCTGTAAAATGAGTTGGATTATTCATTTGATTTGCACATTATTGCTATGTGGGGTGGAATTTCTAGAGGACTGTGTTTATGTTAAAGTTTAAACCTTTATTTGAATTTGTGGTGAGTGACGTTTCATTATCTGTTGATCTTTTAAACTGGGGTAACTTCAGTAAAAAGACAATGAAGACTTTTGTTATTTGTGGCTATGTTTATTATGGATTCTGGATTCATTTAGTAACTTTGGGCTATGAAATTTTGAAATCATTTCTGGAAGTAAATATGGTAAGTTAGGAGACTTGTAGTAAAACTTCACTATGGCTTTCTGGCTTCATTAATTTTGCTCTACTAAACTAGGTTTTCTAGAATTCATAAACGGTAATCTTTGTTTTCTCTGGCTTGTTTCTGCAGGAAAAGTGAAAATATAGCTGAGAGCTTATTCCCAGTGGAGGTTTTTTTCATTGTTTGGGGTTTCAGTTTGTTTGTTTATTTGTATATTTTTAATTTACTTTTACAATCTTCTTTCTTAAGCACTGCAGAGAGTGACCAGATTTGGTGGTCAAATTACCATATCATTTACATGTCTGTTCAGCAGATTCATAAGACTGATTGTCTAAATCTGACACCTTAGAATCCTCCCATAATAAATACAGTTTATAACACAATTCAACTGACACATACTAGGCATTTACTTGAAATGAATTAATGGTTTTCTAGAAGTGGTTCTAATTTTTTGTGTTTCTCCTTAACAGCATCAGGTGACTACCATACACTCATCTCCATCCTTACTGGTGTTGCTGTCAGCATTTAGTCAGATAAGTTCCACTCTATCAATTTTATTTCAAAATATGTTGAAGAAAAACTGACAAAGAAGTTGAAAATCTTCATTCTTCAATGAGATGCTTGAACTGGTTTATTTACAAAATCACCTACTTAGGCTAATTAATTGTGGTTTAATTATTGCATCTGTAGAAAGGAAAGATAATATTCAAAGTAAAGAAACATCTGTATGAATTCATTATTAAATTGCAGTGCCCTTCAGAGATGATTCACTGTTAGAATGAAGTTGAAACATCTCAGAAGTGTTCATGATAAGATTTCATTATTAATCTCTACTAAAAAAAATATTTCTTATATCCAACCATATTATGTGAGTTCCTTTCACAGATTTAAAGTTATAATGAAATAGAAAGATATAACCTTCAAAGTAGGTCACTAAGAAACTAAAATGACAAAACATTGAAATCTGTTAATGCCACTTACATGTTCCATCACACAAAAGTGGCATATGCAAGCTATATGCATATTTTCATGTATTTTACCTGTTGACTTTTTTTCTTTATATGCCTTTGGAATTTTTTGTTTCACTTATATACTGATTTTGTTTGCAGATCTATATAATCATTCAATAACTAGTATATCATGACCAGGCACGTAAATTGCTGTTTCTGCCTCAGGATTGTGTCTTATACAGTGCTATTCTCAAGTTCATTAGTACTTCTTGGTTTCTCTCTCTCTGTTGTTTTCTCTTTGTTGTTTTTCCAGTTCTTAATCATGTATGTCTGGAACAATAGCAACATCTTTCAATCATAGGAGTTATTTTATAAAGTCAAAAAGAAATTTCAAAGACTAAGGGAAGATGCACTCTGTCCATCCTCCTACACCTTTTTCTATTGTTCATTTACTGATTACCATTTGAAGATGTTCATAGTAATATTATTGCCTTTTTTAAACCATTCTTTAAATTAAAATCCAAAACTTAGATACAGTACTGTTCTGTGGCTTTGGGTTTCAGAGTCTTTTAAAGGGTTTTTTCACAAGTTCTGCGGAAATTGTTTAGTTTTAAAAGAGCCTTATTTTACAAAAGTCCATTTTTCCACTGAAAATGAAGTGTTGTGAAAATTTTCAGCCAGTTCTATTATTGTATGTGCATGCTCTGAGCAATGTACACACTGAAAAGAGCATCTCTACATTTGCACGTCTGTGTCAAAACCCTGTGCTCTTCCCATCTACCAATTGCTTTTCTGTTGATTAAAAAAACATACATTGCATAGTGTCTGTGGAAGAACATTGAGTTCAAGGGGAGGAGTGGGTCAGCCAGGAGACATTCAATGTTATTAATAGTAATTTTAAATGTATCCTAGAAGTCACACAGAGCTCTTAGTAGAGGCTTTGCATCAGACAGAAAGATGGTAGGAACAATGTCCTAGCAACAAAACATAGTAGGTTTTATTGTGCTCTTAAGCATTATCACACTGTTGTGTCTATTAAAGATGCAGTCAAAAATTCAAAACCTTTGTCTTGATATGAAATTAGATCAGAAAGCAGAGATAATTACATTACTTGTATTAAAAATATAACATATGAAAAGATGTGGAGCTTCCAGAAAATATTAAAATAAATTCTGAAAATTTACTGTGGTGAACAGGACATCCACTCCCTCCTACTGGTATCCTAAGGAATGTTTTGAAACACATATAAAGAAAGGATAGTTTAATTAGATATATCTCTGCTAGGAGACGCACAGAAGGAAGAAAAGGAAAAAAAATAAGCCTGGAAAAAACAGTGTATCAATACAAAATTTCTAAAGACTATCAAATTAGAGACATTTATGCAAAGTTATTTTCTGTTGTTTCATCCTTTTAAGCTCATATATGTTTAGCTCACGTTTAAAGAATCAGAACATAATCTTGCAAACTAAGCTAAGGTAACTGGATATGAGACAGATTTACTTGTTTGTGATTTAATAATCAAGGCTTAAAGTTAGTGCTGGAAGCTGTAAAATATCTCAGACTTTGATCCTACAAAAAAAGGGGGGGTTCAGATTTGTCAGTAGAAGTGATCTGGATGTTTATTCTAGTTTTCACTGTAATCTTTAGAATTAGCATCTTAAATCACTGTTGGATGTCAGCCTCCCCATTATGAAATAAAAATTTTATCTTCAGTGCAAAACAACATTTAGAAGCCATCATTTATATTCATTAAAGTAACTGCCAATATTTCAGAATAATTTTCATGCTGCAATTGACTTCATGATTTTATTCTATACTATTGCATTAAACTGCATGTTCATCAGTTCATAGAATAATAGACTTGATGAATCATAGAATAATTCAAATTGGAAAGGGCCTTTAAGATCAACAAGTTCAGTTGTTGAACTAGCACTGCCAAGTCCACCACTAAACCATGTCCCTAAACACCACATCTACGTGTCTTTTATATGTAGATCATTTAACTTTAATTTAATAATTAAATATAATTTAATTTTAAATGTAGATCAATTATCATGGATAGTGACTCAACTACTTCACTGAGCACCTTGTTCCAATGCTTGACAACCCTTTCAGTGAAGAAATTTTTGCTAATATCCAATCTAAATCTCCCATGGCACAACTTGAAGCCATTACTCCTTGTCCTTTTTTTTGTTACTTGGGAGACCAACAACCACCTCACTACAACACCTTTCACTTCACTGCAGAGAGCAATATGGTCTCCCCACAGCCTCCTCTTCTCCAAAGTAAAACCCCAATCTTTTGTTAAGTTTCCTAGTCCTGTTCTAAGTTTAATTTAATTAAGAAATTAGCTCCTGGTCTCCACCTTTCCTTTTAAAGAATCTTAAGGTTTTATATGGTTAGTATCGTGTTATGGTACTGATTTTTTGAAGAAATCATTCTGGCATATTTTCAATTCCCTTCTTAACATCTATATTGTTCATAATTTATAAAACAGTGGTTTTGTGCACATCTAAACCAGGTGGAATTATGAAACAAAGTTTTTAATTACATTCTTTTTTAATTGACCTAATGAATATTGCAAGAGAAATAATAGCTATCACTGGAATAGTTTTGACTGATGTGCTGGGGCAACTGGACTCAAAAAGTCTGCTTCCATGAAAAAGTAAAGATGTTTAGTAATGCTCATTAGTGAAGATCTGTGTGTGTGGTTTATATTTCATTTAGGTCTGTAAGCTTTACTAACATAATGATCCATAAATTTTTTTAGCTTCAAAGCCTTATCAATCAAGACTGTCCTTTTGCCACTCCTGTTATGTTCTGAACTAACAGAGAATATTTGTTGTAATGGATCAATAAATGCAATAGAGCAGTAACTATTGCTGGTATCCAATAACTTACTAAAATACATATTAATGGTTCTTCAAATTAAGTACAGCAGTTCTTTAGTTTCTGAATAATTTTTAATTTTGATAGATAAGCTTGATTTTTTGGAGGGGTAAAAAAAAAAGAAAAGAAAAGGAATAAAAAGAAGCCACAATGGAAACCTCATGGACATAAATAAAAGTCAAACAAAAGCTTGTAATGTAACCAATAAAAATAAAAGAAAAACCTCAGCCAAGCAACCTTCTATTCTAGAGTGCATTCATTGGTTTTCAGATAAATGCTGCTACTGTGACATAAAGTAGCTAAATTCATTCACTGCTGGAGTTTAATACAACTGTAAACTTTTATGTAAAAATATATTGGATACCTACAAATGCCTGGAACTACTGGGTCTTTTACTGGCCTTTATTTGAGTTATTTTCCCTCAGTTATTACCTGACATTCTTTGTGACATTACTCAGATGTTTCCAATTACTTTTGGTATTGGTGCTCCTGTCTAGCTCCTCCTTCTTTTTGTTCCACACCTCTAGCCTTATTATAGATGAACAGCTATGGAAACTGAAAAAGTATTTTTAGGTGAACAGAGTTCAGCAAGTTAAATAACAAAACACCCTAGATAAGACCTGCTGCTTTTTCTCTTTAACATTCCTAAAGCATGAAGTATAGTAAAGAGATCCAAGGTATGACTACTACTATACCTACTATGAAGGTATCAGAGAGTTAGAAGCAATCAGATCTGAGGATTGGTCATGGAAGGCAAAACACTATAAAGGCACAATTTGCATAAGAAGACAATGTGATCATCCCTGGGTGCTGACAGCTATGCTGTATAGGAATATTCAGAATTATACAAATAAATCCTAAAATTATTTCATTGACGTTTTTTACTAGGTTGGATTTTCCTTTCTGTGCTGACAATGGCTGCTGATAAGCTGATAGAAACCAGAAGAACCAGTAACTAAAATATGCCTATATAAAGGCATTTGGAAGCATGAAGTCATTAATATTTCTGAAGAAATCTCTCAGGATTGAAAGATATCTCTTCAAATTTATACCTTTTAAACTCTTTGGGAATGCCAGACAGCCTTCAGATCTGTGTTTCTAAGCTCTTCAAGTTTCCCCTAGCTCAGCAGCTGCCAGTGTCTGTCACTCCCACTTGCACAAGCTTGTATGCTGCACAGAGATTCTTTAATAGCATCACCATTTTCAGCACAGTCTACTCATGTAGCAAAGCCAAAAGAATAGGTGTGAATTAAGTATCCTTCACTTCTCTTGATATCCTGAAAGCTTTTCTAGGAATCTAATCTTAAGCACCTACTTAAATTTAGACATATTATCTTCTGAGGGACATTCATCTATTTATCACTTCAGAGTCCTTTGTTATCCAGACTAGCAGATCTCCAGGAAAGTTCAAAACAATTTGACTCACCACAACAATGACTAATTCCATAAAATCCTTTATTCAATGCATTAACACAATATGTAGGAGGTAGAAGGTTGTGGTCTTTTTCCCCAATATTTCTTTGCTTTTTATCCAAATGTGGTCCTAATGCTAAGTACTTAAGTAATTCTTCCTCAGACTTGCCCCTTTTTTTAACCCTGTTATTATATTACTAATCTTCTGATCAACAAAAAAGGGAACACACTTTATATGTAAAGCCAAGAATTCACCATTAGTGTAATTACACTATTACTATGAGTCCAGTTACAGTGATATTAGCAGACTCATAGTTACATTATCTAATTAATATAAACCAGATTTTGTTAACAATATTACAATTAGAAGTTTCTATACATAAAAAAGTCTCTGATTATCTACCTCTCTGTTACACTTTCAGCTCCACTTCTCCTCTGAGTCTTAAACTCCACAGTTTCAGAAACGATAGAGGAAGAGGAACAATGTACTGAGTCTCTCATCAGAAGGAGTAAGGTAGTAGAACTAGGTGGTTCTTTTGTCTCTTGGCTGGAAGGCCCCTGATGTTGATGTAGATAATTTCTTTCTCCTCAGTTTTATGTCTGTTTGGGGCCATATTTATTAAAAGTGTATATTCTGTAACATACTTTCCCCCTTCTTTCTATATTGATACATAACTCTGTTACAACTGACTTTACTCTGTTGATTTTTATTTCTTATATTAGACCCTTCTCTTTTTTTGTCTTTTCCATTACTCCTAAAATCAGTTTTTCTGTTTTGACTAGCTCCAAAGCTCACACTGCCAAGAGCAGCTAACTCTGTTGAGTTATTCATTAATTGCTACTGAAGACTCTGGAATTGCCTTTTAAGGTGATATCCTAAGCTCTTACTCCTCCTTTATGCAGCATCTTTAGTTTTGGCTCATAGCCAGTTCACTCTACACAGGATGATTTCTTGTTATTCCTATCTATAACAATATTTTTAACAGTAAATGTTCCAGTCCAGAATTATGCAAAACATACCAAAATTAAAACAGCTAAGGTAATAGCCTCCTGGTAGTTAAGTAATTACAGTTAAAGTAAGCAAGCTAAAACAAATCATCAAGGAATAAGAAAATACCAGACATGTAAGACTGTTAAATCACAGAATCACAGAATATTAGGAGTTGGAAGGGACCTCGGAAGATCATCTAGTCCAACCCCCCTGCTGCAGCAGGATTCCCTAGAATGCGGTCCTGAGCCTTGCCTTGGTGGTTTTCTATTGCAGGGTAATATTTCTTGCATTTTGAACTGTTCCTAGTGGGGTCTGGTGAGAAGGTATGCTCCTGAGATGTAGATCAAAGCTTCCAAAGATTGAGATGTTGCTAGAATTCATCTCCTACTTTCTGCACAATCAGCATGATCAGATCATGCAAAATGTGATAGCTGTTGTCATTATATTATTTTAAAAAACTTTTAATCCTTAAATCCTTATCCTTAGAATGTTTGGGAGGATTGGCTTGTCCTGCTCATGCTCTGTATAGTCTCTGAGGAGTGATGAATGCCTTACAGAGGTGGTCTGTTCTACCTCCTCCTTCAACAATCCTCCCTGTCTCAGATGAATACATAGGAAACATTCGATAAAGATGGACAGCATTGCCTTATCTAACGTTTATCTGTACCTGCAAGTTAGTGAGATGATCAAGCTGGATGTGTGCACTGGAAATTGGAACTTTTATCCAGAGTCAATTCATTAAGGGGAAAAAAGTTTCTAATAAGAAAAACTTTCTTGTATTTTTAATCAAAGAGGATTTTTCCCTTTTTAATTTCTTATAACTTTTTTTTTTTTTGAGGTAGTGTAGTGTTGTAAAAAGTAAGGTAGACCTTGGAGTCCTAATGAATTGAATTTGATTAGTCAGTAATGAAGCACAGAACAAGGTGGTAATACCTAGGTGAGAGCTAAATATAAGATATCCCTGTCTCTAGGAGATATTTCTAACAATTTTCTTCTATATACTTGTTTGAAATTCTGTCCTACTTCCAAGAAAACTAATGGCAAAATTTCCTTGTCTCAGCTGTACAGTAAAATCCTAGGCATTATGATCCTCCTTCATACAGATAATTAAAACAGACATCCTTTCAATCTGACATTAATTTCCTAAAGTACGTTCATAGTAAAAGAGAAAGAAACCCCACAAGTAACAAATAGAAGGAATATTATATTTATAGGAAATTTCTTACTAGTCCCTAAATGGAGTTGCCTCAGGCCATGAAACTGGGGTTTGTATTCCTTCCAGAATTTTAACTCTAATGTAGATTATGGATGATCTAATTTTCTATTAAGTTTTCACTGTTTTCTCGTAGTCACAAGAAGCTCTATGATAACTTGAAGCAGAAAGTACCAAAGGCTAAATATTTCCTTTTATCAAATTTAAAATTGTCTTTTAAAGTTTTTAGCTGTCTTATGAAAAAAGAGGAGTAAATGTTATTTACATCTTCCAACATAGATATTCATTGTGTTCTATGGCTCATATCTGCTCTGTTAAACTTAAAAACTTCAAACAAACAAACAAAAAACCCCAAACAGTTTAAGAAATCCTTGCATATGTGAAGTTTTCTTGCATTTTCAATATTGATCTGAGGTCTTGGGCACTCTTCCTGAGGTAATAAACTCTTTTTTTTTCCAATTGACCTATGAAAAGCAAGAGAGAAATAGTACCATGATACATATTTCAGATGTACGCTACACATTAGGGAAAGTCCAACTTAAAATATAGAATAAAATTAAATAAAATAAAATAAAGTCAACTTACCAGAACAAATGAAATACTATTTTTGAGAAAATAAAAACACATACATTGGTAATGGTATCTGTATAACTCCTATTGAAGAAAAGGTCAACCACTGTATTAAATATCTTAAGTTTTAAACTGTTTCACAATTTTTGAACAGTTACATATCAATTTTTGGACAGCAAATACAATTTTATGACAGCTGACCTTATCCTTGTCAGAAAGAGATGTACGGTAGAGCTGTACATCAAAAAGAAATACATTTTTTATAATTCTGTCACAGTTACTAGGGTAGAATACCTATATATAAAAATAAATTTCCATTTTATGCATAACTTTGAAGACTGAAATTGAGTAAAAGGAGAAAAAATACAATAAAAAGTTATTATATAGTAACCATACTTATTTCAATGAAAAATTGAGAAACTATTTCCAATAAAGCTTTTATTTTTCAGAGACTTGACTTCAAAAGTATCATCAGTCTGTTTTCTGTTGTATTTCTTTTTCTATGGAAGCTATTTTCCATTCTTCTTTTTACCCTATTTACCCTATAAAGAATAAAACAACATTTCTTTTGCTGAAATTCTAAATCAGGTCCAGCAAGTTACCTATGTTTCATGAATGGGAGTACATATATGTTATATTTACAAAGACAACGAGCCAAGAAGGACTTGGGTGTCTGGTGGATGAAAGCTGGTGATGAGCCAGCAATGTATACTCGCAGCCAAGAAGGCCAACCATAACCTGTGATGTATCAAAACAAGTGTGGCCAGCAGGTCGAGGTAGGTGATGCTGCCCTGTACTCTGCTCTGGTGAGACTCAGCCTGCAGTGCTGTGTCAAGCTCTGGAGTCCTCAGCAGAAGACAGAAATGGTTATATTGGAGCAGGTCCAGAGGTGGGCCACAAAAATAATTGGCGGCTGGAATAAGAAGCATGAGGATAAAGATTTTGGGAAGCCTTTTGTGATAGGACAAGGAATAATGGTTTTAAATTAAAAGAGGGTAGACAGAGACTAGGTACGAGGAAGAATTTTTTTACAATGAGGGTGTTGAAACACTGGAACATGTAGCCCAGAAAGCTAGTAGAAGCCCCATCCCTAGAAACATTTAAGGTCAGGCTTGGCAAACAAATCATGTCTTTGCCAGGCAACAAATTTACATTAAGTGTTTTGCTCAAAAATGCGGATGTCTGTTAAAGTTCATTAAAAGAAAGCTGCCTCCCAATGACTTGTCAAAATTTAGGTAGATTCAGAAATTTAGACCTTGAGAGTGGACTTTATTTAGAGTACAAAAAGGAGAAGCTAGGACCTTTTGTCTCTCCAATGCATAGAAGGGGTTTGACAGTGAAGTATGGCAGTCTTCAGTGACATCCTCAAACTGGACTGAAAGGAGGATAACGAGCAGCAAGCCTACATTGTAACCCACTTGTCCTGGTCTGTGGAAAGATCCCAAAGGCAGACATGGAACTTACAGTATAAATCAGATATGTGTACAAACCTTTTCTCACTGTTTTCAGGGAAGTATAGCTTACATACCCGATTTAAATGCACAAGAATTTTTCTGTACTTTTAAATTCAGTTTCTTCTTTGATAATTAAACACACACCAGACACTCTATGATACCTAAATTACACTACAAGATAAACTAAGTATTCAGAAGGGGATACATGCAGCTTTTTAAAGTATCAATGGAGTCTCTTTCAGAAAAGGTGCTGCTGTACATTGGGTACTTTGGAATTTTAAAGAAGATTAGTCAGGTGTAATAGAAGTCACTCTTTCAGATGTTTATTATTCATCGATTGTATTTCAGAAGTTACATTCCTCTATGAAGTAACTTTCTTTTTGGCAACCAGCAAATGTCCTCTGAAAAGATAATTAGTAAGGACAGAAATCTGGAAGGACACAACAGACACAGCTTGAGACACTGATTTTCTACCTGTTGAGAATGCAGTGGCTGTGCACTTTCTTTGCCATGTTCTGAATCACACAATCCAATAAAGGTAATTGAAAGCTGAAGGAAAGGCTGAAAAGATGAACAGTAACAACACATACCTGAGGACATTACATATCACATTGATCTCAGTCACCCCAGATATAGATGACAAAATATGATGAGGTAAGATTTGTAATTGCAATATTGTCATATGAACAGAGATGTATTGGTATTTAAATCTGTAAAATTACCTTGTCTAGTTGTTCATTGCCCACGTCCTTCTTCTTGCTTTTATGACACTACCTAACAGAGTATTATAAAATAGAGACATCATCCTTTAAAAAAAAAAAGCTATTTCTATTTTTGTCTAATTGTGGGAAAGGAAGGGATGGGAAGGGAAAGGGAAATACTACCAGAGATTTAGCACAGGAGAAAGGAGGCAAAAAAACCCAAGCAGCAAGGTAATCATAAGTTTTTTTCTGTAACAAAACCAAACAGCAAATATCTTTACTCACAATTCAAAAAGAAACATGAAGCTGATGAAAAATTACATAAACTGTCAGATGCAGTCTATTAATTTGTTATACCTAGATATATTAAATGGCAAACAAATGGGCAAATTAGCACACACATCCTACCTGGTGTTTCAAGAATATAAATATTTCAATGTGTTTTCTGGCATACTTAGATATTTCACTTGTAGAAGTGGTTGAAGCTTCCTAAACAATTTAAAGAAATGGAATAGTTTTACATACAGGTAGATAGAAATATAGATTTTTTAATAAAAAACTATTAATATGTAAGAATGAATGGAAAATAGTAATACATACAAAGAATTCATGTGTATTGCAAGTGTTTTGTAATGTGAATGAAAAAGAAATTGGAACATAAAATGACAATTTGAAAAGCTGTGAATGACTCAAATGTCAGCAGCTCCATGTTCATGCAAGTTTTAATCTCTGTTAGGTAGGGATGCTGTTCAGAATTTACCAAATAATCCCCAGTCATGCTTTGTACTAAACTTAGTTGTTGGGTGAAGAATCAGAAACAATTGTGGAAAAAATATTCGCAGTCCAGTATTTTATTCAACAGGTTCAAGACTAACTTCTTGTTCCTATTCCATTAATTTCCATATTTTTCTTATTATTTTGGAAACAAATAATACATTTGTTATCCCTTTAGTGCTTTGGGATGCTGTAGATACTCCATCTCAAAGTCAGTGGGAGGTAAAGAGCTCCAAACGTCTACACTAAGAATGAAGCTACATATTGGTGGTAAACCCTTAACTGCTAAAAGCTAGCAGAAGAGGAAGGCTTTGCTTCCTTTTTCCCTTTCTTCTGCCCCTATTCCATGCCTTACAGATCCACTGCATTCTCATGTGCTTCCACTGGTGCTTTCTGCTTTTTGTATGAAAGTCACTTAGGTTGACTTTGTAGAAAGTGTTCCCCAAGGCTAAGAAGTTGAATCAGTTGATAGGAGGCTTGGAAAAAGGTTGGAGCAAGGAATGTGGTAATAGCTTGTGGTTGGAAGCAAGGGGCAGGAGAGTGATAAGAATCAAACCTTTTATTAGCGAGAAGCTACTGGACCTACTTAATTTTTACTATGATTTATTCAGGTAAGATCATGAACATTAGAGAGCAATAAAAACTGAAACAGAGGAGCTTTGTTCTAAATTTGCTTATTTAACAACATGACTTCTCTTCCCCCCAGTAATAAAATCTTAAGTGTGCCACTTTACATGTGCCATGTTTTACTGTACAGCTGTGGGTCATAGAGAGTTCTAATAAAACATCATACCTTTTATATCTTAACAATAGCCCATGCAATCTTCAAATCTGTTTCAGCTTCATAATGTGAAGTAGGACAAGAAAATAAATTTGTTGTTGTTGTTAAAAATGAGGTGAAGATCTCATTTAAATGTCATGTTTTTTATGAGCAGTGTCCTATAATCAATTATCTATAGCTCAGTGTTTGTTTCTAGTTCACCATCAGGGCCTTTCAGAAAAGACAGAGTCATGTTAGAGAAAAGGAGGCAGAAGAGAAATCTGTAAAACTCACTGGATAATAAAGCATTGGTCATTTCAGGAGGAAAAAGACTAAACACAATTGCATTCAATTTTATGCCATTTCTCCAACTCTGATCTCCTATGTTTGGTTAAAAAAATAATCAAGCCAGTTGTAAATGAGTTATATTTCTTTTAATTTCTTTATAGGAAACTTCTTTTTAAGATGACTACTTATTTGCTAATATTTTCTTTTTCCTAGATTGAATAGGGGATTTAAAAAATAGTCTTTAAGGGTAAAACACTCAATCTTTTTGACTTTTCCCCCTTTCTTCCCTCAAAAATATGCAAGGAAAGTAATGTTAAATGTTCATAATGCTATCTTTAATTACTACACTGGAAGCTGAACCCCACACTCAAACATTCTTGAATGCTGGGAAAGTAAGTGTGGATCTAAGTTATTTCTGACTTTTGTCTAGAGTGTAGTAGTGCTACTTTCTAGGTTTGTTTCATAATTCTTTCTTTCATCTAGACATACATCGACTAGCAGGTTAGGGTTTATTGGCAGCAAACTTTCCTCTCACTGAAGTCAGTCTGATGCTGAAAATGGTGGATAATGAAGAGGGAGGCTTCAAAGGGAATAACAAGACATTTTGAGAGCAACAGGGACAAATTTAAGGGAGTTAATTGACACTGCCATAAAAATGGGAAACACCTGAGAAAATACATTACAGATCAAAAGAGAGAGAAATGGCCTACAGAAAATCAGAAGGAAAAGGAAAAAGGAAAATAAAATGCATTCTAAAACCTAAGAAACTTTGCATGTAGCTTTATTACATTAGTTAGAGAGGTTCAATCAAGCTGCAAAAATCAGATTTTATACACCCCAGAGTTCAGAGTATTAAATCCAGTGTTTTAATTCACACCCTTTTATACTTGTTAGTATAAGCTTACTGAAGAAAAATAATTTACTCTGCCCTTTGATAACTAAAACGTTACCACTGAATAGCTTTCATCCTTAATATTCTAAAGATACAAACATATTTTCATCACTCAGTAGGGAATACTTATGAAGTTTGATTATTTTTTCCATTATTTTTCCTTCTAAATTATCTAGAGGTTTGTTATAGCTACACTTAAAATATCACTACAATCTTGGTCTCCAAGAATTCAATAGAGCTTTTTTTGTTAGCTACAGTAGATGTTACAATTATGTAATCATAATATCCAGATTCCTGGTGATAGGTGCAGAAGTTCACAATTTTGGTGAAAAGCAAGAGTATTAAGTATCCATTTTCCATTGTAAAAGATTTTTTTTAAATGGTCTATTTATAACTTCACATTAAAGGAAAAACTAGGGTAACAAGTATCAATAGTGAAAACATTTACACCATAGCACTCCAAGACTTTTAGCTATCTACTACTGGCTCAAAAAGAAGCAAAGCTGACTAAATTCCCTTTTGTTGTTTGTGATACTGACAATGTCAAGTTCTGTAAGCCATTATCAGCTATGGTCTCTGCTATCAAACTATTCCAAGCATGGGGAAAGGGATTAACATTCATGCTGGCATTATTTGTCATTAGAAATGGAGTTGTGTACACACTCAAATATAGAACTAAATATACAAAATACTTGTGATTCAGGAGTTAAACATGCATTGGTCCAGGAAATAAAGTATAAAATAACAAAAACCAACAACAAAAATCCATATAATTTTGAAATCTTTCAGTATTTTTGGTAAATCTGTTTTCTGGTAAATAAAAATGAGGCCAGAGGAGACATCAAAGAGGAAAAAAAATGTTATCTGAAGACACTGACGGTGCGTGTAATGTGACTAACCATACGTATCTAGGGGCATTTAACATGTCCCTCTGGAGCATTCACATGGGGCTGTCAGATAGGACACAGGAACTACAGAAGACAGGTTCCATTCTGCAGCCAGACAGGAAAGGAACTAGAGAATAGAATATGTTTCAGTTAAAGTGTTACATTTATCTGTATGTGTATATTTTTGTTTGTGTGTGTGTCTATGTGTTTATATATACGCACTATATATATATACACACACACACACACATTCAAGTTTAGGTAGTTTCATATTTAGGTATAAATTCAACAGAGAAATGAAATATTCAGATTCTTTGAATTCAGTTAAATGAACTATGGTTTTGGACTACATAGATGGAAAAAGCCTGTTTGTAGAACAGGAACAGAAATAATCCCAAAGTATTTTTACTAGATAAGACTCAGACTATTCTTTTATTGTTTGGGGGTTTTTTGTCTTGAACTGCAAACATTCCCAGTAATTGCAATTTCCTATAAAAGCAATGCATTTTTTTCTCTGGTATTGAAATAGTAATATCTAATACTTAGCAAGTTAACATCCAGGTACTTAGACAAAACTGCAGACAAACTATGAAACAAAAAATAGAATACAAGTTCAATACTTTGTTATCACAGATACTATGTTAATTAAATATATTTTCCTCTGTATTACAATACCTTTATATTATATAGCCTTTTCAATCTGCAAATTCTACAGGAAGAGTATTGATGGTGAAAGTAAGATAGATGGGAGAGGAACAAGAAAATTTTGCAGATGTATGACTGGAAGGGAGTGGGAGAAAGGACTCAGAAGGGGCCCCAAAATTGCAGAGACACATTTGTTGTCAGGTCTCATTAAGCTTGTCATATGCATCAAGTTTATCTTAGATTAGAATTTTGTTTTCACACAGAACGTAAGAAATGTTTTCAGTTTGCTTATTTCAGGAAAAAAAGGAGCAGGTCTTCCTCAAGAATCTGAGTCTTAGGGTTTCAGAGTCTAAATATCACTAGTTATTTTTCTTGTTACTAGATCCCTTTCAGTTCATATATTTTGGAATCACATTCATTTTCAGCTGCATATCATAGCTATCCTTTGACAAGTACAGCACACAATTTCTTCTTAAGCTTTTAGCAAAACTTCTTGATAGTACTCCTTGCACTACGGACTCTTACATTTCAAGATGTTTTGTTAAGTGGTAGAACCCAGAATATTAGTGTCATCCACTCGTTATGGAACACTCAGAATCCTCAAAAACCTTCATCACTGCCTGTGTCCCCATCTTCCTGTTATGCCTTAGTGTCAGGCTCTTCATATCAAACTTCATCCTGGGAAACTACTTCCCTGGAACACAGATTGAGTAGAGCAATAAGAACAGAATTATACAGATAATTTGTATATATATCAGTTTTTATTCAAATATTTTAGCTGGACTGCTCTATCACCAAGAGACAGAAACAGTCTGAGAAGCATGCCATACCTCAGACTTCAGTAGTGGCTTCCTGCAGGTGTTAAATTGCATAAACCAAAAGACATCAGTTTGATTTTTCATGGGCCTTTTCTTACTCTTAAAGGAGGTATTCCTTCTCTTTTTAGGTCAGTTTCCCAAATCTGTGTTCCAGTGCTGATCACAATGTTGGTTACAGAATTAAAGGTATTGGCAATTTATAACAAATCAGTTACTGAGATTTTCTAGTATCAGTACAGAATTTGGTAGTAATTTTACATTTCCTTGGTTTTCCTCAAGAATAAGGGTAAGGCCAGCATGAACACTCTGGGCTTTTGTTAGCCTTAGAGAACTCTGTTTTGTATAAGCAAATAGCCAAATATTTATTTAATCAGGTACTATTCCAGAATACACCATCTCTCCTAATCCACACTAGCACATCCTAGTGGTCTTCACAGACTGGAAGTCCTCAACTCAAGTTCTTGACTTCTAAGAAAAAAAAATAAATCTCAGAATATCTCACACTCCCAGAGAAGCTGACATAATTCTAGAACCATGTGTATGGTTTGATGGAAATGTATTTTTCAGTTGCTCATCACCAGTTTACATTGCCAACCTCAAATCCCTGCAATTGGTGGGATCACTTGTTCATTCTTGGTCTTAAAAGAAACGTAACAGTCTCTGCAAAGCTACTTTAAATAAAAAGTGTTGCTACTGTCATTGTGGGAAGAGGGAAAATAGCACACACTGTAGTAATTTTTTTTTTTTAAATGGAGAATATGCAACAGCTTTCAATCCAAAGGAATGATTTTGGAACAGACTACACAGAGAGGTTGTGGAGTCTCCTTCTATGGAGATATTCAAAACTTTTCTGTGTAACCTGCTCTAGGGAATCCTGCTCTGGCAGTAGGGTTGGACTACATGATTTTTTGAGGTCCCTTCCAACCCTTAACAATCTGTGATTCTGTGAAATATATAAAGCAGAAGACTTCAATTTGAACTTTGGTGTTCCTGGTTTTAATAGAACACAATTATTACATTCTTCAATAGCTGTCCTCTTCAAAAGGACTGAACTGTTAAAATTAAGGTCCTTGAAAATGATGTCTGTATCATTTACAGTTTTGAGAAATGAAGATATTTTGCTTTGCAGCTAAATAAAATCTGTTCCATGAACCTAAGAATCAGCAATAAGCTCTTCAGGGTATTTGATTTTTTAAAACTGTCATTTGATTTGATTTGAACAGTCACATCTTAAGAGTAAGTTGCTAGAGAATAGTTTGGCATAAATAATCTACAAACCATGGACAACTCTCTACTGTGCAACAAAGGTGCATATTTGAAAAGGAAATTATAACTATTCCCCTTCTTCAAGCTAGACAGTTGTACTTC
This sequence comes from Galbula dea, assembly GCA_013399015.1. Taxonomy (NCBI): domain Eukaryota; kingdom Metazoa; phylum Chordata; class Aves; order Piciformes; family Galbulidae; genus Galbula; species Galbula dea. The sequence continues at coordinate 496,816 of VWZX01004113.1, read as the reverse complement.
TAAAACTCCAAGGCTTTTAAGTGGGAGCTAAATTAATCTTTATTAATCCTTGTTATCATGATTGCATAATGTCTGGATTTAAATGCCTGATGTACAGCTCTCTGTTTCCTGCTTCTCTGGCAATCAGAAGTGTGAAAATAAACCTTACACTTTAAAAGAAACACTTCGTTTGAAAAAAAAATAGATATAATCATCTGTACTATTTTAAAAAAAGAGTTTTAGTTCACACAAGAATAAATATACAGCATGTCAGAGTTTCAGACTTGCTATTTTATGTTAAAATATGCACTGCTACATGTCAGAGCTGTGAAAATGGGAGGTAAAACAAGAAGGCAGTTGGCCAAATAGGTATAGCAAATTTTTTTTTTCCATTAAGTTTTCTATTTTTTTGAGAATATTGCTCCTACAATTTAATTACAACATTTAAAACACCCTCTAAAATAGTCTCTGTGTGCCCTACTGAAACTTCAAACTACCCTAATTAATGATTAGATCAGAGTGAAAAAACAAAAACAGGTTTGACTCTGAGTCTTCTTGCACTTTTTTACAAGCTTCTATGCTGCAGAAATGAGCCGTAATTCAAATAACCACTTTCAAACAACAGACACAGTGTATAACGCCTTTTAAAATACATTCTGCAGACACATCATTAGTTTAGGGTTAGGTTTACATTAACTTTAGCCTTGCAAATTTAATTGTTGAAGAGAAGAGGGGTTCTAACTTTATTGCAAACTTGTTCTACCTAAAAACGCTTAAAGTACTCAGCTGGAATAGATTTCTTACTTTGGTGCATTACTTCTCAGGAATTAATGCATAGTTTGGGCTTTAAAAATATTGTCAAAAGAATAACTTCCCAGGCTCTGTTTGGGCTCTTAACACTAAAAGTTAATTAAAATTATTATATTTTAAATTATATTTTGTATTTTCAGTTAATACAGTGAGTAAAAAAGTGTATATTTCTCTCACTCTATGGTTTTGTTTGGGTTTTTTTGTTTGTTTTAATTTGTGATGTTGTGGGAAGTCAATTCAAACTGGAGTTTCACACTATACAGATTAAATGTACTGTATAAGTGGCTAAAGTCATTATTTCCAGAGACAAATTGTCTATTGCTTCCTGTTTAGACAAGTAAGTTGATACTGGATTTTTACTAATTCAAGGGCAATGTGCTGTGAAAAAAATGTATATTTACTGTTTAAATGATAATACAGACCTTGTTCAAATGTCTTTTACAGCCTTTTATGTCTCCAGTGGCTCATTCATTATCAATAATTGTTTTAAATTCCTCTAATAAGTAGCTTTTTCTTCAGGGTTTACACAACTTGTTAGGCAAGACCAACTACCTCTACACTAACACAACAAGCTGGTTTTGGGAACAGCTTCCATAACAGTAGCCTAACTTATATTGCATGCAAACTAGCTCCAGATCTGTGGCCTTCGTGTTGCATGTCCAATGCACTGTTAAGTAGGGACAGCATTGACAGCGGGTACATCATTGTCTTGACTGCAAGTCACAGGATTTACAACCCCAGCATTTGCAATACTACAAATGACCTAAGAGATCTTCCCATCATCAAATAACATAGCACTGTGCAATATGCTGTACATTCCATAGCCTTTGTAGAGATAGAGCCTTTGAAAGCTTACCCATTCTCATGTTACACAGTTTTGAAGCATATAGCAGGGGAAGGAATCCTCAGAGACAAAGAACTTCCAATTGAAGGATCAGGGAATGTGTTTCTCTATTGCTGAAACAAGTGCCCATTATTTCTTGTCCTATATGTAAGAAAATAAATAAACCATTATATATTTATTTATTGCTTAAACCTTAGACATACTTGGATGGCTTTATTGCATTGCCCTTCAAGCCATACAACAGCCCTGGTAAACTCTTGATCCCAAAATCAAGTATTGCATCTAAACCACTGTTGTCATTCCCACACTTGGTATCATGGTTCGTCCATTTATAGAATCATAGAATCATAGAATCATAGAATGTTTTGGGTTGCAAGGGACCTTTGAAGATCATGTAGTCCAATCCCCCTACTCTAGCACTTAGTAATGTTTCTTGTGTTCCACTGCTGTATACAAACTTCTCATTTTTGCATTCACTCTTCTTCAGAACCCAGCAGACCTAAATGAATTCCTTTTAATAAAAGTTTAAGAATATAATATTTACTATCAGCTTGTTATAACCTCCTGAGAGGCTGAGAACAGGTATTCTCCTCTGAGTGACTCTAATTAGCCTTCAAATAAAGTCAAACAAACCAGTTTGAACCATTTCATTTAAACCATTCTCATGGGACTGAAAGTACATCTGAAGTCAGATGCCACGTTTCATGTGAGAGGAAGTTATCAGCAACTTGATGTATTTCCCTCTTAAACTGTTTCTCAGGTGTAATTGATGATGTAAATCCATTTTAGTGTGAAGGTAAATAGGGTAGATTAAACCAAATCCAGTCTGGTTTGAAATTTGTTGTGAGATATCAGAGATATTCTATTCTATGGCTAAAAGTGCTTGTAGAGGGATCACATAGATTCTCAGTTAAGAAACCAAAACTAGCAAAAGAACATTGAATACTGTGCCTGTGAACACAAAATAACATGTTCAGTATTGAGTAGTGATTAGGTTTACATTTTGTCTGTCCTAGCTTTCATCCACTGTGGTTTGGGTTTAGTACATATTAGAGTGACTAATATTTTTGTGCAAGATATGTTAGAATATTAATGGAAACTCTCAACTGAATTCCAGTGATGATAATGTCATAGCTTTATTTATCTTTCCTTTAAAATAGAAAGACCTCTGTTTTTTCAAACATACTTCGGGTGGGAGTTGTTTTATATCACTGATAATTCATATTCCTTTCTTCTCCATGATTCTTTAGAGTGATACCCAAAAGTCAACATATTAGAGCAGCTAGAACTTTGCAATAGACTGAAAAATTGTTCACACTGTATGAACAGCTGTATATAACGTTTTTGTGTGTGTTTACCAGAGAACTTGACATTTCCAGCTCATTTTCATTTTGTGGGGATGTCATTCACAGGATTTTACCTGAGTAAAATGCACATTGTATGATGCACAATGGATAATCCCAGGTATCATGAAGAAAACAAAGCAAAAGTAAGCAAAGGAAAATTTTATTATAACACCAAATTTCTTTCTCAGATTTTCTCCCCTGCAAGACTCCAGATATAACTGATTATATTCCCAAAGTCAAGGATTTTTAAATTTTTATCTGTTTTACTCACAGAATCACACAGAATCACAGAATCATTACGGTTGGAAAGGACCCTCAAGATCATCTAGTCCAACCGATAGCCCTCATTGAGCCTAGCTTTGTTTGGTGCCTATGTAAAGCATGTTTGGTTAAAAAGTTTGCCTAGACAAACATCCAAAGATTCCTAAGTGGGGAAGATGTGATTCATTGTAAGAAATATAACAGTTTCTTTTATCATAATTCAATTTGTAATAAATCAATTCAATCTTAATTCATTATTATGAATTCTCAAAGAGAACTAATATTCTCAAATAATTATCTGAGCATGAGAAAAATGAAAGGATTAGAATGGGTAAAAACCTTCAGAGTTTGCAACCAAAATTTGGAAGAAAGTTTGGGTACTGCACCTTTAAATATTAGTGCCTTAGTAACTTCAAAATAAAAAAACCAAAAGCTCCAGCAGGTCACTCTGCACCTTCTCCTTGGCTAAACTGGACTCTCTTTCTCCAGCTATGATATCACGTTGCATATTTGGAAACTTGACATATGTCACACTAAGGACAAGAAGATTAAAGTGCTTTCCTTTTCCACTGTTTTCCTGACAATTAATCCTATATTGCCTCAAGATCTAGAATATGCAGCTTGCTTAATAATGCTCTTTGAACTTTGAAATGATTGATCTATTGCAATTAAACTTTGAACTCTGAATATTACCAGGTCATCTTATTGTTGGCAGTTGTAGAGCTCTAAGTCCTCTTTAAAATGAAATCCTACGGTTAAGTCACTGATCCAAGAGAGGACAGAAATCACATGATCTAAATGACAAGCCATGCCCTGCCTTGCAGGAGCAAATAAAACCTGGAAAAGAACAGTAACATTAAAATAGGAACATATTTCTAATTCAAACATTGAGTTGTGTGGTTGCCATTATTAAAAAGGTCCACTACTACAGTAGAATATTTTGAAAAAAACCCTAAACAAAGTGCTTTGCTAGAAACCAGAGTTCTCAGGAGCTTTGAACAGATCATTTCCTTAAAAATGCCTGTTTACTGACACAAAAATTTCCCCTTCTTATCCAAGCTCTCCGGTCAAATTAAGACAGAAATACCCTGCCCCTGCAGTAACATGTATTTCATTAGTGGTTAGATTCCTCAGATGAGATGTGGCAAGGAGAAATTCAAGCTTCTCTTCAGGATCAGGTAGACCAAGTAAATTGTGTCTTTCATGTCTCACTGAGTAGTTTAAACTTGTTGAATTTCTCTAGTGCAATACATACTTCTATACACATCAGTTATAGCTTTGAATTTTTGTCAGCATTTGAATAACTGCACCTTTCTGGTTTTCTTGTGAAAACTTATGATGACTTTTAACATTTTGCTGTCTCAGGAGGAAGGCACACTTTTATTAGCTTTTTCCTATTTAAATTAATCACAAAAGCTTAGATATTTTGGACAACTTCTTCTCAACTATGGACTGAAATATATTTTGCACGGTGATTATGAAGTACGGAAAAAGGAGTCTAACTTATTTTCTTTTAATTCTAAGTACTTAGAAGTTCACATATTAATCCAAAATATCCAGGTATGGAAGAAAGAACTGGCAAATTTACCATCGTAGATTTTCCTAAAATATTTCCAGAATGTCATGTCTTCAGGTGAGTCTGTGTAAAGTCAAATAATCCAGAGAAGGCAATAGAATATTTGAAACATTAAAAAACACTGACACTGAACAGGTATAAGAATTAAATATAAAATATATATAGAGAGATAAACAGAGACATTATAGAGAGGGATATAAAAATTGCTTCTAAAAGATTTCTTTTAAATAAAAAAATAAACTGGGGTTTAAGATATTCAGCTACCATGGCATTATGTGTAGTTAGAATTCCACATCATCAAATTCATAAAGACATTCCTTCCTTCAATTTCTTCTAACAGTTGACGCCATCTTCTGTCCCCCTTCATTTTAGACATCAAAAACAATTGAGAAAAGTTGTCAATTTTCATATCTGTTTTCTAGTATTTGAATAAGAAGAAAGAGCAATGTATCCACAAAAATGCTTTGAACCTTTACCACCTGTGGACTTTTACAGATGCCTAAAAGTCTACTTACTTTGTAAAAGACAACACAAAGAGACAAGAATCTTGTGTCATTGTAAGACACAAGAGGAGAAATACAACCTCAGGTAGAAGAACAGCATTTTAAAAAAACTGAATCATAAGGAGTCAAAAAATAACAAAATCCTAATGATTTCTCCCATGCCATAGATAGAAGAGAAACAGGAAAAATAAGTGCAAACATCAAACTACCAAAAATTCCAAACACTTAGAAACACAAAACCATCACTGACTGAAGAGAGGCTTAGAAGCTTCATCATCATAGCAAAACACATAATTACTGAGGAGAGAGAAAATATCAAAGGAATGAAATTCTGGCTTTCTAATGACAGTAGAAGAGGGAATTATTCACGACACCATTTGTTATATACTTCCTCAGTGTATAAATACAATACAGTCTTTTTCTTGAACTACAAATGTATTTTCTAGATATCTAATGTTAGTCAGTTAATTTTCATTTTTGCTCATTTAGTTTTTTTCAAAAAGTAAACTTGTCCTTTGACTGAAAGACAATGGTTCTTATTATCCATACAGGTTAGATGAACTTTTGTGGGGCCGCAGTATCTGTGGATGGTTTAAAACTTGAAAGTTGTCTGAATGAATGGATTCACATTAGAGAAAATTATAAGCAGGCTAGTGATGTCTAGAGAGTATGTTCAAGGACTTATCTGGAAGAGAAGAGCAAATCCTCAACTTTTGAAAAGAATTCTGTTTGGTGGACATTAACAGACAAGAAAAAGAAATTAAAGATCAACTGTAGACTTCTAGAGTAAATTATCAGAAACCAACCTATTCACAGTCTTGACTAATGAGGTCACTGGAGAAAATGAATAAGTATATTCTTGCTTAAGAAAACTCAGCAGAGTGCAACAAGATCATCCAATTTCCTACACTGTTCCACTTTAACCACAGCAATTTTTCCTACGTTTTATCCACAATAGTCAGGAAACGTTAAGGTAATCACTTGTTCAGAAAGCTTATGAAACTTACATTTTAGCTTTCCAAAACAAACATTTACTTCCAAAAATACACAACCTTTAGTATTCCTATAGTGAGTGTTTTAATTCTTTAGGATATTCCTAAATGTGTCCAATGTATTTAATGATTTTTCCCATTTGCTGTTAAAAAGAATTAAAATGTAACACCAATTCTTTTTTTGATATAATTTTCAAGTGTATCCCACAGATAATGTATTTTAATAATAATCACAGAATCACAGAACATTAGGAGTCAGAAAGGACCTCAAAAGATTATCTAGTCCAACCCCCTTGCCACAGCAGGTTTCCCAAGACCAGATCACACAGAACCATGTTTTGAATATCTCCAGAGAAGGAGACTACACAGCCTAATCAAGGGCTATTCACAAAATGACATATTCCTTAGAGTACCAAAGAAGCATAGGTTTAATGTCTTTGGAGGTATTTTTCTGTGTTTCAGTTTCAACAGATTTAACTTTACCTACATATTCAATATTCTTGAGGTCTTGTAGACCTGGCACTTATCACATTAGCCAGCTAAGGCTGGCTAACACGTCACTGCTTGCTCCAAGATGATTTGAGATTGAAAGCCTCTTTCATCTTTCTTCGCCTGTGCTCTGACTCACCTTCCACCTTTACAAGAGATATGTTATTATCTTGTTCAGTTGACATTACTGCATCAGCTCTGACAGGAAGATAAAGTTTCCAGTTCCACAGTACGTGTCATTTCTCAAGCAAGTTTGGCTGAAAGGAACATAAATATGAATTTTTTTAAAAAAAAACTTCTTGCCACAGTGAAAAGGTTTTTCAGGAACTGAATATGTTTTGCCCAGGTTTGAGGAAAACCTTTACTTTTCCAATGTGGCTTTAATCAATGCAGAATTGTACTGAACAATGTCCAACAGCTGTACAACTATCATACACAGGCTAACAACAAAGATGAAGTTAAGGCAGTTTCAAATATCAAATCTCATGCAGAATGCAGACAACCTACACAGTAAAGGCAGAGTAGACGTTATCTCCTCTATTTGACTAATGTTGTCACTTGTCCACTGATGCTCAAACACTGTCAAATTTTGTAAAAGTTAATCTTAAAAACAAAACAAAACCAAAAACCCGAAAACCAAACCAAACAAACAAACTAGATTCTCCTACTCTACACAAAGTTTTATACCAGCTGTTCTCTCTCTGTGTTACTGGTACCATGTTTTCTGTGTTCTGACACAACTAGGAGTCCAATTTAACATGTAGGGCACAAGATAATATGTCTTCTGTTACTAGAATTATAGAAAGCAGTTTTAAGAGAACTATATTATATACTCAGTTTGAGAGAGGGCCTCAGTAACCAGTTTTGGTAGAAACATTCTCTTATGACTCACAAGTATATTTCACACTTAGATGGACATTGGGTGTCTAAGGAACATCATCCTAGAACAAGGATAAATAGCCAGTGCATAGACCTCCCACAAAGACTCTCACATCCATCACACTTTTGTTTCCTCTTTCTTTTTTTTTTTTTTCACAGAAGAAAAGCCTTTTCTGTTAGAGATAAGTGCTGGGTTTTATTTTCAGCTCTCTGTGACCACAGCAGCTTGACATAAATTAGAACTGACCTCCATGTGTTCCAGTGGGATAGTTATGAACAGGAATGTACAAAGACATAATTTACAACTTTTTACATTAAAATTGCTGACTGCATTCTCTGTAACTTGGATAAGCTCAAGGTTTTAGTTCCTTGCTCTTATTTTCAGGGACATGAAAGCAGGAAAAGCAAGAAACACAATGAAGTCCACTAATTCTCCTTTTGTATGTGTTCTGCAAAATTTTAATGAAGAGAATATTTTTGTTTGACTAAACAATTAAGACACAAAACTATAAATGAGCCCATCCTACATGATCCTGAGTAGAAAAAAACAAACCAAGAGGAAAAAAATGTTGATAGCTCAATCACACAAATACAATGTGCTATTGTGTCTGTGAAGACTGAAAGGCAGAAGTGCTGAATCATAAGCCCAAGCTGGTTCCTTCAAATATCTAGTAAAATATAATGAAACCATCAAATTTGTGGTTCCTTGGACTTGATATTTCCCTGTGATAGATCTTTCTGAGAGCCAGGCCTTACAACTACCAGCTGGCTGTAGCCCACCTGGATTCTCAATTCATCCCAGATGTGGTCAACAGGCTATCACATCATCAGACTGTGAAGCTATATCCCTGAACATCTTCACAGCTCATTTTTACCAGGACCCCCAGAAACCTGTAGGTTCCCTGCTGCTGAACCATCAGCTGAAACTGTTATGTCTCTGCAGCAGTCCTCATCAGAAGGCTGTCTGGTAACATAAATCCTGAAAATGCATAGATATGCTCTAAGAATTTAATATTTTTGTGGGGTTTTCTGCTTTGAATTACTATCACTATGTGAGGATATTCTGGTTCACAGGAAGAAATGGAAAGAAAAAATCTTAGCTAACTTTGGATAGAAATTCTGTAATAAAATCATAAATAACAGATGCTAGGCATATAATTTATTATTTTTAAAAAGAAATAAAATAATACAAATCTTAATTAAAATATGCATGTAAAAAATGAGACACTTTTCACAGAATGCCTTCATGAAATGTGAATTTGGAATTTTTAGACAATGAATGTTTCCAGAAGAATGGCTTTTTTTATTTATAGTAAAATTACATGACATTATCACCAGATAAAAAAAAATAAAATTATCAGGACTTTTCTTAATTTTGGGGTTTTTAAATAATTATTATTGTCATAGCTTTAGATAAGGAAATACATCCTAAATCCTTTCCACCACCACTCTGAAATTACAAGGATTTAATTGTAACAACTGATCAGCTAGGAACTCATAAGTGGCTATTATACCTTTATTTGCAAAAGTAACTTAAAAATTAATTTTAAAATTAATGTTTATAATAAAACAGTTCTAAATGTGCTTCAAATTCATTTATATCTCTCACCACGAAAACTCAAATGTGTTATGAATGAAACAACCAGACCTACTAGTAATATTTTTCATAATGATCCAAAATGAGAAAAATCAACAACAAAACCATATAAGGTATATTTCTTTTAGCAAACAAAATACCTGCAAAACTTGTGTTTCTCAAATAACCATAGCTAACATTACAGGTATGTGACTTGACTTTGTCTCCTTCTGGAAAGGATATTACAGCTATAAAAGAACTCCAGCAGAAGCACTGAGCTGTACCTAATGTAGTGTTTGAAGCATCTGTTGGATTATGTCATCCAGTTTTTACTATAGTGCATCATCTTAAATTACCAGTTAGAGAAGTAACTTCTGTCTTTTTCTCATTAACACATTCCAAGAGTTTTCTGTGTAGTGTGTACAATGTAACTGACATAAGTACTTCTGCTACTACTGTAAGACATTGGAATTTGTATCCTTCCTACAGCCTGGGTGTAGGATAGTAGGGGAAGAAGTAAGGGAAAATACCAGAAATAAAAAACAAAAAATCAAACAAACCAAAAAAATCATTGCAGTATCAAAAATTACATGCTTTAGTGGTGCATCAGTTATTCCTGACTGCTACATTCTTTTAGCTTCTAATGCTAATTTCAAAGATGTGAAAGGCTGATGATCTTAAAGCAGACATAATCCCAGATTTGCATCTTCTATTCACATGAACATCCTTTTTAGGTCAGATCTTGGTAACTTTCAGAGAAAATTAGTTTACTACAAGAATATTGACCTGAATTTTATAATTTTGTTACTGTTTCATCACTGACAATTTGATGATGCATTGATTTGTTAGCTGCCTTTTTTAACATTGATGACAATTTTGGTGATACCAGAATTAATGACGAGACAAGCACAACAAAAATAATTCAAAAAGGACAAATGAATAGCATGATTGTCTGTTTCCAGAATACTGTATCTAAATTTAGATATTTTCAATTAAACACCTACTAAAATTATGCTAAATAGTATTCTTTTTAATTATGTAGGTAGATAGTCTTCTCATTCAAGGTATGTCAACTAGCAAGATATAAAATGGTCCAGCTATGTGACGAGCCTTTCCTTAAACCAAGAGATTTTGCATCCTGACCCCTCAATAATCCTGTTAAATAAATGTAACATGTAAACATAATTATTTCTATAAAAATATTGCTAGTTGCAGCTGTCATATTCTAACTTTTCAAAGTGTAAATTCCTCCAGAAGCAGTTAGCACAGCTGTATTTTTCCCAACTAATATTCTACCTTATTCTAAAGAGAGAAGGTTTAGATTAGATATGAGGAAGTGTTTTTACAAGGAGGGTATTGAAACACTGGAACAATTGGCAAAGAGGTGATAGATGCCCTGTCCCTGCAAACGTTCAAGGTCAGTTTGGACAAGGCTCTGAGTAAACTGACCTGTTTGAAGATGTCCCTGCTCACTGAAGGGGAGTTAGACAAGGTGACCTTTAAAGGTTCCTTCCAACTCAAGTGCTCCATGATTTTATGATTCTGTTTCTGAAAGTAGAATTTGAGTTTATTCTGTTTTGCTTATTTATCAGAATCTATAGCAGAGACTGAGCAAATGTTTAAATAAATATTCTCATACAGGCTGTAGAGAATACAAGGCCACATTATAGGAATCAGCACACATTGCAAATTAAAAAGAAAACTGAAGTCACAGAGACTGAACTAATTCCTTTTTTCTATTACAGATACAGGTGTATATATGTGTAAAAGCATAAATGTAAGCAAGCACTTTCTTGTACTATAAAACTTTCAAATAATTCTTAAAGTAATTCTGTTCTTTGGTTAATTCCTAGTATTTCAGGAAGTGCTACTTAAATAATTTTAATCACAAAGTCATGCCACTTCAGATTTTTGAAACACTTATTAGAGATTGCCAATTTTTTTTCCATTGAACCAACTAGCATAATCAAAACGAACACATGAAATCACTCCATCTTAATTTCAAATATTTAATCAGAATGATGTGTGTCTTGGGGAAAACAGATGCACTTCTATCTGTAGAATATGTCTCTAAAACCATGAAAAACCAATTAGACCGAATGCAGTACATGTTGCATACAAAGTAGCAAACTTTCTACAAAGCTTATGGTTGCAACACTTATAAATGTGGTATATGTTTATTCAGGTACAGTTTCAGCATCTGTGCATCTGTTTTATGGTAGCAATATTCATTACTGAGATATTTGATACACTGATAACAAAATTCTCTGTATTTCTGCCAAAGTTAAAATCCCCCTTAAAACAGATAATTTATTTTCCTTTTATAGAAATGATTATTGTTCCCATGTTTTACTAATATCACCAGTACTGTCTCCTAGGTAAAAATTAATTACTTGGCTAGGATTCAAAGGAATGAAACTACAACTAAATTACCTAGGTGGCATATCACACTCTTTTTTTTTAATGTTATGACATGTTACTGTTTAAGAATGGAAACAAAGAAATACTAATTTTCTTGCAAATTGCCAGGTTCACATCTTGGGAACAACATCAATAACCCAATCAACAGAAGATTATTAACCTGCAACAAGTGTTTTCTGTCATCAACAAGCTCCATCCTCAATTCTTTCTTCACTTTGATGCTCATTAATTATATTTAGGTTGGCTACACTTGTGCTAGCCTTCCACAGCAGAAAGTAATTTTTTGTTTCAAGTGGATAGGGATAGGAATAGATCTGCAACTGATTAAAAAAAATTTTTGACTTTTGTTTCCAAAGAATCTTATGTATTTCTATAACACTGCTTTTTCCAATTATATTTACCATGCCAGGGCACAATGAGAATAATTGGAGGTAAAGGGAGCTTGCAGTTCTGTAATTAAGGAGAGTATGATCACTTCTCATATATCAAAGAAACATTTTTTTAGGGAGGTGGGGTGGTTTTGTTCCAATTATAGCTGTGGGAAATACTGCATTGTGCATTGTGTCAATGAACAGCCCCGATATTCTTACCAAATATTTACAAAAGCAAAATACTGAAATGACACATGCATGAAACAACTAATAGAAACACTGTATTATCTGATGCATCTTAGTTGTGGTCCCTGTTGACCTGTTATACCAATTATAGACCAAAATATACCAAGTATAGACCAAAATTGGCTTTAATACTATTAGAGTGTCATTACATAAAATCTTATGCATTTTTATGTATGATCACATGCTTTCCACCTAAGCTTTCCTATGTCTGTGTAGATATCTCTCCAAATATACCGTCAGTGTCAATAAGCTTGTTTTATAAACTCTTTCATCTTGTAATCATAGCAACCTTCATCAACCTCTCCTTTGTATACTCCTTCATTTTTTATTTGACATATTGTTGAAATTACCCTATAGAAAATGCAGTTCTGCTGATTGCAAGACCTCAAAAATTTGAAGTTGTTTTTTACTTGCAAATCAATACTCCCTTACAGCTTTCTGTTTTAGTTTGTTTACTGATGAAGTCTGATTACTAGATGAGGAGACTTTTTGCAAGGCAAATCTTTTTCAGTTTGGGTTAAATTTAGATTTCATTGTAAATATTGGCCATGTGCAGCCAATTTCTCCAGAAGAATGCTGTGGGAGATGGTGTCAAAGGCTCTACTGAAGTCTAGGTAGACAACATACATAGCCTTTCCCTCATCCACCAAACAGGCCAATTTGTCATAGAAAGAGGTCAAGTTAGTCAAGCAGGACTGGCCTTTTATAAACCCATGGTGGCTGACCTTGATGCCCTGGTTTTCCTGTATATGCTGTGTGATAGCACTCAAGATGATCTGCTCCTTCCTTATCACTGAGGTCAGACTGGCAGGCCTGTATCATCCCAGAATCATCCCTCCAGCCCTTCTTGTAGATGGATGTCATGTTGGTTTGCCTCTACTCATCTGGGACCTCCCTGGTTAACCAGGACTGCTGATAAATGACTGGAGGTGGTTTGACAAGATGTTTTGCCAGCTCCCTCAGTACACTTTGATACAGTCACATGGAAATTAATTAAATGTATCTGTAATTCTAAAACAATAAATATTCTTTCTGTTAATGTTAAAAGAAAAGAACTCAATTCACTGACTTTTTTTTCCTTATCTGACTTCAAAATCTGACCTTTCAAAAATCTGTGATAAGGGTTAATTACCTGGTAGCAAGAGAACAAGGGTTTAGGAGAAAGTCTGAATGCCTGATGCCTTATATAAAGCACCCGGTGATTGAAAGGATTGGAAGAGCATGTTTTAGCTGTTACAAATTAACTGTACATACCAAAGCTAAGCATAATTCAGTTAAGCAACACTTGTACTTAACCAACTTCAACACTAACTGCACTGGATCATGAGACATCTTTTTATTACATAAATAGCTGTAGTCTTGATGCAGGACAGTTATTTCAAAATTAGATACAGCTTCAAAAGTGACATTGCACACTCTTAATATGGTCCACACTTCTAATACTATAAAGATATTATTAGTGACATCCATCTCAGAAAGGAATTAAAATATACAAAGACCATTTGGACTAAATGGATTTATATGATGAGTATTTTTTATGACCCCTAAAAATTGTAAAACTGGTTCTGGATCTACAAGATGCTTAGACACTTGTAAATCTATGTTTGAAATATTTGGTTTGTAAGAAAGGCAGAAAAATATCGCCTCTATATACAGAGCACAAAAATATGTGAACAACAAGCTCTTTAAATCCAAACAAATTCAAATCAGAGTCTGAATTTATAAATACATTCAGAAACTTCTTATATCCTATTCAGAGATTGCACTTTGACTAAGCTATTTCTAAGTCTGATTTGCTAGGTGATTTTACTAGATAGCTACTTAGTATTCTTGACTTGTCTTCAGAAATCACTGTTTATAATGAGGAAAACATTATGCTAATAAGACAGATTGATCAGTCACTTTAAACTAATTAAAGCTGAAAAATAAAATAGAAAGGCTCCAGGAGACAGCACAGTATTTAAGTCCCTTCCTTGAGAGTAAGACACAAGTCAAATAACAACAAAAATGGCCTCTCTGTACACAAAAGCAGATATTCAAAACAGTTTCAGTATTCAAGGAAAAAAAAAAAAAAAGAGAGAGAGAGATTACAACCAGATGTACTACTTCAACTTCTTTCCCAGAATTAGATTCTGTTTATTCATTTTTTGTTCCATGCTTTTTGTATACTATGATTTTCATCTGTATTCAGATGTTTGCTGTGGCAGCTACCAAGGCAAAGATTAAGCTTTGCTTCAGGGAACTTAAAACCTCTCCTTGACCACAACTTTGCCATCACTTTAAGATTTCCTAGGTCTTGGTGTGTGTGGGGATCTGTGGGTGGAAAAGATCAAGATCTAATACTTTTTTGTTCCTGTGGAAAATGCAAGACCAGTTTAGACAGACTTAAACAATTCCTTCCCATTTAGAAAACTTCCCATTAGCTACCTCTGTCATTACAAGACCTCAAAAAGTATGAACCTTTGTCACATACAGACAGACAGCAAATAATAAAAAGAACGTTATTTTCACCGCTTTCAGAAACTAAAACATGCAAAATATTACTATAGATGTACATCTATCACCACTTCTAATGTCTGAATCTGAGGATTTTATTGCATTCCACTGTTGCATGCAATCTTTCAGTTTAAAAGTTCAATACTCCATGGTCATATCAACAAGCAATGTCTTATCTAACAACCAGAAAGAAATTACACTGTTGAGAAAGGTCAAAATGGATCTGAAAAGTAAAAAGACTTCAGTGGGAAGTGATACCAAATGAATGCTTATAAAACAGATGCAGCTGTTATTTATTCTTAAAATAATATAATCTTCTGAAGAAAGAATTTTAAGTATTAACCATGTGGATTTCATTTTTTCCCATCAAAGTACAGTAATTTATTCAACTATATAAAATTCTTTAAACTAAAGAACATGCACAGAACCTTCCATATTGTGACAAAATTGTTTACATGGTGATTATTCAAGGGAAAACTTTGAAGCACTAGCCATTAGTTGTGACAATAAAGTGCCATAAATAGATATGTTTTCAGAAAGCAAGCTAAATGTTTACATCACCTTTCAAAAGATATTACTACCTGTGTATCTGCTAGAACTTTTAAATTGTATTTAATTTTATCCTTTTCTTTTGACTAATTTTTACTTAGTTGTGCAAAACTGATGGTGAAAAAAACTTCATCTTTTTATAAATATGACCCTTAGAACTACAGATGAGTGAGACTTAATTCACTATCAGGGCTGTGAATTGAAAAACGCCTATAAACAAGAGGCAGAGCTGTGGTGTATTGGATTTTCTTTGCACATGCACACATTCTTTGAAAGATTTAAAGCAAAGTCAAAACTGCCTTAAAGCAGCAGGTGAGCATTCTACCACCAGAGGGGCTCAGGAACTTTGTGTATCAGGTTAATAAAGATTTGATGATTCAGGAGGACAGTTTAGTTCCCTAAAAATGCCATCATTTTAGGAGCAATTCTCAAGGGAAACCCGGAGAAAGAAATAAAAATGTTGTGGTCAGATGCTGTATAATATTTTACTAAATAAAACTGAGACCTTCCATTTGTCCTACAGCAGTGTTACATTTTTCCCCTAAAACATTCCAAAGAAAATCAATAACATATCAAGAACACAGTGATACCTGGCAGTTTAATTTCAGAAAGCCTGCAAATCAATAGCTTTAGAAAGGCTTACAATTCTTCAGAATATAAGTGCAGTAACTAATGCTAGGGACCGTGTATGCAAGCGTGTGTGCCTGTGTGACTGAAAGAGAAGCTGAGATATGAATTAATTACTGGGACTTCCTGCAACATTGTATTCTGGGCACTATCTTTACTATTCATTTGTGAAAAGATTTTAGACCTGAATGGTTTTCATTCCTTCAACTTAAATAGTTATTTGATTTAAATAGCTACTGAAGCAACTTCATTTTTTCTACAATTTAGATTGAAATAGAATTTCCATTAAGATGTTGATTTAGAAGCTTTTTACAAAGCTAGATGATTGCCACAGGTTTATCTGTAAGATTTATACTTGGATTGAATTATCCTTAATTAATAATGGTCTTTTCAAGGTTTAATTAACAAATTCTCATCATATTTATTCATTTTTATTGTCTTAACTAAACCAACAATCTTCAAGTTCAGTTATTATACAAAATTATGTATATAAATATTTAACTGTAAATGCAAACCACAAACCTCTTGACACATCGAACACATACACACCCATCAAATTTTTAACTGGGCATAGAGCCTATTTTCACTGTTCTATAAAAATACAAATAATTCTATACAGACCACTCTACAAAACCTTATAAAACAGTAATGCAGGATTCATTGGCTGATGGGTGAATTTGATCCAATAAATGAATCCAAAAATATTTAAGTAAACAGAAAATATATTTTATAAAAGTTGCACTACAAAAATTTTAAGCTTTACAGTTGGTTTTTTGTTTTCATGGAGAAGCATGAGAGACAAATACAAGTAATTAAGCCAGTGTATCATGTCAGAGCAACCAGTCCCATACTAACATAACAGGTAACCTCTCAGCATATACTTTCTGGTATATGATGTGCTTGGAAGAAGTCAGTGTATTTTTAAGACTACTCTTTGAAATACCTGGGATTTTTAAAGATGTGTGCTCTATTTCATATTAAAAAATGAAGACCTGAAACTATAATATTGATATCTTGGTTTGGATCTTACTTGAGATATCTGCTATATAGTTAATGCAAAGTAGGGTAGATCATAGTTAAACCCCTGAATTTAGACCTCTGTGTTAGTATCAGTGAGAAAAATATTCTTGTAAACTTATTTGTCTTCTCTTTGACTGGACAGGAAGTGTAGGCAACCAGATATGAACAGCTAATCAGCTGAGACCTACTTTTTCTCATGGCACTCTGATGCTCATAACAAACCAAATTCAAATGAGAACAGTTAGCTGAGCAAAGCATAACTTCATACACTTTTATGCCTTCCTGAACTAAAAGATGGAGACAAAAAAAACTACTATAGTCTCTACTGTTACATCTCAGTTTTGGTTGGATCTTTTTCTTCTGGAGTCCATTAGTAAGACGGTAGCAGTAAATTTCAAATAGAAGGCCAATGGAAAATTTAAAAACAATTTCTGTTTGTTTATAATGGTTTCTTTTCTGGAAGTGGAGAAACATATATTACCAAGTCTTGATTTCAGGAATACATCCTTCTTCTTAACTTGGATGTCTTCAAAGGAAATTCTACAAAACTGCCTCCATCTGAAAAGGCAGCTTTAGTGCTGAGAACAAGAAATCACAATGCTCTCGATGCACAGGCACCTCACCACGTGCTTACCCTTAAAAAGATAAGGAAACTCTTTGACTTTAAAGTGGCAGCTTATTACTTCAAGGGTAAGCACTTGTCTAGACAGAGTCACAATAACTTTCAAGAAGTACCTAATAACCCTATTATTTGTCTGGAGAAATCATGGTCAGGTTCAGGCATTTCTGGCACCATGAATAGGTGTGAGGTATGAGCATGGTAGTTTCTGAATAATTATGTGAAAACTGATTCACAAGGAGAAAAGAGAGTTGGTCACAGGTAGTTTCATGTAACTGCTGCTTCTTTCATTTCCTTTCATTTCCTACAGAGAGATCTGCTAACTGTACTACTCACTGCTGAAAAGCATTTCAGTCCTGCAATAAGTATCTCACACGACTTTCCATTCAGAAAGGCAGTCTACCTATAACACTAACCAGGTAAAGGGAAAACTTCAAAGACTCTGGAGCTATGCTGTTCTTTTCTATGAAGGGAGCTGATTCATACCAACTGAGTGTTTGGATCAAAATCATTTTGTAGAAAGTGTTCTCTCCAGTGTTTCAAATGTCTCAGTGATGCACCTGTGGAAGAATCCTTTCCTAGAATCTCACTACTGAGAATGATAATGACTTGCTAAGAATGATAATGGGGATAGCTCCAGTGCCTAAGTCTCTTCCCTTAAAATTCAGTTTCTAACAGTAAACAAACAAACAAACACACACCCCCTCCAGCAAACAAAACCCCCATAAACAAAAAACAACTCACCCTTGGTTTGAATCCACTTGTTGCAATCTTATAACATTTGGATGGGACATGTTGTTGTATCCAAAAGACTGAGCTGAGATTGGCATGCACAGAAATAAAAAAAAAAAAAATTAAAAATTGTGAATTGTTTCCAGTAATAATGAAGTTATAAATTGTAAATTTTGGTCTATTATACATCAGCCAAAACACTCGATTATGCATCAAACTTGAATTATATATAAAGCCTCAGGTTTGCCACTCACACTGACAGTGGATTATGTTATTCATATATGATCATCCCCACACTAATCACTTTACATAGATAAAACTGGTTTATATCAGCTTACTAAAAGGAATTCCCAAAACATACTTTATTAGCTGTAGGAAATATACAACTTTATTAGCTGCTGCAGTACAGATTGCCTTACTCTCTCTGGCAATCCCATGAAACTCATTGAAAACCTGTAAAAATTCTTAGCACTTGCTCACATTGAACAAAACCTGCAAAGTGTTAGATGAATTGAGAGGGAAAAGGTGTTGGGCTACCAATGCCTTCATGATGTGTTTTTATTATCATCGATACAATCTTTTATATATGTATGCATACTTTTCATGGGAAAGAGGAAGTGTTCAGGATAAGTTCCCTACTTCCCAAATAGGCAGACAAATAAATTGTCATAGAAGTTATTATTAATTTTACCCCTACTCTGCACTCAAAAATTACCATGTTGGAAATTAAAATGGACAACAAATTGGGGAAGATGAGCATTACAACTACAGATGTGCAAGGAGGTATTTGTGCTAATTTGTTGTTTTCTCTTGTGTTTGTTTGGGGTTTTTTGTTTTATTTTGTGTAGATGGTGGTGCTGGGTTTTTTAAGTTAACCCTTCTCCACATAATGTTTCTCAGGTCAATGGTCTTTGCCATCCTCCTGTATCTTCTCAGCAGTGTAACCTTTCCTTTCCCACTTCCTCTCATAAAGAATGACTGGTTCAGAGAAGTCAGTGCTTTGCTGGCAATGAAGTCTGAAACAGTTATTGATAAATAGTCTCACCTACAGAGATTTCCATGACATATTTCTCTTTGTAAACTCGCCTTTTTCAACTCATTTTTTATGTGTTGTTTTCGTTACTAAAGGACCAATTTCAACATTGTTCTTGTTTTCATAAATGTGGCTAGGAGGAGGATAACATGACAAGAATAAACACAAGACTGTAGACTTTATCATTTTGGGGCAAAGTTGTCCAGCATTTTAAGTATGTTTATGCAAATATTTCTTTTAAGTAAGCAATAGAACTCATGAAAGCTAATACTGAAAACAATTCTTAATGTATGAGGAAAAATACTGTAAGACATTCTTTACTAGGTAGTAATTAAGATAGAAGCCATTATCAATGCTATAAATTAATGTTCTCTGATATGCAGAAGATAGAGCAAGTTTTTGCAAATTTTAGTGAAGATTGTGCTTTCTAGACTATTGAAAGATGCTAATAGTTTGCAACTGAGTGTCTGAAGCTAAAGTTTCAGAAGAGGAAAAAAAAAGAGAGAAAGAAATATGGAGAGAAAAAGCAGAGACCAATATTCAGTCATTGCTTATGGTATTATTGTCATTCATCTTTCAAAAATCCCAGATTCTACATTCATCGCTGCATTCCCAGAACTCCCCAAGCAATTCAGTATTCAGAACATACACCTCCAATACTAAGTCTTTTGTTTCATTTTGCATAATAATCTCTTTTGTTTTAGTAGTTTGTTATCTCATTTGTTCATTCTCATTAAAGAATGGCACTTGTCTTTAAAATATCATGAAAATATATAACCAGCAATTAAAAGGTGGAGCTGTTGATGGCAATGAATGAAATACTCACAAGTTCCCAACAACATATGCATACCCAGGCACAGTA
This sequence comes from Galbula dea, assembly GCA_013399015.1. Classification (NCBI taxonomy): domain Eukaryota; kingdom Metazoa; phylum Chordata; class Aves; order Piciformes; family Galbulidae; genus Galbula; species Galbula dea. Next base: position 476,585 of record VWZX01004113.1, on the reverse strand, counting down.
ATGTACCACAGGAAGAGAGTGACACTAGTTTCATGATTGTCTAGGTGGCTATTCTTTATCTGTGTTGTACCAGAAGGAAGCATACTGAGGGTCATACTTATGGTCATAATGGTATACTAGGGAATTACCTTATACTGTCACTGGAGAAAATTAATAAGTAAGTTTTCCTTGTACAGATCATTCCACTGGCTTACAACATATATTCAAATAAATGACTATAAAGCACAAAACTAGTTAAATAAATAGTCAAGGTGGAATGCCTCCTCCTGACAATAAGGTTATCTATACAGTGTCCCCTGATGTATACAAGTTACTGGTAATGAAGTGACTCTCTACCACATTGATCTTTACATTTTGCCTGGTTTATGAGGAAAAATGAAAGGTGTAGTGGAGAGTGAGGTTTACTGTCTAAAACAACATAAAAATACTAAGCTAATTCTGAGTGGTGTAATTTATAATATTTTAGATGTGCTGTTAAAGAATATGCTGAAGAATATTGAAAAATGTAAGTTTGAAAGTCAGTTACTTGCAGACTGGGATCCCAATATTTTTAAGTTCAGTATTTAAAAAAAATTAAACATATAAAAATATATACCTTGTGAAGATAGCACATGAGTAATGTGATTTACTGAAGCAGACAAAACCTAAAAACTCCCATCTGATTATCAAATTGGTTAATCTTTCATAAGCTACTTTTTTTAATTAAAAATAATAAAGAAAAAAACGCTTTCTCAAAGTTCAAAGTTAAACTGCAAACTTGGCAAAACAGTGTCAAGTTTTGAACATTGACAAAACATTAAAGAGAGCACAAAGGATCTGGCCCAACCCTGGGAAGAGGCACGTAAGAAAACATGGCTTATCTACAGAGCACACTACAAAGAACAACTCAAACTAAGGAGGCTTTCCTTTAAGGAACAGAAAGACAGAAGAGTGAAATAAATGGAAAAGGAATGTTCATCTGTGTTGTATATCATATTGCTATTATTAGTGCTACAGGAAAACTTATTGCTGTTTCAGTCCTAACAGAAGTAATCAGGAAAAATGCTGAGAGTGAGTAAAATATAAATCTGGAGATTGATATTTGGGAAAAGTTGTTACTAAATGGAGTCAACAAGAAATTAAGACCTAGAGAAGAGGGCTCACCTTGAAAAGAAACAATTGAGGAGGTGCTGTGGAAACCAGCTCACACTCAGCAATGACTTTGAAGTTAGTGGAAATTTCAAGTGTCTACAGAAAATAGATTAGGGTTTCATTTCACTGTGATTCACCTTGCAAATTATTTGATGATATAGTGTAGTTCAATATATGAAGAAAGGTTTCCCAACAACAAGGCTCTTTAGGTGTCTAATTGTTTTTTACCCTTTTCAGTAATATGCAAAGATAACATCTTTCAGAAAAAAACCTAGCAAATAAACCCAGTGCTATATTTCAGATATTATGTACATACTGTTCACAACTATACTGGCATTGAAATCCTGTTTGTGCCTGTATTTATTGCAAGTGTATGCATAACTTTCCTATATAGAAAGTTTTCACCTACAGTTCATAACTGAAATTACTTATTACATTGTCCAATACAACATCATAATAATAATGACTTACTAACAACAACCATCTAAACAGAAGTGATGTACAAAAGTGTGTAAAGAAGTCACTAAAGGTCTTATTGTTCCTATCAACGCCTGGATGATTTATGCAACAAACTTACATTAATGCTAACCTGAGTTTAACATGCAAATCCTCTGTTCATCAGTAAGAAAACAGAACCCAAAGTGTTTGGTTTAATTAATCTCTTGCCTGCGCCTTTCACTATGGAAAAAATCTAAATAATGCATAGAGAAGGGGCATTAGGTATCTTTCCACAGTTACAGTATGATTAATTACAATGGCTAAGCCCTTAAACATTAAGATGAATACTAATTTGGTAGTAGAATCTGGAACTAGGAAAGTGCAGAGGCCACATATTTTCTATCATAGTTTAAGTGCAACAGGAATGACAGACAACAACAGAACTTTGGCTGCTATTTATGGATACATCTGCACAGATTAAGATACTGCAAATGTATATGTAGTTTTGAAGGAAAGCAAAACCTTTTAGATCCTCAACATTCAATATGATATGCCGACATGGATTGTACAATCTTTTGTAAACCTCACTGTCCACCAGTGCACAGAACACCCCAAACTGTAAATACTTTTCATGGACTGAAAAGAACTGGCTAGATGAGTCACTGGTTTATTAAAAGATGTAATTATTCAGGGTGCGACTGTCATATGACCATCCGATGTCATAGACAATATCTATGTAAATGTTGCCATGACAATCTGATGTCATTAACATGCGTTGACATAAATTACCATTTATTTTCAGTTGATGGTAAGGTTTACGTGACAATATGAGAACAATGCTTAAATGACCAAACAAACAATTGTAGTTAATTTCCATTTCCATGAATAGTCATCACCAATGACTAACTGAATGTTCATTACCCATAGATTATGAAGTGCTTCAGGCAGTTTCAGACACAATTTGCTTTGTGTAATGGGGACCCCATAGATTCATAATTAAAATGACAAGCTGAAGTTTTCATAGCAGGAAAAGAAAACACTAAACCAGTCAATCTGCCTTTCAGTGAAGGCTGGTAAAAAGGCAGTGGTTGTTAGTAGAATTAACAAAACAATAACAAAAAAGAAAAAAAATTCAACATATCAAACACTAAAAACCCCACGTCACATAGTACTCCCATAGAAACAGTAGTTGGCATATCAGTCAGCCCACTGGACACACGCCAACTCTGTTTGCAGTAGATCTGCTATATGCAACACTGATCCCAGGCCAAATTCAACAAAGGGTCTGGATGATGTGCTGTCAAAAGTGTCCCAGTCAGCATCCCTTTCTCAGGCCTGCCTGGGATCACTGGGCATTCCTGCTCCATGATGGATTTTTCTGTATCACGTACCTGCAGTGTCTACTGTTGGAAGGTAAAAAATACAAAAAATGCTTGGCTCCACTCAGCTCCAGTGCTCACAGTGACACTTCATAAAGTGAAACAGAGGAATGGTTGTTTTCTCAATTCTAGTGTATGATAAATCCTTAAATCTCCAACACTCCTGTGGCAGGCCCATTGATATCTTCTTGTCACCAGAGACCTGGAAGCATCCAGTATAAAATAGAACTAAATAAATCGATCACACAATGAGATTTATCAAACGGGGAAATAAGTGTATTTATTTTTGTGCAACTTGATCTTTGCTATGTCCTTTTGAAAAAGTGTGGTGTTTCAATGTGGAGCAAAGTTTACTGCTTCTTTTGTTGTTGAGGGTTAGGGCTGTATTGACCACCACCCAGTGACTACCTGCCCAGTGGCACTACTACCCACCTCTTGCCCTCTCCCAGCTGAGGGGAGGAAAAGGGAATAAGAGAGAGAGACTTGTAGGTTGGAAAAAATCCCAACAAAAACTACTTTAATGAAAATAGTAACAATAGATAAAATATATATGCAAATATATGAGAACCAGCACTGAACCCAATCCCCCCTTGATGGCAACTACATCACCGTCCCCACTCATAATGTAACAGGAGTCCTCCAGAAGCAAACAGGAATCAGATTCAGGGGGCTGTATCCTGGAGCTGGATTCAAGAGCGAGAGGGAGAGAGAAGCAGCAAAGACATGCCCTTGAAAAGCAGAAGATCAGGAAGTGCAAAAGAGAAGACGGAACTTTATATCTAGTATGATGTGTATGGAATGAAATATTTAATTGGTCAGTTAGGGTCACCTGTCCTGCCCGCTCCCTCCTGTAAGTGCGGACTCTTACTCTGCATCCCCTAATGTGAGACACAAGGTTCAGCAGTAGCCTGGTTTACATGCCAATCCTCAGCAGTAAACCTAGGTCTAATCACTGCTGGAAGCATGCAGTGTTTGTAAAAAGTATTTTGCCAGTTTCAGAAATGCAGTTACTTAGAGGAGCTTTAGCTGAAAAACAAAATCAGTTCTGTTCTAAACCAAACCAGGACATTTGTGTTGGATGCTACTCTTTGGGAAGATCATGGAGGAGAAAATAGAGTCATAGCAACTAGATTCAACCCATGTATATTCCTAAATTCTACTGTTTGTCACCAAACCCACATGGGAGGGAAAAAAAGTATACTGCAATAATCCATCTCTCCTCTCCTCAGCAATATACCATAGATATTTCAGAGGACAAAGTGATTTTCCACAACAGGTCATACACAAAATATATAAAATGAAAGCTATTGCTGGTATATGGGCTGCCTTTTCCACAGAAACTATTTTCTTTTGCCCTTTCCCTGTGGCTGCCATTTCATAATATAAAGGGACACTGTCAGCTTATGTTATAATTCTGTCTGAAATGTCCAGCTTAGTATACCACATATCCTAACTGCAAAGACTACAACTGAAAGAAATTAACAGGAAATAAATATCTTCTGTTATTTGTTCAGAGAGTTAAGGCTGTTCATGTTACAACATAGCAGATTTCACTTTTTCTCCTGTAAAACTATTCCTGGAATTGGTGAAAACTATCAGCTGGGAAACACATTTTAAAGAAACTAAGAATATTAGCAGAAAAGGAGCAGCAGATAATATGTTTATTATCAGTAAATCATTAAAAAATTAAAAATTATTCACTCCCCTACTTCCCATTAAGTTGGAAAAAACCCCAAACAACCAACTATACAAAGCAAGGCATAGCTTTTTTCCTGTAGAAAGACTGTCCCTGACTCCTCTTTTTGTCAAATACACATTGTTAACATCCTTTTTCTTCTCTGGCCTTCTCTACCACAATTACGGGTGATAGTTTGTAGTTCAAGGAATGTCTGCATGGCAGTAACTGCTTGTTTTAAGACTGCATTCTGTGAGAATGGACTTATCAGTCACTGTAGCACCTTCTACAAAACACACTCCTTTGAAATATGTGGTGCATAGAAGTCAGCTGATAAAAAGCACAGCTATTTGAAAAGGTGCAATCCTCAAATCACTCTGGAGTTACCAGTACAGTAGTCTCTTTGTACTCACAAACATAACAGACTTATCTTGATAATAACCTTCCATGACAGTCTTGGTCTGTGCTGAATCTTCAGTCTCTAAGATATTTTACACACATCCAAGTTGTCCTCCCAGGTGGACTAACTCCACTTAACTCCTGCTATAAATAAAACCATATTTTTCAAGCTTCTCATTGAGATCTGGTTTTGTGCCAGATGCAGAACAGTAGAAAGGCTTATGCATTTCAGTAATTTTCTTTTATTTATTCCTCTCTTGAGGAATGAGGAACAATGAAAACATAGAAGGCAGAGTAGAAAAATTAAATAGAAATTAAGTATCAGTTCAGATTTAAAAGTTTAAGCACTCAACTTTTCTCTATTACTGAAGTGAATTAGGTTGCTCAGGTTTTGTTTGTCTGGGGGGTTTTGTTGCTTTTGGTTTGTTTTGGATTGTTTTTTTCTGTAAGTTCATTGTTTTGATTTTGTTATTTCATGTTTTTCTTTTTAAAAGGAATTTTAGGTAAATTATTCTTACTTGCACAATTTCTTGTGATACAGTCCTTACAAGTCCCCTCAAAGGATGTGATAAAGATCCTTAAGCTTTTCTCTGTACTTACAGTCACTCTTCAGACTGCCAGACTGAGTTGGGACTCCAGTACTACATTCCCTTGACTGCCAGATAGGAAATCCAAGATTTAGTAACTTTGAATAGCATAAAAACTTGGCATAGGCTAATTGTCAGAGAATTGTATAACTGAATATTTCTTACTATTAGCTTCCTAAAATCCTTTGTTCAAGAATTAGGTAATTACATTACAACTTCTCCTGAATATTGTTGAACAACTTTCATCTTTTGTGTTGTCTAATTAAAACAATATTCCTTTTGCATCTAAAAGAAATATTTATTGGTCAGTGAAATTCAGTACTTACAACATATTTTCCTGCAAAATTAATTTAAAAAAGAATTTGAAACTCAGTCATTTTTATATAATGAAGTTGCATGTTTTGCTTTTGTTGTATTATTAGGTCTTCGAATCTCCAAATAGCTGCAAAAGTTCTGAAAGTCCAAACCAAAAGTTTTTCAAATAATGAAATTGCTGGAATACATAATGTTTTGTATGATTACCAAACCTTTACAAGTCCTGTAGACTTAAGAAATAGAGAGTTCATCTCTATTACTGTATAATCTTTCTAGTGTAATAATCTCTACACATCTTTGCCAGTCTTTCTGTACTCACTACCACAGGCTATGCCTATCAATATTCATTATCTGAAATCCTTAAGTTGGGCTCTGGGTTGATAACTTCAAAAGAACAAAAATGTGCCTTTTTATTGGAATAAAGAAAATCAAACCAGATTCTTGTTTAATTCAATTTTAAAAGACTAAATTATTTCCATATACATATTTATAAATTCAAAGTGACATTCAATGCTCTTATTCATGTACATAAAATTTTACAAAATTACATATTATTATCAAGATATTAATTTAAATATTAGGAGGTTCAAAGTTGTGAGAAGTGTAATAATATCATTTCATTTTATATGACTCTGGGTTTGGACACTTTTATAAATTTTTTCCAACATTCATGGTATTTATTTCTTCCTTCATAGCCCCTTATTCTACTACAAGGAAAAAGCTAGATCCCAAAAGAAATAAAAAAGCATAAAAAAAATTAAAAATATCATCATCAGAGACATCAAAAACAATGTAGAAGAATGTATTTCAGGTAAGGAGAAGAAAAGCTGCAAAATATTGTCAGAGGGACAAGCAAAGAAAGTAATGTAATGAAGAGTGGTGGTAAAGAGTGTGGAAGAAAAGGAGGTCATTAAAAAGCACAAAGTTATTTGCAGATTAAGGAGAAGGAGTGTGTATGAATCTGAATCTGGTTTAGCAGTCATGGAGGAGTTGGTAGATGGTTGGACTTGATCTTAGAGGTCGTTTCCAATTTAAACAATTCTATGATTTTCTGATTCTCTTGAAGTCAAAACAATATCAGAATGTGTGTGACAGGTTTCTTGCTGTGGTTTTTCTTGGGTTTTGGTTTTTTTTTCACTTCAAAAAGGAATGAAAGACTTACTTAGCAAAGGAAATTAAGCACATTAAAACTTTTCTTAAATTATTTCAAGTCTATTGTGAATCTTTTAGCAGTGTGGTTTTGAATTGGAGGATGACATGTCTACAAGAAGATGAGAGAAATTTCAGTCTCATTTACTGAGGTAAAGAAACAGCAGTGCTGAGAAGAGGCTCTGAAACTGTCTAAGTAATGGTCAAACACATTTAAGGTAAAGAAACTCATGGAAATTTATTACAGAGCCTGTGACAAATTAACATTCCTCAAATTCACAAGTGGAAATGTGTATGTAGCTTCCAGGCATTCTGAAAACATACATTTTACAGGAACAGTTAATATCCAAAGCTGCAACAAGACATACAAAGTCAGGTGCCAAACTAGAAGAAAAAGAAACACATGAATAAAGTGAGTCCACTCTAACAAACTCTAACAAGTCAGTGAAAGCCAATAAAATATTGATAAACCTCCCGATTTGCAAATTTGTTTGTAGGTCCTTAATAATTGAGGGCACGTGTCAAAATACCTTCTGCCTCTTAGACCTCCCACTTTGATATTAACATGAATGAGCTTCTCTTCATCATGAAGACAAAGGTAGGAAAAGTGGTATAACTGCTATCCATCTTATGCAGGGTTTGCACAACCTCTTCTTTATGACTGGTTTCACACACTAATAGACACTTTCCACTTCAGATTTTAATTAAAAGCTATAAAAGCAGTCAGCTGTAGGCCATGAATGTGTTGGCAACAAAAAAAGTGACATTATATAGTGGGAAGATCAAGCACTGTACAAATTTAGTATGAAACCATGTTAAGTAGATCCATATGCCTGCATTTAATGTAATTCTAAGATCTACATGGTAGCTGTGGGAGTAGTAAAGTAAAGCAAAATGTCAATTAAAGCCAGGGCACACAGTTTTAGTATAATCATGTTAATTCAGTGATATATGAAACATGGTTCTTTTCAGATGTTTGCAAAGAAATCACAGGAAGTGAAAAAATATTTCTTTTCCTTGAGTGTGGCTGCAAGTATCCAGGTTGTTCCATAAAAGAAAACGTCAATTCATCCTGGTGAATATGAAAGCTATTCAATATAGAATATAGATTAGAATAGTAGAAGTAATTTAGAACAAAAAGTATATTTAGTCATATATTGTCAGTAAATTGAATGTTTTTATTCATTTAATGTTCATATCATTTACTACAAAATTTAATAAAACTGTTACAGTGTGGAGCTTCTGTGTTTTCATAATAAACATTTCATATTTGGAATTCAATCTGTTTTGACTGCGGAAATAAATCTTCCTGAGTGACTTAGCTGCCTGCTAAGATCAAGGCAACATTTAGTATCAACTTCCTAATACAAAAATATTTAAATATTTTAAATTTAATTTAATTTTAATTATTCCATTCACCCAAAATATACTACTTAGATTTATTTAAAAAACCCACATCATCATGAACACAGTTAAAATAGTTTTATTTAACAAGTCTATTTGAGAAAATTTTTAATTTGATCCTCTATTCTTTTCTATTAAGTAAAAAGAAAACATTTTTATTACAGTTTATATGACAATTCTTTGGAAACTTTTTTCCTTGGCTTATCAACTTCATTATTTGAATAATTAAGTTTGCTGTTTATCAAGTTATGGGTGATACAGAATATGTATCTTTATCAAGTTATTTGTGATGCAGGAAATATTTGAGAGTATCACAAGAGAGTATAATACCACTGCCATATGCTCACAGAAGAGAAAATTATCTCCTGTATTTATTTGGAAATATTTACTGAAAACTATTCACTGAAAATTGCTGTAGTTGCAGAAGATGCAAAACTCACACAGAAATGTAAGTCCAAGACCATGAACATAGGCTTTAACTAATGCCTGTCTCACCAGCTCAACTACTAAGATGATAACAAAAGCACCTGGTTATTAAAACAAGGCCTGAGTATATTAGGGCATATGATGTTGTTTTGCAGCAGCTTCTCTACTGAGTCTCGCTGGGAATGCTAACACAAATGATTTCTGATGTCTGTTCTGATTGCTTCTTACCTCTGTTCAAAAAGACAGTCATCAGGGAAGTTGTGTATATTGCACATAAAAGCAGACTCAGTAAAGCATTATGTCTTCATCCTTTCGTTCTCTCCCCAAAATAAAATGACATGCTGACCCTTCAGAAGCCAAAGCAAATATCTCTGATCCTTTGTGTTTGATTTCTACACAACAGAAAGATATTTAACATGCCAGAAATTGAAATGCAGAGTAGAAACAAGTTTGGCTTTGATGAATAAGGGAAAATATGATCCACATACAGACTTACCCTGTAAATATCTGAACTAGCCTTGCCCTCCAGTAAATAGTGAAAGTCTTCTGAGGTAAAACACTGAAGACTCCAATGGTAGTACAAACAGCTTTGGAGATAAGTACAGGTGCCCTTAGGCAACCTGAAAGCTCTCAGCATAATTCTGTGCTGTGCAACTTACATTGAAGAGTCATTTTATATTAGAATTATTTTCTACCCCAAACAACTATGGTCAAGATGAAAGTGATGCAAAAATCTATTGTCATTTTAGTTATTAGAGAATTTTAAGCTGCAAAAATCTTGCCCAAGTGCCACTAGGATGCTGCTAATGATCTACTAGAAATGTATACTCTTTATTTCTACTAATGTCAAAAAAATTAGGCAATGATAAGAGACTAGTTTATGAATCAGGAAACTCTACAGCAGTCATCTAATAACCAGTTATTCCATTGTTTCCAGCCAGTGTTTTCCTGTGATCTCTCTCACTAATTATTTAGCTAATCTGTCACTCCTATAATGTCAGAAAATGTCACCTTAATAAAATTACATTTTCCAGAGGAAAACAGATTTCAGCTTCTGCTGAAAATATCTGGGGCTCAAGCCACATTTTTGTGTCAGTAATATGCATAAAAAATTATGATACTTTCTAGAATGTCTAAAATCTATACATTCAGAGATATAGGCTGTAGGTTGGAGATAAAGGATGTAAGTGACCTCAGTTCAAGGGTTCACTCCCATCTCAAACATGCTAGTTTACCATTGTAAAAGCTGGTCTCATTTAGCTGAGCTAAGAATCAGATAAAGTATTTCTTCACTGCTTATTTTGAAAGAATTTACTTTACAATCCATTTTCAGTTTGGCAGAGTTGTATGTTATACGTAACTTTTCCCACCTGAGCAGCCAGTGGATTTGTCTCTGTCAGTAAACATAAAACACCTTTCTCTGCTTTAGGAAGCTCTTATTTGATTTTTTTTTTATTATTTCCCATTTATATTTTTCCAGACATATAAGGTTCTAGAAGATTGTACAGGTCAGACAATTCAACTGTGGCAGTGCAGTGTATATAGCAGTCTATGTAGCCAGTGGATTGGCTAAGTATTGCTTGTGAAACACTGATTACTGCAGGGGATTGGAAATATCTATACAAACAAAATAGGTGTTATTTCGTGTTTAGAGTGTTCTTTTTATTTTTCTTTCTTTCTCTCTTTTTTTTTTCTACTTCTTTTTTTTATTAGGTGTTCATCTGGTGGTTTTGGTTGATGCTTGAGATCTTTGATACACATGTCCCAGACCAGATAAGAAGGAAGCCTTTATAATTCTGCAGTATGTAAGGCATGATCAAACTATTTTCATGAGGAATACTTGGTCTATACTGAAACAAAATGTACACATCTGTCTGAAATAAGAAGTTTCTAGCTACAGGGTACATTGTATGTTGGATGACAGATGGCAGTCACAATGTCTGTTACTCAGAGACACATCTGAAACACATGCAGGTACGCAAAGAATTAATCTAACCTGTCAGTTTCTCAAGCAATGTTTGAATAGTCAGACCATTGTAATCCCAAAAGTACTGCCTGATATTTGACAAATTATTGCTGTCATAAATGTAAAAAAAAATAATATTGAAACATAGGCTATAGTTTTCTATCTATCTATCTATCTTTCTATCTATCTATCTATTTATCTATCTTTTTAACATAGGCTGATGAAATACTAGAACAGGGTGCCTGGAGGGGCTGTGGAGTCTCCACCCTTGAAGATACTCAGAATTTGACATACTGAGCTACCTGGTCTTGCTGCTTTGAGCAGCAGGTTGGATTAGATGACCTCAGAGATCCCTTCAATCTTACTTTGTTCTGTTATGTGATTCTATACAGAATTATACTATAATTCTCTTTCTTTTTGCTGGTAGTATTCCAGACACAGCCTACAAGAAGAACTTAACCATGTCTTACCGCACATGAGTTAGGCCACTAAAGTCTGTATATACAAAAATGAAACTAAATGAACACATGCTTTCATTTCTTCCAGCTAGAACAAGTTACATTTCATGATAATTATCAAAATCTTACTTTTAGCAGTAGTTATTCTTCTGGTTTTGCTAACATTTGTGAAAAAATATTTATGAGAACTACACCAAATCTGCAAATGCAGTGACACTCTAAGTTGCTCTTCCAGTCAATAAGTAGCATCAATGTCCCTTGAATCACCTTCACCTTTAGATGATTCATACATTATCTGCCACTCACTCTCACAGCTCTTGCTACAGAACAACTTGAGAGGTTTTAAAAGATTGTAATCTGACCATCTGAAATACTTACTTGTTAATTTCAAATCACAAGCAAATTAATGTACCCATACATAAAAACTATTCCTCTAGACTGTCATAGTATTTGCTCAAGAAAGGGGAATCAACCTTTGGAACTATTTGCTTTCCCATTTATGATAATGATAGTCTGCATAAACCTATATGCTTTGTTAGTCAACATTAGGTGATAAAATCTTAATTTTGGAGCTTGAATTCTTGTTTTGTATCTTCAAGCTCTTATTGAGGCATACTGAACATGAAGCCTATCTATAAGAAGTCTAGGTTATTCTGAAAATGCACTCCTGTCCCATGTTTTTTTTTAAAGAAAAATCATGTATTTAAATAATATAAGGCTTTATTATTATTATTTTTGGGAGAAAAATATTTGCATAATAGAACTGCAGCCACCTGGAAAACTAACTATATACATAACGAGCAGAAACACATAAGATTATGATGGTTTGTGATTCACTGACCACTACTGATTGAATCAGGGGATTTGTATTCAATACATACAGTTTATTTAAATGGACAAACCCCACAATTTGTTCCACTAGAATTTTCAATGCAAACATTTTAAGCAATACACTGGTACCTTCACTTTTTTCTGTTCTAACTTATCTCTCAGCCAACACTTTAAGCATTCATGTGAATAGAACAATAGGAAATGAGAAAATATATTTCCTTTGATTTTAAATAAACCTTTTTTTTAATATTTTCAGAATATGTGTTTCAGACTGGAACTCTTTTGAGAGAAGAATAACGAAGGAGTACTGTGTGCTGTGAAATAAAAATTCACATGCAATAATCTAAATCATATATATAACATTTTTGTCTGTCTTTTAAAAATCTCTATGTATTCACCAACTATACTTTCAAGAGAAGGTACCTTAATGGTATGTAAATGTAAATGTGATAAAATGTGGTGAGGTCATCTTTCACCTAGCTACAGCATTGTAGAGTCTTCAATTATTTATATTACTTTTTTTTCCCCATAGACACAAACATTTATTCTATGGATGGACACAGACTCATTCTTATCTAGAAAGAATTGTCACAAAGATGAAGTTAATCTAACATACATGTTTCCTCTGTTTTTCTAGATGGAGTCCATTGCAGAGAAATATGAAAATATTTATTAAACTATAGCCTGCCTGAGGTTGAATCCATTTTCTTCAATTGCTACAGCATCAGAAAGATTACAGGCCAAAAAATATATTATAAAAATTATGATTGTCATGGTAACCACCAGCTACTGTTGTACCAGTTTCACCAGCAATACAGTTTCATTAAGGGTATGCTAGAGCTGTAATGCAACAAGGGAAATTAATTCCTTGCTCACACTGTGCTGGATTTTTTATTAGCCTTTCAAAACCTGCTGTTTTTTAGAAATGCCCACACTACAGAATTTTTTTTTTTTAATAAAAATATCTATGTATTAAGAACAAAAGTATTGAAGGCCATTTGATTTCAGCAGCACTAATTTTAATAAAGGCTTTTAACAGCTTAAATATGGCAACAGTGTGCAATCTGGTTGATAAATATGCACCAAATGACAAATTAATATGTGCTGGCCCTCCTCAGCTACAGATACAAATGTTAGTATAATGTTTTGGACATTAGTCAGTTTTGTCTGGGGAAAGGTTGATTCAAATGCCATATAGATCAGTACAGAAGGATATAAGCTGCCCTCTATGTTAGGACAGTGTGAGCTACATTGGCAAGCTATAAAAAACACACTAAACAACTGAAAAAACAAACAAAAGAACCCCCAAACCCTCAAAATTATGGCTGTTAGTCTCAAAAAGAAATGGATTTTGTTAAGCTGCCAAATCCATTAAACTGTTTAACTATAGAGAAGAGTGTGTTACAGAAATCCCAGTGGGACTTCTGTTTAGATGGTCTGGGAACTGTTTTTTCCAATGGATAGTGTGTACTTCCACATGTCAAGTTTCCTGATTGCTTTCATTCTTCTTTTAGAGAAGAATTGAAAACCTGTAAGATTCTGTCTTGAGAAATATTCAGATAATTGTGTAACTCTACAATGTCAACAATACATATGATAACTGTGACAACAATGCATAGGACTAGAAAATGTGGTCTGTTATTTTACTAATTTGCTTAATTTGTGAAATTGAACTGGTAATTATAGGAACATAAGCAATGGAGCTCTCAACACAGAATGTACTAATAGTGATTCTTCACAGCTAGATCAACATTTTTTGCACATTTTAATAAGTTAAAATATATTTTTACTATAATGCCTCACATTTAAAGCTGTGAACTGGCAGTTTTGGCATATTTGGGTATTTTAATTAAAATCAGGGATAAAAAGATCTCTGAAAACCTTAAAAAGATTATTTACAAGAACTGTCAGTCAGTTTCTGAAATTTCCCATTGTCTTCTGATTCTGGTATTTTTACTATTTTCTATTTTTCTATTTACTGATGTATGAACCATATTTTCTCTGAAGTAAAACATCCTGCACTGAATCATTGCTGTCCATAATGGGAGAGGTTTCTGGTAACTCCAGTCTAGAAAGGATCTCCAGCTTAACTCTTGTGGAACTGAGCTAACTTTGAAACATGTATGAAGGGTGAATTTGGATTATTTCTTGCAAGCAGCTGTCAACTGTCTATAGCAATATTAATTGTACTATGGAGGTAAATTTTTTGATTTTGAATGGAAATTGAATTTATACTGAGTTGTAAGAACTTTAATAAAGCAACAAGTACAAAGAAAATAGTTAAACAAAATGCTTCAGAAAATATTTGAGATCTGAACAGTTATTGCTAACTTAACATATATGAAGCAATAGATCAGATAATTCACTGACCATCATGAAGGATAGACAAATGCAAACTTAAAAAAAAAAAAAAGCAAGAGGGAAAAGAATACAGTAGAATAAAAATATGTAAACTTTTTTAAACAGATAAAGTGACTTTTAGAGAAGAGCTTGAGCCATGAGACCAATATTAAATTTTAATAAATTTATGGTAAATATTTTTTCTAGAAGCAGTTTCAGTCCAATTGAAAAGCAGGGGTCTCAAGAAGATGAAGATTTATTTACATCTAATTATGGCTTGGATTTCTTTGGGGTTTTTTTCTGGCTTTTTTTTGTTTTATATTGCAGTGAATGCACTAGCTATTGTTGCCCAGTTAGGTAACATTAAATAACACTCAAAATTGTTCTCAGAATGGTTCTCCTCAGGTACTCCTAAAGCCTCAGACTTAACAAATGGGAAAATAAATGTCATATTCAGAACACTGGAAAGGTTAAAGGGTTACTGCAAAAGAAATAGCTGATAAGAACTTAGCATATTTCAAGACAAGTGATAAACAAGAAGAAAAAAAAACATACACAGGAAAAATTCCTTTTTTCACCATGAAGTAATCAGTTTCCTCAATCTGTTCTTAATTTAAAATATACACTGCAGTTTAACTTCAGTGTACAACTTTATCTCTCCTCCTTAACACACCAAAGACAAAGAGGCAAAAATCATTCATGTTCAGCAAAACCCATGAACTGACATTTGTCATATTATGCATTGCCTTTACCAAGCAGTAAAATCATGGACTCTCTGAAATAAAAGAAATAAAAAATTAGAAATCCAAGATTAAAAAATGAAAGACAACAATAATGGACTTTAACCTTCTTTCAGTGCAACGAATGCATAGTGGTTCATTTGGAAACTTACAGACTTTGCTGCCTCTAGAGTAAAATACCGAGTAAAACATAAATCCATATAGTACTGTTATCCACTTTCCTATCAGCACCATGTCTAATTAAGTTTTTGTAACTGCTGGAAGCTATGTCTATTCCTCTCTTTTTCTTCTGTAAAAAGACTGTTAAAGACAATGAATATATGAAAAATTATTTCAGAAACAAACTAAAAATAAAGAGGAAAAACTGGTACCATAAGGAAAGAAAAAACCCTGCCACATTACTAGATTATTTCTTTTTACAAAACATACAAAGTGTAACACATTTTTCAGTTAATTTTTAAATTTCCTAATTTTTCTGGTGCTCTCCTTATGAATGTTCCCCTGTATAGTGTTATAGCACTTAGAAGCCTACTCCAAACTACAGGCTTTAAGGACTGACTCAGACATTGGGGGAAGAATGCTCTAAAAGACAGCTAAACACCTTTATCCACTTATAATCACATTTATTTATCTGATTTTGCTGCTGAATGACAGATGTCTATCCCACACACCAGCAGGGGAATGTCACTTGCCTGTAGGCTCTATTAGGGGCCTTAAATGTTTAGAGGCTCCTAAATGGCTGTGACCAGAGTGACTCTCAAAGCAAGGTTAGAGCATAAGCTGAATGTTGCATATTTTTGCCAGCTACAGTCCAACCAAGGGCTCCCTTTGAACCATGAGAACAGGAAAATAATTCTTTGATTCTCATTCTATCATCTTTATATACTCCTGTCACAAACTAAATCCTTCGATATCATCAGAAGTGCATCCTAAACCTTATAGTTGATCCAATCCCTGACAGACCTCTCATCTGTCCCTTCAGCTTGTTTTCCAAAGTGATACATTTATGGAAAAAGTCCTTCCCTCCCAAAAGTTCAGTCACAGCAGCTGTTTGTTCAAACTGGAATCTGAAAATATCTCTGACAGCAAAAATATTTTCTCTGCATATTTTCTTACCAAAAAAAAAATTTAAAATTACACTCTCTACCTTAACTGTCCTCTAGTAGATAATATGAAAATTTGTGCAACTTTGGTTTGCTCTATAAACACATTTTTATTCACACCTAAAATCCCATTGTGTGTTACCAGTAAGCACAAGAATGTGAGAACAGCCAAAGTGCTTTGGTACAAAGTTTCATCTTGACCACTATCTTGCCTCTAGGGGTACCTCTGTACTGTTATAGATGGGCTGCCATTTATAGACAAATAGAGGATGGACAGGGAGTGCACTTAAGCTCTGGATGGTCTTTGGCTGTTTCACTATTTCACACCTTTAGTTTCTTCTTGGATTGTTCCACTTCAGTTTCCCCAAGACAAATACACCACCTGAATACAGCGTAGTCTACACCACTAGGCCAGAATCAGGTTCTATACCTCCTATTTTGCACTCTATACCTATAGTGTTGAGAGGAACATAGAGAATATAAACCCATGTTGATGTTTTCCAAATATCCAAACTTAACTATTCTACTTATTAAATCTGTCCTTGTATGGAAAGATCTGCTCACTGAACCTGTCCTTCCCCACATATTTTCTAGTTTTAAAGTAACATATTAGAGATGAATGGACAAAACCTTATGCAGCATTCAGGATATAGGTTATTGTGGGTTTATTCATTGGCATAATGAAGTTACTGTTTTGTTTTCTGCTACTCTGCTGGTAAATTCTAATATGTTATTGTTCTTACTGTATTCACTGTTTTGCTTAGATTTGTTTTCTGAGCAGCAATAATTAATTCAGGAATCATCATTCTATATAAAACATAAGTGTGCTTAGATTTTATCAGCCTTAAATTTCATTCAGAATTTTTGCCTGGTCACTTAGTACCATGAAACTCTTCTGTGATTTGTCTTGTTTTATTGAACCATCTTTAGTAATTTACAACAGTGTCAGGCATTGTCATTTCACTATTTACATCACTTACTTGAACATTCAAATAAGGTATCTCAGGGATGTAATTTTATTTGTCATGAAAGCACTTATTTTTCAATTAAATAGTTCATAGCAGTTTTAGCAGCTCGTAATGTCATACAGTCCTTGTGAAACTGATATACTTGTTTGGGGGTCTACAGTATAGCTAGTGAGAAAGCACAGCAGGTTTGGGGCTGACTTGAATAAAATCTACCAAAATTTTGCTTTTATACCCAGACTTAAGCATGTTGCTGACAAGAGCTGTTAACTGAGGTTTAAAAACAAACAAATAAACAAAAACAAAGCAAAGCCTCCATATAATCTTAGATTCACAGTTATCATGCACTGATGTTTTTTGTGTATTGTATTTTGATAGAATACTGGAGTATTCCAATTAAAAATAGTTCTTTAAACCAGCAATAAGTTATCTCCAAATTTTCAATACATTTCACTTTTTAACTGGATTTTACTGTTTTCTTTCTGGATGTTAATAACTCTGTGGACCAAGATAAAAGGCTTCTGAAGCCTGTAATAAGGGATATCACAGTACAAATGAGAGAAATAAATAGTACAAGCCACAGGGTAGTGAGGAATGTTTCATTTTATGCACTAAAGGCAGTATTTTCTGCATTAATTGTGTATAGTCACTTTTGCAATTAGAATACCTCAGAGTGAAGGAAGCTGTTTCTTGCTAGGGATATTAAAAGCCCTGTATTGTATGATGCCAAGATTGTCACTGTCTGTTGGCAATTTCATTCTAAATAAAGAGCATTGACAATGTAAAATCACTTTCAAAAATACCACCTCCCAAACTGGGAAAAATAAGAGTACAAACTATTGTGAAAGTTTTCCTACAGAGCTGTTTTCCCACTTCTTAAGCATGGATGGGGAAATGCAGCTAACAGGGACAGAACTAACTGTAGGCTAAAATTAGAAAAGATAAATAAATAAACTTCTTTCTTTTAAATTGTCACTGATTCATGCATAATTTAGAATTGGAAGAAAGACTAAATTATAAGTCACCAGACAAATTAGTTAACTAAAATGATTCAACATTCCCTGCTTGCAAGTGTGCAAGTACTTCACAGTCTACACAGACACAGTAAATGCCTTTTCAGTCACCAGTACACTAGACATTATGACCCTTGAAAAGTTTAAACTGTAAATTAGGTCACTATATAGATTCCTTTTTGAATTGTCTCAACCTGTTATGAAAATGTAAAATGTCATTTATTTGGGGGAAATATTGAAATGGGGGCATAACATTACTCACAATTTGAATTATGAGATGTTCTTCAATGCAATATGTAAACCATGAAATGGAATTGCAAAAGTAGTGCTATGTTTTCATTTTCATACACTGTAGGCAGTGATCAGTCTTAGGAAGTCTGTATGGTGACGTGAAAGGGTATATTAGCAAGGCAATAAAGAAAGATAGTAAGAGAGGTATTATTTAATGTGTACATTTGCTGTTGACATGTATTGCTGACAAAGTTATTTATCTTTTGATTAATAGAAGACAAAGAAAGATTTTTACAGAATAATGTAGTCTTCAACTTCTTCCAGAGTCTCAGACTAAACACACTTGGGCATATCCTGTGCCTGAGTTTACTGCCAACTTGTTTCACTGAAAATGAAGGAATAGCGTGTTTATATGAACAATCAATCTCAAAGAAGGGATAGAAGAAAGTATTTGCCAAGTTCCATACTTCAGGAACAGGTCTTCACTGATTTATTTTCCTGTATTGCATAGATATTCTTCTTGTGCTGTTACCTAGATTATTTTTACTTCTTCTTGGCCCTTGAACAGTTACTGAACAGGAGATTTTGTCTTGGTGAATAGAGATTTCATTTTTCAACAATTGAATTACCATTAAGCACTCTGTTGCTAACTTTTTTTTTATTTCATTCTTTCATTGGCATCACTAGGCTTGCTAAATTTCCTAAATGACAACACTTTTTCAAACTCACAAATGAAATTATTATATGGCTAAAATTATTTAATACAAATTCTATTAAGAACTTGAAAGATAGTTTACAGGAGCCTCTGGCTTTCACATGAAATGTCTTTAAAAAATGTTAAAAAAAGGAAAAAAATATCCATATTATTTAATTCATATGATCCTAACAAGCAATTCTAGTATGTGGCACAACATATTATCTATTAACAAAAAAAGTCATTCCAAAACCCCCGAAATAATTAATTACATTTTGGACAAAATTTACATCTTATGTGAAACATGACAAATAATATTGGTCCTAGCAAACTATTGTTTGGGTTTTTTTCTGAATTTATGATTAGGAAATAAGAAACCTTTGGAGCAGAATGTATTAGATCAATTCAAATGCTTTAAACTACTCAGCATTTTAATTAATAGCTCTGGATAAATATTTAAGCTTATCCAAATGTTTATTTCTCTTTTAGACTTTCAGGTGTATTAAAAATGGAATGTAACAGATTTCCCCAAATAGGATACACAAAAAAAAGGCGGGGGGGGGGGGGGGGGGGCAGGGGAGAAGAGGTGGAGAGAAAGAAATAGAGAAAAAGAGAAAAAGATTACAGTGAGCTATGCTTTATTTGACATATTCTCCCTATGGAACAATTAATTTTGGGAATTTAATGGAGTTTTTCAGTAACTGATAGAGCTGTGCAATGTTTCTCCATTCTTCTATTAAAATATTCTAATTAAATCAGTCATCCTAGTCCCATCTGTTATAGACTGCTCTCATGTGGGGTGGCTGCTGGATTCTCTCCAGGGCGGCCACTGTATTTTGTTGCCTTCATGGCTGGTTAGATGTCACATGCAGAAGAAATTTGTACTCAGAAATTACTGCTAAAATACATTTTGCTGTTACATCACACATGGAAGAAACCCCAGGACAATCTGCCCATCATTAAAAGCTGTAGCTTGACAAGATGAACTAAATCATCTCTGTTATTTTCTGCAGTGCTGGATTGCTTTTTAATTCTTTTGAGACAGGGAAGGGGAGATACATGCTGGAGAAAAGGAGGTGTCTAATTAGCTACTGGAGTATACTTTGAGCAGTATTCTCTATGTCAAAGAAGAGGTTCCTTTATAATTATTGCTGTAGACAGTGTTTATCAAAGGAATGTTAACCAAGTACGTGAAAGATCATTTACGGTGATACAAGGCAGCTGAAATCAAATACACTTGCAAATCCACACAAGTGCATCAGAGAGCTGGCTGTCACCAGCCCAGTTGCTTCCAACACTTTGGACAAAATCCTAGTTCTACTGAAGTCACTGAATTTTACATTGGCTTCAGCACAGCCAGGATTTCTGTCTCTGAAGATAATCAATGCAACTGTCAACTAACTTAAACTAAATATGCTTAATTCACTCCCTACAATAAATGAGCTTTATATGTTTCAAGGTCAAGTGTGTTTAAATTAGTTCAGATCTGATTACTCCATCTCAGGAAGGAGGTACCACCACTTCAGCTAACCGTATAGCAAGTGGTGAGAAACAAATGTTCAGGTGGAAAGATTTAACAAGTTTATACACTGAGTCAGTAGTTCATATTCTGTCTGTAAGATTTGAGGTAGATATATAGAGTCATCTTTAAAAAACAGCCACCAGCTAATTCACTTAAACTTTTATGGGTTTCAAGCTTTTATAACTTTTCTTTAAAAGTCCCACACAACTCTGCATCCATTTGCATGAAAACAATACAAATATTTGTCAAAGGATGAAATGTAGCAACTCTGAACTGCCTTGTGCAGCTTTTGTAAATAGTCACTCCTTTACAGGAGTCATGGGTTTGAAAAGGTTTTTTGCAGATTTGCACAGGTAAAGTATAACCCTGCAGAGTCTTAATGTATAGCACAAGATTTGCAAACAGACTTTTTTTTGTCAAAGTAGAGCCTGTGGACAGCATTTGTGAAAAGCAACAGCAAAGGAAGCGTTCAGCATACCCAGGCACTTGCAGATAATTCTTAGAGTGGTTCCTATTGACAACTTTATTTTTTTCTTTTTAATGCAGTCCATAAAAATCCTAGAGAACTTTGTGACAGTGGAAGTGGAATTTTCCACTAAAGAATTGAGGCAGACTTAGTGTGTAGACTGTCCACAGCTACATACAGATTGCAAGTGGGTGAGAGATTTGAGAGATCTTTGAATCAGCTTTATGTACTTTTCACTTTTAAAGAGACAAAGAAGTTCATAACTTCAATGAAAGAATGCAGTGGCATAGCTAAATGATCAAAAAGCTCTCAATTAAAGCATTAGGAAATTGGAAAGATGCAGTTAAGACAGATTGTCAAATTATTATGAAAACCCTCCCAAATTTATACAAATCAAAGAGAAAGCAAGGAAAATACATATACAGAAGCTTGCTCTTAGGAGTTCATTGGCTACAGTATCCTTACATATCAGATATCTGGTAGCTGCACACATGAAGACTTATACATAAAAACAGCCAAGAAGTTTTATGAAGTATAACAGTAAGATTTCCTACCTCTACTACTTTCTGAACTCAAACCCATGTCTTAATGATATGTATCTTAAAATCAGATTTATTTACATAAAATCTTTAATCTTTTGTCTCTAAGAAATCTCTCCCAAGCCACAATTTTATTACAATTATTCTCCTTCTGTTAATATCAGTTAAAGACTTAAAAATGTTAGTTATAATACAAGATTTTTTAAAACCACCTCATAACAAATCTTTACAGAAAATAATATAACCTTTTCATAATTTGTTACTGATCATGGATTATTCTGGAATACTGAATTCAAATGTTTGTTTCATTTCCCTATCTTTATGAGCTACTATTATTTTATTCTTTTTTCCAGTTATTATTATTGTTATCACTGCATAATTAAAAATTAATTATATTAAGACTACAATCTACAATATTATTTGTGTTGGTTCTTTGGTTTTGGTTGGTTTTATAAGTTCAGTGGCTTCTGTAAGGGATCAAAAGTCTTTGACTTTTCTCAGCCAGATGGTAAAGTTTCCACATTCAGTGGGAGGGCCACCTTTCTAAGGCCAGCTGGATAAAAAAGGAGTAGAAAGCAAATAGTAGGAAACCGCATCTTTGATACAAAGACTTCAGAAATATCAAAACAACCACAAAAGGCAGGAGGTGAAGTGACAGAATAGACAAGAGACACAAGCATGTAATATGTGTTCTGATATTTAATATATTTTTATTAAGTCTCAAGATATGTATTGCTCTGCTGCATGTCATCAGCCCTTTAACAGACTGCAAATACTATTTCCCCAAGAGAACACTGAATAATAAAGTAACATAAAGGTTATTTCCTGATGAAAAATAGTTCCATTACTTAACTGACTTTTCATAGTACAAAAATTAGTGATGGAAAATATCTATTAATCCATTGACTCATTTTACTTCTACTGAAGAACTGATCAATAATGTAGATATGCCTACCATGTACACTTGATCTGGATGTGTCCATAAATTATTACTGAGATTGTATTTGTTGGGGTGATAGAGCTCATCCTGGGTTTTTTTTACCTTATATTTAGTTTTACCTAGTTCTTTTTCTTATTTTAATTCTATTGCTTTTACTTCTGTCTACAGCCATTATTTTTTTTTCTTTTTCTTCAGTATCAAGGTTATTTGAGCATTTCCTTTTTTTACAAGCTGTGATTTAGTTTGAAATATTTTTCTTCCTTTTTCCCAGAATAACATTTCTTCACTTTCACAGATTATAGATGAAATCTTAAATCCTTCTGTTCAGACACTAGTACTTCTTATGTGCATTCAGGTTCTATTACAAGAATGCAAAATGGCTGTAAAAGATAACAAAATCAGAATGCTAGAGTGTTATGAAACTTTGCATAGAAGCAGATTATTGTAAATGATAATTTATTTAGTTTTTAAACATATATAAAATATTTTACTATTGTTTAAGTTTGGGTTTGTGCATTGGTTTTGATTATGTTTTTTAAAGTCCAATAAAATATGAGTACTGTATTTTCAAGAAGATTTAGATTTTGCCAGCTACAGGGATCTATGTGACAGTGCCAGAAGAAGTATTTTCAAAGTAGGAACCAGTTCTCACTTCTAGCCCTAGAGATAATGAACTTTAAAACTGTGACAAGTTTCTATACTGAAAAAAAATCATTTTAACAGATTTTTATAGTTCTTTTGAAGTCCTCTTCCACAAAGCTCAAAGAAGATAGAGCATTTGACATCATACACATATGTAAAGTAATTCCAAATTAAAGTCCTGAGCAGTATAAAGTATTCATATATTGGTTTGGTTTGGCTTTGTTTTGATGTTTGTTGTTGCTATTATTTTGGGTTTGTGTTTGTTTTTTTCTGGACTCTGTTGTATTAAACATGCTGTAGCAATCTGAGGTTTTTATGTTGATTTGTTTTTCTTTGTTTGTGGAAGCCAAGTGTTGATTCATTATTTTCTGGTGAAGACAGCAGGGATGACGGTGGATACTGAAGGCAAGCCTTGGTTTTGTAACAGGTAGCCTCAGCAAGCCAAACCAAAATGTTTCTATCCTAGCTCTCATAAAGAGAGACCTCATTTACATAGACAATATCTGATACAGAAAATGTTGCTACTGATTTTTCCCATTTGCGATCAGTTTCTGGATCTGTTTTTCACATGCATAGGAAAGGTTGCTGGGTGTTAATATCAACTGGGCCATACATTTTTCTCAACAACTAAGACCTTTGTTTGTGTTTATTTAATTTGGACCAGTAAAATCCTTTTTTGAAAGTATAACAGCACATTTTTCCTTGTCTGTTCTCCTCTTACTCATATAAAATGTATCTAAACCTGACTTTGGCTGAGTAATAACTCTGAGCTAAACACCTATTGGACAGGCATCAAATTAGTGTAACTAATATACAATATGACACACGGGATCTGTGCAGCACGTGAACAATAGAACAGTTCAAAATCATGTAGACATCTCATGGTAAGTTCTTTATCTAGTACAAAATAGTCAGGCAAGTATCTAGGAATATAGTTTTTAGAGAGAGGGAAAGTAAGATTTACTTATTTCTGAAAGAACAAGGAAGGCATTCTGAACACACGAGTCAACTTGCTACAGATATGAAAATGTCCTTGTAATTAAATTTCAAGAGAATAAGCATTCTTGTTTCAAACACAGAAACCAGTCTAAAGTTGCACAGTAGTCTTCTACATTCATGATATTAAATAAATCTTGATTATTTTAAGCTAAATGATAGTTTATAAATATACCAGTCTATAGCAATAGTTACTACACATTACAAATCTATACATTAAGTAATACTATCCTTCTATGATTAGAAACAATAGCTGAGGATTTTTCAGCTAAACAAACTGTCTTTTGTGTGTAAATTGAGTTTTTCTCATCCAGACATACTAAATAAACAGTTACTGTGCAGCCCTTTAGAGACTGTGAGCAAAAAGTGACAGAAAAATTAGCAAGAAGCAGACGGAGGTTTCCCAGAAGCCAAAATGGAGACCATCAGCACAGATAATTTTGCTTAAATCTGAAGCAAATATGTATTATGAAAAAAATTTCTTGGCACTCTCAGTGGAAATGGTTCACCTCCCTACATTCTGCTTACTAGTATAATTGCTTTCTAACAGTTTCAAGAGCAGGAATTGAATAGATAGATGCATTTTTTTAATTTTTGGGGGTTATTTTCCTTAAAATTTTGTAAAGACATTGTTACATCCTCAAATCCATTCTGTGTTGTTCCTCACCCCTCCTTCAAGAGTATGTACCAAGTGAAATGTGAAGTGAGTCACACTGTCCTGATTTAACATTGACAATTTATACTCATTGTACTCTAAAGAAAGAGTTCCCATGTAGTAGATATTTTCTGGAATAAAACATTTAATTGGTAGCACACAGAGCTAGTATATGACAGTTATGGTTACTACAGTAAAATCCACAATATCACAACTTCCATGAGACTATTGCAACATTGGAAGTTATCAAGACTTCTGATAAGGCAGGTGTGAATCCTGAACCTTTCAAAGTCAATGTCAGAAATAATTAGTTCACAAATTTAAAAAGCAGTGGGCACTAGGCTGTGTCTTTGAACTGCTGCTTTTAATAAATTAGAAGGTTATATTGTAATGCTTACATTAGAGAGAGCTGAAAAGTATTTCAAAATTTCTAAAGGTTTTTCACAAGTCCCAAACAAGAAACATTATGTTCTGTATAAGCATCTCAAGAAGGAAAGTAGGAAAAAGGGGGGAAATGTGAAGGGAAGGAAAGAAGAAAGAAAGGCAGAAATAAAAGAAGGCATTTCAGACATGTAAATGCATTTTTCTAATCGACACTGCAATTACGACATGAGATTTCTGCTTATATAATCATTTCCATTCAGATGAAAGAAATATTTCATAGTTTCATGTCATAGCAAAAATGTTGTATAACTTTGAAACCCTTCAACTTAATTGCTTGTCTTTATAATAATGATTAATAATCTTTCCAAACCCCATATTTGTCCTAAAAAAAGGACAGATACATTACTGTTCATTCCTACAATAATGCTTAGACTGTTTAGACTGGAACATAGGCTAAAATAGATGCTACCACAGGAAAGGAAAAGAACAAAAAATGTCAAAAAACATTAGCTTAAATCTGTTCTGTTTAGAATTGAATTATTTTATAAAGACTTGTATAAAGCTTACTTACATCTTTCCAAGATGCAATTATAGAAATTTCTTCCTAACTTCCACGAGTAAGCTTAAAGAAAATAAGAGAACTGGAGGAATTCTAAAATGACTCTCCAAGAAAACTGGGGTACCTCAGAAAGCAAAGAGGACATGGAAACTAAAATCTGAGTTCAAACCATAGAAGCTAATCAAGTTCCACAGAAGGTAGAATGTCAAGAGCATAAAGTGTTGAAAGAGTTATATGAATGACTAGGAGACACCCTCATACGAAATATGGTCTTAATATGGGAAGTGACAGGTAACCTATTCAATGTTTGTGTACCTTTCACATGTAGAAACACTGCAGCAACATTTTGGTATGGACAATTATAAAGGTGTCTAAAAGATGAACCAAACAAAAACTGCAAATACTGTTTTTCAATTTTTGTTTTCAAACTATGGGAAAATCCTGGCTATGGATTTTGTACAAGAATCACATAGATGTTTCCAGATGCTACACATTATTAGGGGCTGCAGGTTCCTACAACTCATGGGCATGTAAGTAAGAAAACTTTCCTTCAAAATGTGACAAAGCCTAGGTTTAAAATTAAAAAAAAAAAAAGAAAAAAATGTTCCATTGTTCCACATCTCTTTGCTTCTATCTTTCATTATCTTTTTTTGAGACTTAATGTAAGATTTCAAGAAGGGGTTTAATATTAATTTCTGTCTTAAGTCTTTAAGGTTTTCCCTTTTTATTCCCAACTTCAATGACAGACTGTTCATTCAGAGTCCAAAATATTAATTTTAAGAATGAGAAACTAGTGCAATGTTGTTAAATTTTCACTTAGCTGTCTGAATTCTGGTTTCATTTTCAAAGAGACAGATCCATTTCCTGCAGAAAAAACTAAGCATTACTTACTTTGAGAGAAAGAGAGAGAAGTGACCCTTCACAGTACTATGACTGTGAACAAGCTATACAGAATGTTTTCACTGTGCTTAATAAACAGCAGCAGACTCAGAGTAAAGCAATAATACTTTCCAGGACTTTCTACTGTTTTGGGAAACAGTTCAAAGCTAACACTCCTTTATCTGACATGTCTTCTAAAAAGATAGCTAATTGTTCATGTGTGTTTCTTTCTCCCTGTTTCTGATAAACATTGCCTTTCACGCCCTTGTCATTCCAGTCCTTCCTTTTGGGTTTGGTCAGTCTTTGCCAGCCAGTTTACCTGCAACTTCCTTCTGCCAGGTCAGGTTGCACAGGGTGTTCAGTATGACCAATCTGGTGTACACTTTGAGGCTCTAGGAAACTCAGGAATGTCAGGTTTTTGTCCAGTGATATTGAAACCACACAATTTAATACCAGAAAGTTCCTGAACTTTTCTGGGGTTCTTTTCCTTTTCTTTGATCCATAAATATTTTTATTCTGTCTTCCTGTCTCTTGCACAAGATTTTAAAAATTCAACAAGGGGCCATACCCTAAAGGTTATATACTTTAATGCACTGAATAAGTATATATTTACTACTGTACATGGTAAAACTTGTCTGTAGTAACTATTTTTTAGTACAGAAGACTATCTTCATGATGCATGCAGTTTTCCATTCCTTGTCTTTGCTTCTTTATCAAGGCATAAATAAAGAGATAAAAGACAACATATATATGGCAACACTGTTAAAGTAGAATTCATATTAAGAATATAGGAGTTTTTCTAATTTGCTAATACAGTCCATGGAAATTTGAAGATAACATCTTTAAAAAAAAAGAAAGAAAATCATAGTTTTTTCCTCTTTGTCATCTGAGATTAATTCCACCGAACTAATAAGACTTTCAGAATGATCCCTATTAAGTAAAGCTGATTTTAGGAGTACTATTTATAAATATTTAAGAACAAAACCCATCATATTAAACCTTGGAAAGTGACTCTACACAAATATTGCCTGACAGTGACCTAATTAGAATCATTTGCATACTAATGAGACTTAGAAAGAGATAAGCAATAGCATGCTTGTAATAGATAATTAATTTGTGTTTCAAAATAAGCTATCGTTATTTAACCACAATTCATATGACACATTGAATTAGAGGAGTTGAGCAATTTATTTTGGAACAATAAACAACTGCTACAGCTTTCCAGTTTTACTTAAACTTCTGTTCAGCAAATTACCTTTATGTTGAAAAGGTAAGGTTGTTCATTAAGCTTTTGATTTTGAAGTTTGTTTTAAAAAAATAATTGAGAAGTAGGCAATAAAGTACTTCTGCCCATCATGAAAGCAGCACTACCTGTGCCATATGATGCCCCTCATTTAGTATGTATATCAACACATCAGCCTCTTCAGCTGTTGTATGTCTTTTTTCCTCCTAATTATTTTCCTCTGGTCAAATATTGTTTTATTTGTGCAACGCATGACCATAGTTCATAACAAGCCTTTCACTGTTGAATTGCTTTGTGAACTTTCATTGTAAGAATAGAAGAAATGAGTGACTTAAGGCTGTATTATAATCTTAGAGCAGACACTGAGCTGTGGTCTTTGACATATCTTTAACAATGAGCTACTGTCTCCAAAGCACTGAATTTCACCTCATTTCCTGTAAAAAATGATGGTGAAATTGTAAGTCTCAGCCTAAGCTTACTGACGGTATGCCTAATTGAAAATTCAGTGTGAATTAGCACTGATTCAAGTCTCTGACTGAACTTTCCAAGTGGATTGATATCACTTTCTGTGTATATGAACTTCTTTATAAACAAAAGGCAAGTAAAGCTTACCACACAGTTGTACTTCACCCAAGGAGCACAGTGAAGTACTTCCCTAGCGTGTGCCCAGGACTCTGACTAGGTCAGATGAAAAGTGCCTCAAGAAAACATGAAGTTTATCAATGTCTGCCACGTTTTCTTCTTTCATGATCCAAATCATGAAGTATAAGGTAAGTGCTGGTTAATTTAGTGCAACTGACTACAGAACTACAAAGGTTTTACAATGATTCATTAAAATTCTTCTGCTAGAGTGTCTTCCTCTTCAAAATCATTAATCTCTGTTTCATGTAAAGCTGAGGCTTGCTTTTGGTTTATTTTCATAAAGTTAAGACACTCTGCAGTAAAACATTACTGTTATCAATTACAATGTGCTTAGCAATGCTAAAAATATGCACTAAAGATACAATTGTGGGTGTATAGCTCATGTAATAAAAGGACTTCACAGACAGATTTTCAGGCATTTTATTTATCTTCATGGCAACTGAAAGGTCACCAATGAAGAATGACATTAGCAGACACTTACAGCCATGAACAGTCTGCCTTTGTAGTTACTGAGGTATTTTGTAGTTAGTTAAGTTACTTAGTTAAGTTACTTAAGTTAGGTACTTTGTAGTTACTTAAGGTACTTAGATGATTAACATCACACTTGAACAGGTCCACAGAAAGCAGAAGGGAAGCTGGCTACAGAGCAGTAATATTTAATGACAGATTTTTTTTCATAGAATATCTATATATGGGCAATAAAAGTGTATTCATTTTGAAAAGAATCATAGAATAATAGAATCATCATATATAGGCAATAAAAGTGTATTAATTTTGAAAAGAACAACAAGAAATTCTCATACAAGTTGTGTTACAAAAATCATTCACTGTGATATATGTCTAGATGCAGTGATAGGAACTTAAAATAGAGTATTATGAGCCTTCTGGTATCTAGATATTTTTTTAACAGACACGGAAGCCATATTTTTTGAAAATACAGTATTGACTTGAGAGAGAGTTTAGTTTTTCAGACATTCAGTTGGAAAAATGAGAGGTGGAGAGATTAAACTTGATATTAATAAATTAAACAATGTTGGCATATTAATATCTTTTGGAAAAATTACGGTATCTTATTTGTTGAATTTGAATAAAAATTAAACCATTATGCTATTTTAAATTAAAATGCTTTCAGTGTTTCTTAGTATTACTTTGGCTGGTAATGCAGTGTAAAATTGCATCAGAATAAAATATATCTGCAGTAAATTCTGATGTATGTTTAAGGAATATTCTTCCTGCAAGATTCAGAAATTAAACCTTAATGCATAAAGCTGGAGAAACTCTTAGAAAATGCACTGATAAAACACATAGAAGAGGTACAAAGAAACATTGTAACTGTAGTTCCTTCAAGCTTTCCTGAAAAGTCCCACTAATGGACACTATGGCACACCCTCAAGCAACATTAAAGATAAACATTAAGGTTAACATTTAAGATTGTTAACTTTTCTTGACTTTTGCCTAAGGAAATTCATTGCATTAGGCAGCATTTTTAGTATAACTGGTCATGTAACTAGCTAAAGTACAAAGTAGTAATTGGATTCTATTTAGTCTAATCTGATTTGATCAAACAAGTAAGACTCTGGACTGGAATGATACTTAGAGCTACATCCTGCAGAAATCTGCACTCCCAAGCTTCTCTACAGGTAAAATCCCTGCATAACTATTTCCACAAAACTGCTATGAGGTCACCAAGATTGTCTCCAATGCACAGAGATTCCAGTGGTAGACTTCTCATTATAAATAAATCTGAAATTAATTCCTGGTAAACCATAAGATGGTTAACATACTATTATATCTTGAAAAATTCAGTATTTTTTTGGTGTTTGATAGAAATTATAAGAAATCTAGATTAGCTAGACTAATCTTATGTATGCCCCAGACCACTAGATTACATCCTATTAAATCTGGTTTAGCCAGGAACAGGTACCAGATTAAAACTTTCGTCACACTGGAAGACCAAAATATATCTGAGTTGGTAACAAAATGTAGGGATGTGTGTATGGGGTATCTGCATGGGAACTTGAGCCTTAGGTTACTCTGTAGCAAGAAATCAGTAAAATCAGCCAAAATACATAGAAAAGTCAGGTTATACAGGGGAAAAAAAAAAAAAAAAAAAGGTGTTTGATTCCATTTGTTAGAAGACTATGTGGTTACATGACCTGGTAAAAAAGAATCCTATAAATACTAAGGAACATTGTGTGCCAAGTCAAGTCATCTACCTAAGTGCAAGGCTAATGAGTCCTAACTGAGTACTAAATGTCCTCCTCATCTGTAATATCTGTGTACCTTGAGGATGATAAACAATGCAACCTCCAAATTATTCCTGTGAAACACAGAATACAGAAGAGGGGATTTTTTTTTTAATTGTTTGATAAACTAAAATGGCAACAATGATCTGAACAGGACTGCATCAGTTAAGAACCAATTCATATAACTTGATTGCATGCCTATTCTCCTAGGTATGAAGACACATTCCCTCTATTAATGTAAGAGTTAAGCAATAGTAGGTAGTAATTTTCCCAGTCTCTGTCACTGACTTTAATAAGTTGCCCACATATATTAGTAGCTAGTTATGAGAAGACATTAATACATAATATGTAGGTGACAGTAAATCTGTATTCACTATCTTTGAAAGATAAATTTCATTGCTATTGCATTATCAAAAAAACCCCACCATTATAAAAAGGCTTTCTTCCAACTCCTGGCTTGTTACTCACTTACCATTCATTTCCAATATTTGAACTGTGGAAGGTTTCTTTGGATGTACAGCTCACGAGGTATTTTTCTATTCTTAGGGTGTGTGTTGTAAGTTTTCACAGTGAACATTATTGAAGCTTTGAGTTATACTGAAAGGATAATGCAGAAAAATCACAAATTGATTTAGAAAAAGATTCTAAAATTTCTGGGTGAACAACAATTTTGTTCTAAGCCTCCCCGTTTAGTAGATCTAAGAAACTGCAAGTGAGCTTTCTTCAGCTTGTGCTGTGACATGCCCCAGACATTTAGGCTGATTCCTGAAGAAGCAAAAAACAGTTTTATGCATTAAATAGGCTCTTAGCAGGCTGTCTTTAGAGGGAAGACAGAGACACTGCTGATTTTCCTATTACATTTCTTTTCTTTATTATCTACAGGCACTTGCTTGATCAGCCATGTCCAATATGACAGCAGGCAGCGTACGAAGTTATTGAAAATCAGATACATAAAGACACCCAGACAACCACTGTCCTTTTACAGGTTTTTGCTGTTGTTTTTTTGGTTTGTTGGTTAGGTTTTTCTCTCTGTATCAGATGTCTACAAAGTCCTGTACTATCAAAGAAAGGATTTTGGCTATTGATATTTTTGGGGGCATAGTAACTAACAGCAGTTTCTCTCTATCCACAGTTCAAGAGAAGTGAAAATAATCATTTTCCCAAGACTCTTTCTCTCAAACACTCAATCTCTCATTTTCCAACTTTTAGACAGAAAAATTCAACTCTGTTTGCATTCCTGAAGTTCTGAGCTAATGGCACCAACTAATTTCAGTGTTCACAGAGTAAATACAACAGACTGTAATAGCTGTGGGATTTCTTATTTGCACTATCTTAACACCAATCTTCAGCCAAACTCCTGTTGTTCTGTGCAAACACAAAACTGTAAACCAGTTCCTTGCCCCAAGATCATGTATTCTGCAGGGTTACCAAGAAGCAGTGAAGCTAAATGGAGGTTTTTGTTTTCATGGCTAATTTGCTACACATAGCCAAATTACCTAGTTTACTATCAGCTGGGGTAATTCATCTAAGCTAAACTCCTTTTTCCACAGTCCTTTTTCTTTTTCCACTAAGGTAAGTTATACCTTAAAGCAGTATCATTAAGAATTGAAATAGCATCTGTTACTCTTAGTAAATTAAAGAAGACTACTTCAAAATATTTTTCAAAATTTAATATGTCTTTTTAGCATATGTGAAAGACTTGGGGTTTGAAGTTTTTGGGGTTTGTGTTTTTCTGGGTTTTCTAAAATGCTTTTTTTATTCTGCAGAATGACAGCTATCAAGCATATACACTGGGACAGCTTGATAGACAGCCAACAAAAATCCACTTGAAGGAACTGAAAGTCTGCATACTAGCATGAGTTATCCAGAAGAGATACATAATAAGCTCAGGATATGTAATGTAAAATTTTAGATTTTACCACAGTGGAAAACCAAATACTGTTCCTATCTTCTCCTGAAGAGAAAAATACCAGTGCAAAGCTATTAATCTATTAAAGAGAAAAATCTTTTTCCATAATATTTCACTTTCACTGTTTTTTATTATGCTAACTAGATACCTGAAAACCTTTTAAGAGTAACCTAAAAGCAGTGTTTAGGCTGGCAGTTTTTTGTGGTTTACAACAGAGAAACAGGAGCTTTGTTTTAGCTCACACTTTTTTGTTAACTGGGAGTTGTTCTTCTTTCCTAATTCTTAAAAGAAGTTACACTACTTGAAGAACCTTTCAATGCTGCCACACTTTTAGAAGATCTGTGTCTTTGGTATCTCTGTGATGAATTTGAAAGTTGTTAATCTGTGTATCTTACTGTTCACTGAGATGAAAAGGGAGTCCTAAGCAGTCAGTCCCTGCTAGTGTCTGGAAGGCACTAACTGAATCAAAGCATATGAGCATTGCCTTTATGTTTATCAGGAGGAGCAGCATGTTTAGCTATTAAAAAGTTTCCCTTCTACCCTAGCTTTTGCTTGACTGCCAATGGCAAAACCTTCAAGGAATGAGTCAAGTGGTGTCTCTCTTATGGAAAACATTGATGCTGTTCTTGTATCAGATACTTCCCCTTGCTTTTTCTTCTCTGTGATTCCACTAGTTCTTTGGTCGTTACAAATACACTTTTACCTTCATTCAATGTTATAGAAAGTTTTACTCTCCTGAAATCTACTTCTTCAGTGGGGTTAAGCACAGTTGCAGTACCAGAATAAGACACTGCTGTACTGTTTATAGGAGTTCATTGTAAAGAGGTGAAGATACAGTTTTCCCTCAGTGATCTCTTTTTTTTTTCTTTTATTCTTCAGATATTTGCCCAGGTTTTTGATTCTTCTGGTTTTCCTTCATTTACCACTCCCAATGAAGTACTTGTCACAACCACAAGAATAGACAAATAATGAAAAAATAAACCCATATCCATTACTTAGTGTCTCTGGCTATTGTTCCTTTATCAAAGTAACACATAAACTTGATTAAATCTGTACCTGAATCAAAAGTTCAGACTCTGCTGAAGTGCAAACTCTGAGGTGATGAATCCTGACTCCTGACCTGAATCAGACCTCAGACTTCCCAGTGGGCTACCACTAGTTTTTATTAGTTCACATTGCACTTTTCATCCTGCAAAAATCAAAGAAAAGTGTTTCTGCTAACCAGATTCAAACATGTCATGAGTTCTGTTAAAGAAGATTCCTCATTTTATACCTTTAGGTTAAAAATGGTGGTATGTAGCCCCCCTATCAGCTGAGAAAATACTACTTCAACCATTAACCATGTTGTAAGGAGCTGCTCTTTTCAGCATGTAACCTAGCTCTGTGAGGAACTGCATTAAAAGTCACCTTGGAGATGTGTGATAGTAGCTAGCAGCACATCACAGAAATGACATTTCCTTAAAAACAAAGGTTATATGTTCTGTTCACTCTAGGTAAAAATAGCAGAAGCCTCCAGCACTGCTCTTATGCAGCTTTTTCACAGCCTTATAGCACAGCAAAACTGATTTCAGAATTCAAAATATACCATTCTCCTGAAATAATTCCATTTTCCAAACAGGCAGTTGGTTACTTTAAAACCTGGGGTTCTCTCCATTAACATTTCTCTTGCATAACACACGGCAGTGGATTTTCCAGGCCACTGAACAAGTGTGCCATGTGACAACTGAGGAAAGAGCAAAGGCTGAGAGCATGGGTGGCTCAGTTGTCACAAACTTAAGTAAGCAGTATGTACAAAGGCAAAAGATAATCCTTTTTGCTGCGTAAAGCAGCACTTCAAAGGAAACATAAACACATCTGCACTTATGTCTTGTGCATTAGACAAAACAAAAATACCACAAAATTCTGCTGAGATACTCTGAAAAGGGGCATAATTAACTACCATTACATTCACTTAGGCTTCATCAGTTGCAGACTCTCTTTGACCTCCTTATGAACACATGGATATAATCAAATCTACATTGGTCATGTGCATACTGATCTTTTAGAGGGAGTTGCAATTAAATTAAGAGTAGGTCTCTTTTCCATTCAAATATCTACACTGCCTTTTCTTAGTTGCTTTAACTATTATGCTTCTCTTTTCTGATATTTCAGTTTATAAGTTACACTGCCTCAGACTTCTGGTAGCAATTTTGTGGTAATAAATAAAAGGGTGTAAACAGATTTTAACAAGGTGTGAGCCTGAGTCTAATAGTCAATTTTGATATAAGTCAATCATGCTGATGTCAGAGGAGTAAATGAAAGAAGAATTTCATCCTAATGTTTTGTTAGACACAGTGACAATGAAATCTTTGTATACATCTACTTTCTTTAAACAACAGTTTTCCTATTAGCCTGATCCAGAGAGCTTGGGGTTTTTTTTTTCATAATATGTGAAGATCTTAGTACAACTGTTAAGCAGATTTATAAACTGACAAGGATGTATGAAGCTATTGGCTTATTGCTTAGCAGCACTGGTTTCCCAGCACAGAGAATGAATATGTCCACAGTAGTCTTCAACCTTCTATACAAACACTCTGACTGTTCTGGCATGCAAGGGCTTCAGATGGTACCTATAAAACTACAGGCCAGTACAGCTATACCTCATCATGTATGGAGTTTTTGCTAGAAACCCTTGAAAAATACTGCATTATGACCTCCCTGCTGCACAGCAAAATTTAATTTCTATATATTAAATTTATATGAGGACAACCTGTATGACTCTTTTTCTAAAATAATTTTTAAAAGTCAACCAGGATTCCATTGGTTCAGTTTCCTGTAGAAGTCAGGTTGTTTGCATGTTTATTTGTTTCTTTGAAATATTATTCTGTATGTGTTTTCTGAGAATGCAGCCATTAAACAATGATGGCAAAATACAAGACATCTTGTACAGCAACTTGAACAGAGATATTCATTAGTCAATTACACAAAGCCACCTGGCATGATCTTTTCCCAAACAGGAATCAGATGACAGATCAGCCCTTAGAAGGTGCTAAGTGGCATAGGATGATTTTTCAGTCTACCTAATAATAGAAGAGATGTGATCATACACCCGTAGAGGAGACTTGAGAGACTTGAGTTTGACTTGCAATTTGTCTATTAGATTACAAAACTGATCTCAGGCAAATTACTTCCCTGCACTGAGACCTACATTACCATATGTGAAATTGAATTGTTGATATTTTTTCGCTTTTTAAATTGCTTTGACATGTCTGGTCCAAAAGTGATACATGGAAGTAGAGCTAATAATGCCCACTCCCATGTATCCCATTGTTTCACAGATTCCATTTTGATTTTGTTAACTGTGGTTTAATCTAATCTGTGTGATATTACAGACAACAACAAGAAAAGATACATGCACAGACATCACTTATTGCATTTACTGCAATTACCAGTCTAGTCAAAATCTTCTTATTTATTTACTTCTTGTTTGTTATTACATCACTCAAACAGGTTCTGCATAGAAATTTTTTTCTTTTCTTTTAAATCTCAGGAAAGGAAAACCATGTTACTGTGATTTCTTTTTGCCATAGAAAAATTTTACACAGTGGGAAACAATTTGTAGAGCATTTTTAATTTTATATTTTCCCTGAAAAGCTTTCCCTGCCACTCAAATATTCTACATGAACTATTTAGATAATGTTTAATTTAAAGTTCTGTTACATACTATTAGTATACCTAGGAAATAGGAATGTATCAAATAGGAATGATGTCTCACTAGAATGCTGTACTGTTATTCAAGAGCATGCCTGAGTTCTCCACATTAAATTATAATGTTAATAAAAGCACCTGTGAAATGTTGTTATTCTACAGTTGTATCTGTCTTTAAAAAAAAAAAAACAACAAACCCTCCCTCTATTATTTTTTAGTAAAATAATCAGTTTTATTATTTTGATTTGTTGATATCTGTAGTTTGTTTGTTTGTTTTTCTTAAATACTACATGTGAATTTTCCTTCTGGGAAAAGTCCATACCTGAACTATTTTGCTGTTAGTTTCTGGTTTTACTATTATTACTGGTTCATTGTAAGGTAAAAACCTGATAGTCCATGTCAAGAATTAAAGAACTTACTTTTTTTGTTTTATTTTTTAAATAAAGAAGACAAATTTTTGCACTGAGGAGGCAAAGCCAACCTGTAGCTACTAAAACCAGATGTGTACACCATATGATCACAGCAAGTATGTTATAGGCCAAGGTCTGAGCACTATATCAATCATTATCACACCTTTATCTACAGGTGGTCAAGGTTTCTGTACATTTTTGGAAGAGATTTCACAGAAAAACTGCAGAATAAAGAAGTGCTTTTCCACACATGATAGAAAATGTAATAGTGAAAAATGATGAATTCAGCAAACATGCAGTTAAACAGAACAACTGATAGAAGACTGTTAGGGATCAATGTGCTTGCAGTAAATGTGAAGTAATCAGTAGAGCTGGCACACTTAAATATGCTTTTTTAATGACTATTATTTTGCTTTTTTTGTTGGTTCTTTATTTTTCAAAGAGTAAACTACATCTACCTGTTCATAAATGTTTTCCTGTCTTGTCTTCCAATCAGCCCCTGCACATTTGCATTAATGATGCAGGCAAATTCTTCCAGAGCTCCAGGCTTCTGCTGCAATTAATTCTTTTACTTTAATTTCCAAACTGTTTTGTCTGAGTCCAGCTAGACTCCAGACTTCTCTGGACTGAAACTGTGCAGAAAACACTCTGTTGAGACTCAGTAAATACTAACAACCCATGTGAAATATCTCTTACAGTCCAGCTTAATCATATAAAATGATATAAACTATTATTTCAATAGATATTCAGAAAAAATTGCAATATAACATTGTAGGATAAATCCAGCTGGAAAATAATAAATAAAATAAAACAATAAAAAACCCCAAATCCACAAAATTAAAAGTATATTCATGGAGTAAAAAAACCCCAGAAATTGAGAGAGTTGAGAGTTTCCATCTTAATCTGTTGCTCTGTGGAGGTTTTTGTCCTTCCTGCCAAAGATCTTGCTAATTCATTCCTACTTATAGCATTTTTAGGAAAAAGAGGGACATTTGTGTTGAATTTCATACCTAATAATATTAATAGCCAGTAGATAAATTTTTTACTTCTACTCCAGAATCTATTCTTCTTTCCTGTTATCTGTTCCAAAATTCATCCGATGCCCTGTTTCCCATTTTTGCAAGTCCTTTTCCTGCCTCTGCTAAGAGCTAGGCAACTTTCCTTCCATTTAAGGTATCTTACAGACTATAATCAGATAGAGATTTTTAGTTATGCAGTGTGAATCCTGAACTCGACACACTGCAGCTAAGATTTCATCTGTTGAGATTTGTCAGGTGAGATTTCAAGGGCCTAAACAGAGACCAAAACTGGTGCCATTTGGGACATCCAAGTATCTGAGACATCTGCGTCAGACTGTGACATATGATGTAAAACCCTGGGGTAACTGTTCTGGACTAGCAGCTGGTAGTCTGGCAAAATTCCCTAGAGTAGCTAAGGTGATACTATACAACCTTGCTTTAGCAATGCAAAAATGCTCACAAGGTGAGAACTGAACACGATTCTTATATGTAAGGAAGCAAGAAGCAAAGTTACATTAAAAAATATATTTGTGAATGTATTTTTTAATAATTTGCATGTGTAGAATATAATTATGTTAGTCTAAGGAAGTTAGAAATAAGCATGTCAGTTCTATCCCCATTTAAAACAGGAGTTATTTATTTTTTTTAACTTGAGTTTTTGAAAAATCATACAATCAATCTTCACCTAGCTATGCAATTTTTCATCAACTTATGATTCAAAAGTCTTCTATTTCATTGAAGCCAGGAGTGTTACTTTCTCAGGTCTTTAACTAAACTGAAGCCCAGATTATTTTTGCACATATTGTAAGTCTAAACACATGAGTCCCAATGATGTTAGTCATCCAGGTGCATAGCTGAGCATATGTAGACATCTTTCCAGGATTAGAACATATATTTTACAGGTTATGAACTGACACAGAACTAGCTAAGATGGAAAAAAGTATTTCTGCAGCATAACCTGTTTCCTTTTCACACTGGATAGAGTTAGCTATGTCTAAGAAAATATGGATTTGTTTTTCCATTATAATAAACTTTTTCTGATCTTTAATCATCAGTTTTGGTCTCTCATGATCTGGAAATGGTTTCAGTTTTGCCTTGGAGTCAGAAATGTATTGTATAGCAGAGATATCCAAGTTGGAATTTACTTGGAAATACAAAATAGTTTTAGCAATGTATAAGGGAGGATCAAATATGTCATATCAATTTCTGGTGTTGATAATGCTATAAGAAGAAAACTCCAGTGAAATTTGAGGCCTATTGTAGAAACAGACAGATTAATCAACCATAACTTTGACAGAGTCCTCTAGCAGCTTTGGCATCCAACCTTGGTGTGTTTCAATTACCTTTCATGCATTCCAGACCAAATTGTTATAGACAGCATGAGTTAAAAAACAAATATGACTTGAGCTGGCAAAAAACAGAAGTGAGACTTAGTGTCAATGTTTGTTCCACAATCTCAGCTGTATGACCAAGTGAAAGTAGAAATTTAACCATACTAAGTGGGGTGTCAAACATGAAAATGTTTCTGGAAAAAAGAAAATAATTCAAAGCTAACAACACTCAGTCTCCTGCAGGAAGATAATTTTTCAACACCCAAATCAATTTAGACTTGACTCTACTTCCATACCATTGTGAATTGATGGTAATTATTCTGGAGTCAGGTGTAAAAATAATATAGAAAAGAAATAACAACTTCAATGACTTCAACTATATGATACACTTAAATCTTGCTTAATTATCTCCAGAGGTCAGGTTATGCTTAATTTTCTAGGGTGACCAGTATCAGAACTGTAAGAAATATGTTGACTTTGTCTTGCTTAGCCTTTCTTAATACAAACCATTGTAGCAATTAGCCATCCCAGCCTATATGGTGATTCACAGCTGTATGCCAGCTTTAGTCAGCAGACAAATCAAGCTGCAAATGAGCACAGGACCAATTATCTAGTTCCCCTTTTTTGACCTAGGATCAAAATAATTAAAATTATCTAAGGAGATTTAGCAAATTTGTGCAATTTAAATGCCACAGAATGCCACATGTCTCATGCTTCATTATCTCCATACTTACTGCTGTGATCAGACCCTACATGTACAGGAATTTCTACCTCAACTTGAGTACAAATTGAGTTTACTTTTGTGGTTTTTGTTTGTTTTCTAAGACTATCTTAATTAAACAACTAACAGACTTCTAATCTGTCTGTATTTTCCACGTATTCCTCTCACTTGAACTACCTATCTAACTTGTACCATAAACTTCACAGTAGTGCACTTGTTGAATGTATTTTGTGACACCTGCAAATTGGATGTGTTTTATAACTCAGCAACTGCTCTGCAATAGCAATGATTTCACATTTTAGTAAAAGTCAGCCGAAGGGTCTGTTGTCTTGTTCTGTTACTGTGGCAACTAATTCTTTGTACTTTAATTGTACTAGTGAAATAAAAAATTGCCAAGGAGAAGAAGCTTCTACTCCAAAAGTATGATGTTTCAAAGTGTCAGAGTCCTTATTGCTAATTTCCACCAAAATATATTTCTTTTAGTTACGTACTCTGGCAATTTTTAAACCTGTAATCCAGCAAAGACTTCTTTCTATGTTACAAATGCACAGAAACTTCTTCCCTCTTGTGTCACTGACCAA
This sequence comes from Galbula dea, assembly GCA_013399015.1. Lineage (NCBI taxonomy): Eukaryota > Metazoa > Chordata > Aves > Piciformes > Galbulidae > Galbula > Galbula dea. The sequence goes on along the minus strand of VWZX01004113.1, from coordinate 435,970 downwards.
GAAATCCCTAAAACAGAAGAAAGATCACTGGAAATGGGCAAAGGTGGTTCTTGCCCCAAGCTCATTCTGATGTGCATCTTAACTATCAGGATTATATTCTTTTCTATTGTACTTCAATACTGAGTTTCTTTGAGGGAAACGCTGGAAGTATGCAATAATATTTTTGCTCTTTATATTCTGTTTTGTTCCTCAAAGCCAGACACTCTGAATGGCCTGTTTATTTCCTACATAAAACCAAAAGAAACAGAGAAACAGCCATGGACTGTAGGTTTACCATAGTTAAATTCCACTTCTGAATAAGTAACAATTTCAGAAATCAGCTTTTTTTTTTCTCCTACTATTTGTCTTTGCTAGAAGCCCATTATAGCCAGCAATTCTTTCCAAAGATGGATTTAACTATGGGGAAAAGTGATACAGGAAAGGACATATTTATTTTTTTTAACTCAAATATGCCAGCACTATTAGATTTTAAATGTATGTGATGCATGTATTTTAATGAGAAATGGAACTGCTGTCAATACCTGCTCTCCTTGCTTAGCTTCCAACAACTACAGGGAGGATCAGTCACTAGGATTCACCTAGGCTCCTTGGATGTCTAAACCGTAATTTTTTGGTTGCTGTTTTTTCCTTCTCATTGATTCAGCACATTACCCCTTTTTTTCCCCCGGAGCAGTAACAGCACATTTTTCATTTCTTTTTCTCATGTAATGATATGACATTCAATATTTTCAGTTAATTTGTACTGATGAATACCTAGTTAAGGTAAATCTATTTTTCAAAGGAAGGTAAGGGCATAAACATTGAAAACTATTTCATTAAGTCAGTGACCTTTTTAAAATGAATTCCTGTGGATAAAATAAAACTGGATGCCACCTAAAGGCAGAAATAAGGGAAATAGAATTTACATGTGTATTAGTTTCCAAGATTGATATCCAGGAAGAAAACTAGAGGGACAGCTTACGTTAAAAGCATTGGTAAGCATCTACAACATTTCTTCTAGCTCTGAGCACTGTAAAATGTGCATTCTGATTTGATTTTAGTTCAAAATAATAAAAAATTCTCAGTGTCTGGTTCATTGTAATTTCATACCCAGTAATACTGAAGTTTAAGACTTTAACAGTTGAGCTTTACATTAATGTAAGCATGAAACTAATGCACTTTTGAACCCCTTTCTTTCAACAGGAGGAAAATCTATGCTGGAGTAAACCACAGAAAACAGCAAACATTTTAACTATTTCCTCTTTATACTCAAGGATCCAATAGTTTAACCGCTCTGTGAATCCATTGTTACTAAGCAGGCTGCTACTAGTGGTCCTCCAGATTACTGTCAGAGCCTCCAGGGAAAATAATCATTGCACTAATGACAACTTTTAAAGTAAACAGTATTTCTATAAAATCAAAACATCAGCATTTGAATAGATGAGAATCTCATTTATTTACATCAATAAAATACTCACCTTAGGACACGGTAGGTCACAGTTGAGTAATGTATTGCATTTTCCAGTATTTTTAGAAGGAATGAATAATAGCAGCAGAAAAGCTTAGGTTCATTAAAGAAAAACAAATTTGGAGCACTGCAGCTCTTTATTTAGAAGGAGCTTGTGATATGAGCTGACAGTTGCTTTGTTTAGACAAGTGTCATAGCTTTATTTCACTGACCAAATTTTCTGAAGTCAAACAGGGCAATATTTCTGCATAGACACTAGGTAAGTGATAGCATCAACAGGAAAACAACAGTTTCTAATTATGATTTGGAGAGGAACTCTAAAGTAAATAACCTTCTTTTGAAAGGAAAAACTTCATCTGAACTTTTGCCAAAGATTAGCTGCAAATGGGATAAGTGAAATTTGGTCTCCAAATCTATGAGTTTCTTCTTTAATTACAGTTTCATTCTCTCACCCTCTCTTCTGTCCAGAATCCTATGTGTTCTCAAAATCATGTTAGTAAGTATTTAGGCATTCAATGGCCTATGTTCAATACCACAGCAAATGGAAGCCTACCTTCTATGTCTGTTTTATAAAGACAATGTTTAATTTATTTGAGTCCAAATCTAGCTCTCTTTCAAAAACATGTTATAAAGAAAGTAATATGGAAACAGAGGTTAAGACTGAGATATTAAGAGTAAGTATAGAAGCAAATGAAATGGAATTGCAAGAAGCTTTGCTCAAGAATTTTGAGGAAAAAATATTATAGATGTAGAGGGCAAAACCAAGCCTGCTGTCTTTTCATGGTAAGAAAATTTCTTGCAAATGTTAGTTGTGATTCTTGCTTCTTCATCAATGGCTGGAAGCTGTTTCAAGGTCCTGCAATGCTAGCAACGTCCTCCCAGTCTCTAGAGTGAGTTTTTTTACGTGAGTAAATGCATTTCTTTCTGTGTCAGAACTGCCTGCTCTCTAAGACAGCTATTTTCCTTCTTGGCTGTTTACACAGAAGATGTTTTTGTAGAGAGTGGCTATTCCCTGTCCCAGATGCCACTTGGTATTGCTAGCCAAACACCCTCCCTCATGGCCCATCTATTCTGTGAGTTACAGCATACAGCAGAGAACCAAAAATTTGCAACAAAAAGCTTATTTTGAAACAGGTTGTGCTATAGCTGTGTAGTGCAGTGCTATGGTCAACCCAAATGCTGGATTAGGGAACAGGACTGAAAGGCTCTGGCCTGCTGTCATGCTCCCAGGATGCCTATATTTTCCAGGAAGGTCCATGATCCTGGTCTGGGCCACATAACATCATAAGTTTACTTCTCTTCCACTTTGAACAAATATTTCTAGACATAGATGGCTAAATTGTGCATGATACTTTAACTTAGTATTTTTCCATTCCTGTTTGTTAAAATTCCCTTATTATTACTGGAAGTTCTTTATCTGCAAACTTTTGATCTACACATCTGGTTCTCAACTTTTCTGCTGTTAGTTTCAGAAAGTGTAGCTTCTCAGAGGAGTTTTAACTAAAAAGTAAAATCACTGAACAGAATTCTGTTCTAACCCAAAACAGGACAGCAGTTGATGTGGCAACTCTTTTTCTTTCTCTTTTAGCTGATCATAATGCAGTTGCTAGCTGACATCATTTCTAGCAGTCACTTATTTCTTGGTTTTTTGCCTTTTGACTGTTACTTGTCAACCATTTTTTTCTGCCATACAGTCTTCAGGTCATCTAACTCTTACTTTATTTTAAAAATTGAAAACAGATCATAAATACAAAATATTCATGACACATTTTCCTGGACTACACACTGTATTAATAAACTACTATTGAACATGACTGTGTTTACACTATAGCAAACTATTTAGAGCAAGACTTATTCTGTATAATTTCCTGCTGCCTACTGCCTAGTGGAACATGCATATTGTTGTTTCCTCTCTTTTAATATTTATTACTTTAGTTTAAATAGTTAATTTATGAAATTAAGTTTGCTAGGCAGTAAAGTCCCAGTAATCTTTGTGTGTGTGTATGTGTAAAATTATGCTTATTTCAAGAAAGTCTTAACTGTTTCTTCCCCTGGATATGCAGACCTTAGTCAAGTCTTGTAGCTTTTCTTCCACAACACTGGAAAAAATAAGTAAGTAAAATAAAAAATAATGGTGCTAACAATAAGGATGGCCAGCTCCTTGCCATATTCTTAGCTTCTTTCTGTGCTTTCTTGTACTTCTTTCAAATCTTTAATTTAGAAGATAGTAGCCAAAAATCATCTTTTCTTCTGCTAATTCAAGAGTATTCTTCCTGTTACTGGAGGACATTTACCCCTGTCCATAGTAACATAGAGTCAGAATTATACCGCTTGTGCTCTCCTTAAAGACTTGACTAGTTGCTTATCATTTTGGTCTTGGCTACTCAGTTTTGTGTTGTCCTTGCATCCTCAAACTGCCAGCTGCTGCCCACTTTTCTGCTTCAACATCTTGCTTTCCAGTTTTTTGAGGGTTTTCTCTTAATGCCCATGTGGGTAAACACTTTCCTCAAACCTTTGTACATGAACATCCTAAAAACCTTACATGTGCACTTTCATCTGTCACAAGTGGAGAGAATGGCAGATAATTAAACTTCAAATAAAAAGAAATTGAGCCACCAAAGTGTTTATATATTTTGCTTAATACTAGAAGTGAACCACTGGAATGATAAATTCTTTGAACAGGTTTAAGGAGAAATTGCCCATGTTTGTTTTCTTTTATTTTCATCTGATTCAAGACAGATCAAAAATCTACACTGTCTCATAAGCTAGACCAAACTTCCCTCTGAGACAGACCCCTAAAAGTTGTCATAAGATAAAGAAAACAAATGTACTTTCTTATTTCTTCCAAAAGACACCACTTAAATGTACCATCAGTCAGGTCATTTTGGTCTGTAAATGAGAAGCTTTAAAAAAAATAAAATTCTTTGCCAAATCTGAAACAGAAAAATGCGACAATGAGCAACTGTTGTCAGACTAGCAATCCCATATGCTTCCTTTTGTGCCTATGGCTTGAAGATCCCAGTTAGACTACATTTCATGCTCCACCACACTAATCTGAGTTAATCCTCCCTTGAAAAGACAAGGTAGTGCATCATGGAAGAGTAAGAGCTTGAAGCAAGGGCACATCTAGTATCATGAAACACTGAAGAAAAGATTCCAGACTACAAAATCTCAGATTTTGAACCAAACTTTACTGGTTTAATTTCTGAAAAAATAAAAAACACACCAAGCAACCAAAACAAAAAAAAACCATGAAACCCAACTCCCAAAATACAGGTTATTAAATTAAAATTTTTATTTTATTTTAATTAATTTTACTCTTAGTCCTGTACAGCCAGACTGCATTTATACAGGGCCTTTTTTCCTTCCTATATGTATCTGTCTGAGATCCATGCCAAGATTCTGCCCACATATATTCCTCTCTACATTCTTTCTCTAAATCAAGAAAATCTTCATCTGACAGAAGAAGCATAAAGTACAACTCTTGAGTTTGAACTGAGCTTTAAAATCAAATTTGGCTTTACCAACCCAGAAACATCTGTGCAATGAACTGGCTCAAACAAGCCTACTGCTGTAAGTGCTGTATTCCTCCATCACATCTCCATCTGCAGTATAAAATTACTTTCCCTAAATATCATATTCTAAAATTCTTCTCCCTACAATTATATCAACAAGGGAATATGTCCAAGTCCCTTTATTGCCTAGACAGGAGCATTTTTACCTTTAAATACTTTCCCCAATAAGTAATACAAGAATACAGTTGAATGTATTAGAACATTACAATTTTGACAAAACTACTTGTATTTTCTCCAAGCAAGTTGTGCTTGAGAACATCATGTTTGCTGTGAAAAACCTTATGGTGTGTAACTATTTAGAAATAATTAAGATAATAAATAATTGATATCTTTATTCTTCCATGAAAATTCAAAATTAAACCAAATTGGAAAGATAAAATAATAGTCAGTTATCTAAGTTTCTTGAATCATTTTTTGAAAAGAGGTTGTAGCAAGGTAGGGGTCAATCTCTTCTCCCAGGAAACTAGCAACAGAAGAAGAGGAAATGGCCTCAAGTTGTACCAGGGGAGGTTCAGGTTGAATATCAGGAAAAATTTACTCATTGAAAGAGTGGTTAAACTTTGGAACAGGCTGCCCAATGAAGTAATGGTGTCACCATCCCTAGAGTCTTCAAAAACTGTGTAGACATGGGACTTTGTGACATAGTTTAGTGGGAATGGTGGTTTTGGGTCAACAGTTGGACTTGATGATCATAGAGATCTTCTTCAACCTTAATGATTCTCTGATTTTTTTGATTCTATGATCTATTATGTCTTAAGAGGATTGATTTCATTAACATCAGCATACTTCACCATTTCATAATAAGAGTTAGTGTCTCTTTGAAATAACACTATAAAATTGAGTAACTGATTGTCTCCAAAATGTGGAAACTCGATTGAATAATAAGATGCTGTTCAAATAACATTTATGTGATCCTGTTTAACTTACCTCAGAAGTTCAATAGTGATCTTTTTAGTTATTAAACTCACACATCACATCATATAAATATTTGTCTTTTCAGATTTCTAAGGTAAGACTAACATTTCTGTGGTAATATAGATTTTCATTGAGCTAATCAGAATTTTAAACCATCCACAGCCAATTTAATAGTAAGAACCAAAGTTTCATATCAAATGTAAACATTAATCAATTTTATGTTAATAAAGTCTTACCAGTAAATTAGCAGTTAAGTTTCTATTTAGTTTACTGTGTCTATGATTATATTGTGTATATTCAGACTATGGAGACATCAAATAAATCTCTGAATTCCTAATGGTATGAATAAGAGTTCCTGCACTAGTATAGTGTATCAGCATGCAAAGCCAACCACAAATGTCTCACTTTGATGACTAAAGAACTTAAAACTCCATTTTCACTCTAATGCAATTATAGAAAATCACACATACTCAGAAGAAAACAAATAGTAGGATCCAGACCCCAAAAGGATCTTAAGTACCTAGCTTCAAGCAAATTAAGGAGGTATTAGGTAGTTACATACTGCTGCAAATCTAGGACTAAACTGCTTTCTATTTTATTCTGCCTTTTATTCTGGGTTCTGTACCATAGACTTAGCTATTGTCACAGGAAATGTTTTTCCTGGAAGTATGTGCTGAACTTTACCCATGGGATCAGTTTTGAAGAGAGAAAAAAAAAAAAACCCCAAGATCTAAATGTATCTATTCAGCCATCTGATGTGACTGGCAGAAGGGTGAGAAGGGAAGGGGACAGCTGCAGTGCCACCAGTTTGTTTGTTACCCACAGCACCCACAGGGAATCTGGTGTGGGCAGCAGCAGCCGTCGTGCCTTGGCCCACTCTAGTTTGCTACCTCACCTTCCTACTCAGCAACCTGTCAGGCACTGCAGGAGTGCTGCTGAGGGAAAAAATAGAAAGCAGCAGGTGTTTTCTGGGGTGCTTGAAAAGATACAGCTGCTTCTGTGAGTGCTGAAGCTTCCTTGGGAAGGAGGACACGCTGCTTCTGGTGCAGATAGCATGTACTGCTGCAAATGCAGCAGCTTCTGCTCATACTGAAAGGGCTGCTCCTCCCTGAGTGAGAGGCTCAGCCCTTACAGATGAACTGCTGTATCCCAGCTGAAGTCTTACAGATTGTCACAGGAAGGAGGAATGGAAAAGGTGTTACCGTTCAGGCTTATATCCATGGTGAACTGAACAAAGAATGAATGTTCAGTTAGAAAGATACAGAGAGCTACTGAAGAGAACCATATTTCCATTAGCACAAAACCACAGTTCTGAGTGAAGACCCTGATTCTGCTAGTCTCACATTTTATATCCAGTGGTCAAATGGAAACAAGACAGTATTGTGTTTCTGCACGAGCTCCATTTGGAGCTCCTAGCTTCAGAGGGATTTTCTGTCCATTGTCCTGCCTGCCTACCTACATTGGTGATTGGGTGCATTTTTCACTAAAATCATCTGACTTGACAAATAAAATTAAATTACTTCTGAACAGTGTTTGGCTTTTTGAGATTATAAAGACATCAACTTCAGCACATGCTTTTTGTTCCATGCTGACCTGGTGGATTTCCTGGCAATCTCATTTTTTCAAACATTTAAGGCACAAGGAAAAATACCTATCCTCATGGTCAATAAAGGGAGCTAATGGTGACAAATTAGCCAACACGGCAAGTACAATACACTTTCAGAGAAGCATTCTATTTTATGCCTCCTTCTAGCACAAAGCTATTATGTTCCAGTCTACAACTCCATTGAAGACTATTATAAAAATAACCCAACTCATGCAACTAATCATACTGCAACAACTTCAGTGCCCTAGATATCCTACTCCTAAGGATTCTGTTCTATTGCTTACTGTATGAACTGTATGAAAAAATGAAAAAACTGTGCTGTTATACCTTGAGGCTGAGTGAAAAAGTTTCTCTCATGGTTACTGGTGTGTCACTAGTATGTCGCTAGTGACATCAATTTCTACTTAATAATTATTTTGCTAGCTTTAATATTGTTACCTTAGTACTGTTTCAAATACATTGTGCACTATATTAGTAAACAATAGCTATCTATTCTGTGTAGTAAATATTAATGCCTTTTTCTAGTCAATATAAATAAATCATTTATTTACACAAATTTATTTGGTTTGTTATCCCTAATCCTGCAGGACAATGTCATGTAGAGATTCAGTTACATCTATATAGTCCCTTAGGCAGAAACTGTTGATGAAGACTGGGACTAGTATTGGATCCAGCTGCCCCTAGGCTCCTCTCCAAAAGGGAGTTTAGGAAGCAAGGAGATGCTTTCTGAACCTGGTGACTTGATGGGAGGGTTCCTTTAACAAGCTTTTTCTAAAGTGATCATTCAGTCTGTGACACCCACCAACAACTTGCCAAGAATATATAGTCTGGCTTCCTAGGTTGCAAAGAAATTAAACATTCCAGTGGCTTCCCAAGTGACTAAGCACCTCTTCACAACTCAGTCAGAGTTGCTCTGATCAGCCTGGAGCCTCACTGTGGACAGTGCAACTTTTGCACTTCTGGATTCTCTGAAAATCTGCCTCATTTCTCTTTTTGGTACAGTTTTCAGTAAGGGCAATAGAAGGATAAAGGATCATGCAAGAGAAAGCAGTTCCTGGCTGAGGCTTTGCAGCAAGAAGTGTGAATATGCTACAGGAAAGATTAAGAGCTGGAAGGCCTACCTGTACCTTAATTCTGATTCAACATGACTTTTGTATTCAGGCTGACTGGGCATGGAAAGATGAGCCAGGAGATGTAGGCTTGAGGACTATCTAAGATCAGCTTTCTCAGACTTTTAACACTCCTATATTCTCTCCTGGAATTGCTCCACACATCTGTGAAGCAATGTCTGTGCCCAAGCCTTGTTAAAGTGTGATTATTTTGACAATAGACTTTTTATTTCCAGTCCTTTGTTGGGAAAAGTTAGCACAAATAAGGACTTAAATGGTCCAGTGCACACTCCTGAACACAAGTTCATAGTCTAAAGATGCATAGCTAAATTTTCTGTCTCTAAAGGGCTTCCTAAACTTTTCCAATTTCTCTGTTATCATCACAGAATTATGAACAAAAATATTTACATGTAAGTATAAAATGGTTTCAATGCTTAATGATAAAAAAGGCATGAAAAATGATATTCTACTCCTGAAACAAGACCTTCCTCTGAATTAAGTATTTTTTGATGTCATATATAACTGTAAAATCTGAATATAATCATGAGGTACCACCTTTTATAAAGGCACAAATTCATAGGAAAGTTTACTCATAAGATCTGCCAGAAGAGAAGTGCCAGAAAGTTCATGTTTCTAAAATGTTTATCTAAATTATTACCTAGAATATAGAGAGAAGAAAAGACAACATACATGTATATCTATGAATGGTAAATAAGATAGAATATAGTACAGTAGAAATGGCATGAGCTTTCAAAATATTTACTGCATTTTTTTCTCAGTAAGTCATATTTTGATGCTAATTATAAGAGAAAAAGTGTAACACCACAAGAAAGATTTTCAAAATTTAAAATATTTCTGTATTTCCAAAAATAATAGAATTTTTTTTTTTTTCACCCTCCCTTTCCTTTTGTAATTTGATTCTGTCAGAAGAGGTCTACCTAAATCTTCATTTAAATGAAAATTATTCTGATTGTCATTTCATCTGTGAATCTCAATGCAGCTCTAAAATGGCTAAAGACTCCCTGTGCTGTATTGCATTTTTTATTATTTGACATTCTCCATAGATTTTGTGTATAAATGGTCATAACAGAACCAACAGGCCTATTTCTATATTTTTTTCTCTTGAGGCCATGGAATTATTCCAAAGATTAACTTAACCCATTATATTTATAATAGCAAATTGTTTTTGAAGATTACAGGATGGATTCATCATTGTACTGTGGCTGCTTTACATCTCTCCAGCACCGTGGAGCAGCTGTAAGTTCTCTGCACTGGTTGGCTTTGCAGCTGCTTTCTACTGCCAGCATGACACAAAGCAGCAAGAGCTTCCTGGTGAATCTGGTCTGTACCTGATATCCCTTAGATTAGATGTATATCTTTACATACCACTGCTTTTTACAGCACAGACAACATAATGAGAAGAACAGGACAGGCAGAACAAAAAGTTGACTGGCTAGATTTTGTTAAGGAGTTAGATACAGATGCAGTTCAAAGCCTTTAGACCAAGCATTCCTCACGTATTTCTCAAGGATTTATATACTGTATATACAGCATGCTATAGAAATATCATTATTTCTCATTGCCCATGTTAAATCCTTGCCTTCCACAGGTTTTGATTAGACCTTGACTAAAGTACAGAACATTCTACTTCCTTCCACGAGAAAAAGTGGTTTTTTCTTTTACAACCATAACTGTTCCTCTGCTGTTTGGATCAGTTTACATCTTAGTTTTATTTTTTTTATCTGTTAAAAATGATGGCTTTCTCTGAGAAACTCTAATCTGAGTACTTAGATTTTCATCTGTGTTGCCATGCTCTCATTGAATCCAGAAGTATCAGCTTGCCCTAAGCACTTCAGAGCTCAGGAAAGGAAGGTGACCTGCTTCAGGCATGCACAGAATGATTCAAAAACTGCCAATCCACCTTGATTACTTCCAGCTGTACCTTGAGTCCTGCTTGAAGCATTTCTGGGCTGTGTCAGGAAGAAGAGGCTATCTTTGTATTTCTCCAAACAGAGATAGCTGTACTATCCTCTTTTATTCAGAAGAGCAAATGGTTTCCATGGTATGTGGGTCAAATAACTCAGGATAAAAGTCTGCCCTTTTATTCTCTTAGAATTAATTGGAAATCCCTTTAGTGGAGTAAAGTAAAATAAGAGAGAGCACTTATTACAGTTCTTTAACTGTTTTTTTTAATTTTTCCCCAAAACAAAATAATCTTTCAGAAATTTCAGCATGCTGGGTCATATTCTGGCCTACTAAATATATCCATGAAATATCACAGACAAAACTCCTGTAGCTATATAAAACCAACTATTTTGTGAGACCAGATTATGCATGTATATGACTACTTTTTTTAATTTACATATACTTAGAACTGCAACACTAACTACAGCAAAGAAAATGGTAGAAGACACTTAACTATTTCATTTCTAGCTGTACAATGTCAAGAGAGGGTTTTATTTTATTTTATTTTATTTTTTAAGGAATGGAAGAGAAGACAACTCTGCTCTTTTAAAATTGAAAGATCTATTCCAGAAGTAGCTGTGAGTGCTTGGGTAACCACTGCGTTTAGTATAATGAAGTTACAAGAAGGACTTCACTTGTTATGGATTGATTATTAAGTAAAATACTCCCCTCAATGAAGCTAGGGATAATCATCTTATTCAGGGGCACCAAACACCTTTGTCATGTAATGTTAACACCACGACTGTAAAAGCAATTTTAAGTCAGTGTGGCTATCTCTATGTGAAATCAAAATTATGTCTATAGATAGGTGTAGATTTACATAGAAAACTCTGAAACACATTACTTCTGAAGTAAAATTAAACCTCATTGTGTTTTGAGGAACTGTTCTCAAGCCCTGACTATCTTTGGGTTTAGTCCTTCCAGTTTCACAAAAAGGCACTTTCAGATTCCTTATTCATTTGAAATCTTAGGCTGAGTCAATTTATTCCTATGCCATAATGGCTGAAAATGGAGATGCCTTTGGGTATAATCTTTCCACAAGGGAAGAAAAGTTTCAAAAACTTATTTTTACTTTATTCCATCAACACTGTAGCATTTCACAAAATTCACTGAGCTACTTTCTTTTAATATTAGCAATTTTGGGATTTTTTTAATGGGAAAGGGGGAATTGAGATGGTTTGACATCAGGCCAATAAATTGAGAAAAGTCTCTGTAAAAGCAGGAATGAAGATTTTAGCTCAGATCCATAAGACCTCTGGGTTATTACTGTCAGCAGTATTTCTCATGTATACAATGTCTTTGTGTTTCCAAAGTCAGCATCATTAATGATCCTGCTGCATGGGAAGAGAATACACATCTATTCCATTGATGGAAGTATGGCCCTTCCAAATCACAGTGACAATGCCTACATCTTAGCCAGTCACTCAAGGTTTCATCTACAGGCAGGGAAGAAATGGTCATGTTTAAATGATAGTTCATCTGAACTAGTTTTGAGAAGAATTATACCCTTGAATTTAGGGTTCTGGTTTTTTATCGCCTTCTCTCTGGACTATAAAAAGAGCTAAAGATATCACAGTACAGGCATCTAAATCCAGATGAAGAAATCCTTCTCTTGGTCTTTATCCACTGATAAGCTTAAGCAGTTGCTTTATTTATAAAGTTCTTTGATTCTGCTCTGTGAAAAATAGGCAAAAAACAGGCCTGTGCCTCTGAAAGCATAATCTGAAGATAAACAAGTGCTTCTCACACACTGTACAGACAGAAGGGGCCAGGAGACTACTGCACTTGGTCATACAGAAATATCTGTCCAGCATAGCACTCATTGCATAAGATTTGTGCTCATACCTCTGAGTCTGACAGAAACAGTTTAAAGAGGTACAAGTATACCATGAGCACTTACCAGTACTAATTAACCCTGATCACCTATCCATATGATAAAGCCACTGTTACTTGGCAAACAGAAATGAAGTAATTTGACAAATCAGTAAAGAGTCACATGCTGTTGGGGTTAATTGAAGCTGGGAAAAATGACAGGTTAACCACTTTGCAGTCTCAGAAGGCAGCTATGGCAGAGCAAAATTAAGGCCAAAATACTACCCTGCTTCTCAAACAATTCCTGATATCATATACCTCTCTTAGCACTGTCACTGAACACTTGACAATAACTCAGGACACTGGAAGTGTCTCGATGTGACTGGAGTTGTTAGAGATTAACCTGATGTTTGTTTAGTGAATGGGATTTTTACAGAGCAGTTCAAGATTGCAGGTGAATTCATAAACATGGTCTCATGAAAATAAATTCAAACTGACTATAGATATTTTGATATAGGTTTACAAAAAAAAAAAAAAGAAAAAAGTAAAAATATAGAATCATTTCAACTCAAGAACTGCAGTAAGTTCAGGCAGTTAACTTAGCTCCTGCATTTAGCAGACCTCAGTGAAAACAGCCCAGCCTTCACTTTTGTTGAGAGCCAAAAATAACTGGTTTGTAACAGTATAATTGTTACCATGTAATTACACGAAACTAGAGAATACACTTGATGTTTATGTACCATAATTTATAAGCACTGACAATTGTACTAGTGTCTGAATAAAATAAACTTGCATAGCCATTGCAACTTTTTCTAACACCTACTGAGAGGAAAGAAGGCACAACACATGTTGGTTTCTTGCTTTATTCTTTTTTTTTTTTTTCTAAGACTGTACTTGCTCTTAAAAACATGCTTCCTTTGCTCATTAAAAACCAGAAGAGTCTACAAAACAAAACAGAAAGCCTTCCTCCTGACTGGATGTGTTACATCTGAAACTAAATATAGCCTACTATTGAATCAAGATGGTCAGCAAGTGTCTTTTGATCAGCATGTGGCTCTTAAGCTCCTCGTGTTGGGAATACAACACATCTCTGGCAAGAAAGCTGCTGAAAAATCTCAGCCTCCAGCTGTGGGAGGAAGCAAGCCAACCAGCATCAGGGAGGCTCTCTCAGGCTGTCCACCCCAAATCATATTGCACTGAGGGCATTTTGGGTACCAAAACCAGATCTCATCACCTGAGATTTCCCTTGATATCAGTCTCCTGACCAGATGTTAGATATTTGTTGAGTGTCAGCTTAATGGTCATAAGGAAATCTGAAAAGCACTGCAATTACAAAATAAACCTTCTCTTACATGATTTTGCATCATGATCATGAGAATAATTTGTTTTTCCAATTACAGCTGAAGGTAGTGAGAGTGCTAACATTATAGCACACAGATTTTTCTATATTATTAAGACATCTTTCCTTGAAAAAAGATTAAGGGACTTGTTTTCTGTATTTCTTATGTTAGTCAGAAAGCAGCTGCTTATATTTGCAACACAAAGTTTGAGAATATTACAGAGATTTTCTTCTGATGCTTTATAAGCAAGTTTAAGTACACTAATTCCTCAAAACTTTGTTCAGGTTTATAAGATATGAGCAGTACTACTGTAATTAAACAAATAATTTTGATTTCAAGGGACAGGACTTTTTTTGTCTGTGCCTTCTAAAAGATATGAATGCATAAAATATTTTATGAAGCTTTTAAACTCTTGGTGGTGGAGGCTCAGCATGGTCTATTCTCATGCTGGATGGCCAGGAACAAGAGGCCTCTTTTATTTTTTTTCCTGTAAAGCCAGTGAAATGGAACCAATTGAAATACTGTGCACAGAGTCACAGGCACAGGATAATAGTGCTTTTTCTGAATGTTAAGAACACAACAAAGTGCTTCTCAAGAGCTTTGTTTTTATGGAGCAGACCTCTCCTCAGAATGGGCTGTCTGAAGAGGCTTTGCTTAATGCACTGTTTAATGGCATGGCTCTTCAAGCTCTCCCTATTCCATTATGACATGTGCACTACTGCTCCTTAGCTATCAGGACAGAAGCAAAACAACAAGAGAAAAGGCTGTGGTTTACTTAACCCAGATGACAGCCACTCATTTTCCAAAATGCACAAAGTATCTAACAACTGAAAATATTAGATCAAATCAACATTCAGAACATATGAACTTACAGTCATGGTGGGGGCTGGAAAGACCTTCTACACATTAAATACTTGGTTTATGTGGTGGAAATGGTGGGATTTTCACTGGAAATTGGAATTACAGGAACATGGTGATTGTGATTCTGTGCAAGAGGTGCAAATTACAGAGTAATGACAAATCTTCTGTTACAACTCTGTAGCTTAAATGCATAAATGTGGTACAAATTTGAAATAATAATCCTTCTCAGCAATTTGTACTTTTGTTTGTAAGAACTATGTTCTTGAATGCCTTAGCAGAACTTGAGAGTAGAAACATCTCTAATAATTATATGTGAGCACTGCTTATGTAAGCACACATTTTAGCCAGCATTACAAATTATATGGCATAGTGAAGTGGTGAGCAGCACTAATTGCATAAAAATGCTTGTCATCTATGAAGTACTACTTTTGTTTTCAATAAAGAATGACCAGGGCATGAAGTGGATGAGATGTAGGCAAACATTGCTGTAAGATCAACTTCTGCTTCGCTTCAAACAGTGCATCCATTCTCACAAAGGATTCAGACTGTGTTAGGACATATGCATGTGAATTCTTTATGTAGTCTAACATGCAACACATTGAATCTTGAAGGTTTAACTGTAAATTATTTCAAGACAACACTGGGATCTCAGTCCAATCCTAATGAGGATACTGTAGCAACTAGACAATTGCTTCTTCCTTCTAGTAGAAAGAATAGATAAAAAATAAAAGACAAAATATAAAATACAAAAGAAAATTACATATTGTACTAGTGTAATCTGATTAAAAGTAATTGACTGTTAAATTTAACAGATCACAGAGTTGGAACCATGGAGCAGTCAGAGTAATATACTGCTTTTTAAAATACTCAAGATCATTACATTAGAAGTGCACTTTTGTCTTCCACTGCGACACATCAGTAGTATTTTTAATTAAATAATTACTCCTTAGCATCTACATTCAGAGTACATTCAAAAAAATTCTCAGATGAATATATTTGATGTGAAAGTCTCCCAAAGAGTTGTGTGATGTCTTGCATATTATGCAAAATTATTTTTATGACTTCTTCTATGATTATTTATTATCTGAATAATGAAGAAAGGATATTTTGAAATAATGTATGGCAAAATCACTTTCCATTTTTTCTTACATAAATTATGGCACTCATAACTTATTATTGTGTCTCTTATGTGACCAGGACTACTGAGGATGAGAAACATATATGATTTCATACCATTCATTGGCTTTGATTAACAGGCTATGCATCATTTTTCCAAGGTATGCATTACTCATCATCTCCCAACAGTCAAAGAGAGAAGGAGCTGTCATCTCACATTGGGCTAACTGCCTGTCTCAGACAATGACACCTCCTCTCTCTACTTGTGGTAGAAGTAACTGAGGATTGCAAGATATGGGTCAATTGGTTCTTTGTCTGCAAAGGTTTTTTTCTTATTTCTCCATCCCTTACACACACTTCTTGTCTTCATACTTGTAACTGCATGCCTCACTTGTTTCTTGATGTTTTTTCTTCTGTGTCCTTTCTCCCACATGCTTTTTCTTATGATACCTATAGATCTGCATAGTCTAGCCTAGTCCTCTACACCACACCTTCACACAATATCTCTCCAGAGGTAGAGCTTCAACCACATCATAATATGTTTTGACTCCCTATAGCAGTTATTTGTATCTGTAGGATTTTCTTTTGGATGTCTCTGTTTACTCATTTCAGGGTTTTGTAAGTGCTTCACACATGAGGTTCTTTATACAGCCTTGTACATTCAAAAATTCATTGACATTTCAAAGAAAATTTCCACATAAACATGTCCTGTTTCCATTTTACTTACACACACACAGGCACATGAGATTTTGGAGCACATATCTATTATTTCAAATACAGTAAGTACCTATTAGTTACTCAAAAAATAAAGTTTGTGTCTGAAGTAGCATGTAGAAACCATATTTTTAACTTTAAATTACTGCTGAAGAATGCTGAAGTTGGCATTTATGAATGCAAAACCAACCCAAGACCTTAGAGAGTAGTATGTACACTAATAGCTGATATGAAATTTATTCCACAGCTCAGCTAGATTTTCTACTCACCTTTTGTTAACAGACAAAAAAATAAGGATTCAGCATAGATCCAGAAAATTGTCTGCAATTGTTTAATTGAAAAAAAACATTTTTTCTTCTTCATATATTCAGAGTTTTATTTGGTTTTCAGTTTAACATTTTATTTGTGATTGTTTTTACAGCATGGTGCAGGGTTTAAAATTGTAACATAAAAAGGACTTCTTGAAACTGAGCTATTATTCTCAGTATTGTTCCTACCCCTTGGCCTTGTATTCTTCTCTTTGTCTTGCAATTCTCAAACTACTTCTGCCACGGTTTTGGTTTTGGTTTTGGGGTTGTTTGTTTTGGGTTTTTTTTGTGGCCAAAGCCACTAACTTCAAAAGAAAATTGTAATAAACTGATTTTCACTTTTATTTTTTAATCCAGGATTAGTGGGCTGCATTGACAATTAAGAGGTGTTAATATTCTTTCTCTTCTAATCTGTGGATACTCTCCTGTTGGGTCTATTATCTTCTTAGGCTTTGTTTTACTACTTAATACTGTTAACAAATGTCAGTGTTCATCAGTATCACAGTTTGTTTTACCACAGGAAATGCTTTCAGTTGAATACAAATGATAGGCGAAATGCCATTAAAGAAAGAGTGTAAAGCTCTGAGACTCATTTCATCACAATAGTTTTATCACAGAATGTTAGGAGTTGGAAGGGACCTGGAAAGATCATCTCTTCTGCTTTATTGTTTAATTATAAGAATAATAGACGAAAACAAAATGGAAGATGGATAATCATTTATTTGTGGCTTACAACAAATGCAAACAGTTCTAAATGCTGCAGCCATTTCACAGCAAGCATTTTTTTCCCAACTTGTGCCAAAGTAGTAGTGATTATCAAGCCAATTAATCACAGCCTTTTTTGCTAACTTGTAACCTGTTTCTGTAGCTTTCCTCTCTATGCTGCCTCAATCTCCATTAAAGCTATATAGGCTGCTCAAAAGGTGAAGCTTGCTAAAAGCACTCATGGGAAGACCAAAGTGTAAAATGCATGTAACAGTTCAGTATTTTCAGGAGTAAGTACAAGTAGCATTTTCAGAATATTTTAAATAAGCAATGAATAGACAATATAAAGCAGTGCACACTAGCCCTAATGTATTTGAAAGGACTGTTATTTTTAATGACTGTTTTAGTGTGTTTTTGTTGACTTGATAGAAAAGTTTTTTATATGGGAACCTTTATAACCTTTTTTTTTAAGACAAAGAAATAGGGACAATAATTTGATAGAAAAACAAATCAAGAAGTAAATATCCGCAATCATATTGTGCACACAGAACTGTGCACTGTACCAGCCAAAGTGAATAAATCAAACCAGTTAATGGATTTCAATTATTGTGTATAATGCTTTTTGTTGCTTGGTGGGGTTTTTTTTGTTTGGTTTTAGAGTTTTTTTTCAAAGACCATGTAAAGTCAAAGTCACTTGCCCATTGAATTTGAGAAGCCCTGCAGAGAAGGGCTTGGTGGTTTTGGTGGACAGAAAGTTGGACACAAGCCAGAAGTGTTCACTTGCAGCCCAGAAAGCCAACCGTGTCCTGTGCTGTATCAGAAGAGGTGTGGCCAGCAGGTTGAGGGAGGTGTTACTCCCACTTTCTGCTCTGGTCTTGTGAGACCCCACGTAGAGTACTGTGTCGAGCACAAGAAAAACATGGACCTTTTAGAGCAGGTCGAAAGGAAGGCCACGAAGATGACCAGAGGACTAGAGCACCTCTCCTATGTAGACAGGCTGACAGTTGGGGTTGTAAGCCTGGAGATGATAAGTCTCTGGGGAGACCTTATTGTGACCTTCCAATACTTAAAAGAAGCTTATAGAAGAGAAGGAAAGAGACTTTTTATGGTCAGTTAATGACAGGACAAGGGGGAAGAATTTTAAACTGATAAAAGGGAGATTTAGATTAGATATTAGGAAGAAATTCTTTACTCAGAGGACGGAGAGACACTGGAACAGGTTGCTTTCTACGTTGCAGATGTCCAATCTCTGGCAGTGTTCCAGGCTAGGTTGGATGTGGCCCTGGGCAACCTGATCTAGTGAGTAGCATCCCTCCCCATGGCAGGGGAGATGGAACCAGATGATCTTTAAGGTCCATTCCAATCCAAGCCATTCTATGATTCTATGACTCTATAATTATATGAATGGTACCTACTGATGAGAAGTACCTTAGTGACTCAAAATCTCCTTTTGACCAAGTTGATGTACCTGTCATGCAGTTTGGACCTATCCTTTCAGGGTTATGGCTAGGCATTTGCTCCCTAGAAATGTTCTCTGAACAAATAAGTTTCTTAATATATGTGTGAAAGTTCTACCCAGGCATTTTGTCTCCTAATTTATTGATGGTTATTTAAATTAATGTTAAGGGATAAAAGGATATATAATCCCAAACAACAAAACACAGAGCTTCGCAATTTCCCAGTCCGAAAAGTAGGTGTAGAATTTGCTAGATTTATAACAAAAAAGGATTCATTTTTCATTTCTGCACACTGAGAAAGAGGATTCATGGCTCCAAGAATAAAGGTATGTGTTAGTAGGATAAACCAAATTCATGAGGAATAGGACACACAGGTAGCATAAAAATAAAT
Organism: Galbula dea; assembly: GCA_013399015.1. Classification (NCBI taxonomy): domain Eukaryota; kingdom Metazoa; phylum Chordata; class Aves; order Piciformes; family Galbulidae; genus Galbula; species Galbula dea. The sequence continues at coordinate 416,649 of VWZX01004113.1, read as the reverse complement.
GAGTACTTTCATATTTAATAACAAGTAAGAAACGAAACTGTGATGTTAAAGAGTTGGGGTTGGGGGGGGAACCACAAACATAGTCAAATTTCAATACTAAATACCATATATTGACTACATTATGGCATAGGCACTTCTAAATCCTTCATGCAAACAGCAAGCAAAGAAGTTTCTGTATGATATTGTATATGTTGTGTATTTCAGGATCTAGGACACTTATTGCAAAGCAAAATGGTGCTTCAGAACAGTTGAGCTGCTTCCTAGCTTGGGATGAATAGGCATACTCTCAGCACTGAGTTAGCAAATGTTCCTGGTTAACAAACATGACAGAGAGCAAAGATCTCCAAAAAGTTCTCCAAAGTTCTTCCTTTACATAGGTTGCCCCAGAACTATGTTGTCACAAATAGTGGAAGCTGATCATAAATGTTACTTATGGCAGATATTTTAGAATGGTTTCCCCTACTCTCTCCACACTTGTTGGCAATTTTCCCTTTCTGTTTTGAGAAAGACATTTGTCCTTTTCTTATTCAATGGAAATATTCTCATAGCATTGCTCTAAAAATTATGATGAAGCATAAATTTGAAGAACCTATGAGACTCAATATAAGAGCAAAGACTGTAACCTAGGCATCATCTTGGCTCAGCCTGCTCTCCAGAGCCTCATAGCCCAGCTACATCTAATTTTTGTTGATTCATTCTACATAATAGCTATAAGATACCATAGTCCTCTCTGTCTATGCAGTTAAATCTCTCCCTGGATCCTCATCATCTCATATCTTGCTTATTGGAAACTCTTACTATTCAGCCTTGAAAGATGTTCTTGTCTCACTCAAATCTATTCAGAATGCTACTGTAAGGAATATTTTCCTAGCTCACTTCTCCTCCCTTTATGTCTTTCCACTGATTTTTCTATCTCATCAAATATAAGCTATTTGTCCTTATTAACAGATACTCTCATGGCCAATCTTCACACTTTGTATCTGCACGTCTGTTTTCTATGAACCTCAGCCTGCATACTTTCATTGCTCTTGTTACAATTTGCAGCAAGCAATTTCAGGCTTACTCTCATACTACAGATCTCCTTTAAAAGCCCCCTAGAGCTATCTTGTAATCCACCATCAATTCTCTTCCTAAAACTGTTATTGGCCATGAAACATAAAAGAAACCAAAGCCCCTAAGCAATTGATGCACTAAAACATAGCCCATATTGCTAAGCAACGTTTATCTCATGATTTCTTTGCAGTGCTCTATTTGCATCCTACATTTAGTCCTTCAACTGTAATCTGAACTAGAGCAAGAAAATACTTTATCTCTACTTCACACCTCAAAGCAGAGAAAAATCACAATTCACTATTTGGTTTCCTAGGCATTACTTTTGAATACAGACAGATGATGCTACCCTAGTATTTCTAGCACTCTGGCATTCTCTAACATTAGTTTCAGTTTCTTATAATAAGATTACTTTTTTCTTTTTGGCAGGTACCAATACCAATTTATATTGAAAAAAAATATTCAAAATAGACATAAAATATATACCAAACATTTTAATCTGTATGGAGTCATCTGATTTGCAGAAAAATTACATTTTAAAATGTAGAATAGTTTTAAATTATTGGGTAGGTCTTTGGCTATGTTATAAACATCACCAACCAAGCTAGTCTTTATACACAGCTAAGGGAGGGAAAATGTCACAGGGTTATGCTCCAAATGTTTCTATTGGTATCCTTTGCCTATATAATAGTACCTCTGTGACAGGCTTTAATATCAACAGGCATTTAAAGTTAAACTAAATTTTACCTATCTTTTGTCCTTACACTGTGCAACAAATAAAATAACAAGGTCAGTAAATGATAATAGTCAATTCTGAAGTAAAAATTATCATGTATTTATGTCAACCTAGCTGCAAGGATTAAGACTATTTAATCAGGATACCATGACAGCCAAGACTTTGTCAAGATCTGTCCAGATCCCTTCCCTAGATTTCCTTTCCCTAAGTGTGGGGAAGAGGCTGTTGCATGTCAAGACCTTGCCCCTTTATGGAATCAGGATGCAAGCAGGTATGAATTTACATCTGACAACTGGGAAGAACTATTAGGTTGCCTAGAGAAATTAAACCTCTTCAATGTATAAAACTTCTTCAATTTAATGTTTAAAAAAATATAAAAACATGCAAGCTAGAGTAGTCTACAAAATGAGCTGGCAAATAATGTTGAAGTACTGATAAAATCAAGAGAAATACAATATGAAAACAAGTAACTCAAAGGCAATGATAGATGAAGCCTGAAAACTTTTTTGTTCAATTCTTAATTCCAAACTTGGCAATGTAACTAACTCTTTCCACAGTAGCAGAAGATATTTCAGCCATAGATAAAAGGCTTTATATGTTTGTTGTATAAATTAGCAGTGAAATCATAAACAAGCTCAAAACATCATTACCATAATGAACACTGTAAACTTTGCAAAAGAGGAGTTCTCCTAGAGAAATTTCTGAAGGAATTTTAGTCTCATGATCTAATTTAATTAATAGGTACAACATTCTAATATAAACTTAAAATAAGAACAATCTTAATACTAACATGAAGAGAAATGAGTGACTTTTACACTTTCTGTTGTATCCATTGCAAATATGAACCTTTTTGTGCTTTTAAAAAGCAGACAGTACATGCTACTTCTAGCACAGAAGTCCAAAATGTAAGACTTCTGAGACAAGAAGAATGAGCAAAGTTTTCACTTAAATTACCTGAAAAATATGCCCAGGCCATTACTGTGTCTGTCACAGATGAGGAAACTGCAGTTATTCATCATTTATCCATTCAGTGGTTTACAGGTCCAGCTTTTCCAGGAAGGTCACAAACCCACCAGTCATTGTCAAGAACTAGATTCTGTTCTTGGTATTATGATTTAGTGTGGAAGAATCCATAATATCTGTGTAGCCAAGCATCTGGTTACACATCTGAGGATAATGTTGTCTTAGTTCATTTGAAACTTATGCTCCCTAAGATAATTTAAGAATGACCTTTTCCACATGAAAGCACAGCTATTCCTCAAATCTAAGAAACAAACTTACCTATGCTAATAAGACATAAAGAATCTGACGGTTCTGACTGTGTGACCTGGTCTAGGGAATCCTGCTGTGGCAGAGGGGTTGGACTAGATGATCTTTCGAGGTCCTTTCCATCTCCTCATATTCTATGATTCTGTGATGTCAATCCACTGTGGAAGGGATGAAGGAGATCACTGCTCTGCAATTTCTGCTCTGCAGCTGTATTAGAGAGACAGATCGTGTGTGAAAGGTACATAGAAATTCTGTTATGTAAATGACCCCAAGTATTTTAGTGCAGTTTACATGAAAGTATCACTGCAGGGTAAAACAAGCAGACAGACAACACATACACAAACAAAAACCCCACCATGGACCAAAAAACCCACCAAAACCCAAGAACAACAACAAAAAACCCCAAACAAAACAATCAAAATCCATTGCACTCTTTACTGGTTTGAGTGGTTAGCTTCTAATACCTTCTATAAGGACCACATAATTAAATAAGTACTTACTTAGCCAGAACTTCCTGGATGTGTCCAAAAGTATTTTGATATCAAATGCAATTCTCACAAAACCCTTAAATGATTAATTTTCAGTGCTAAAGGAATGTCAGCAAACTGAATTAGTGGCTGCACATGTGATAACCAATGGGAAAACTGCAGAATGACCCCAATTTTATGGTCTACTAAGCAGAAAAGTTTAGTTTTGCTTTCTGGATGGAATTGTCAATAAAAATAAAGAATAAGTCTCTGCAGAGTCTTAAAAAGAATTTCTAACATCCCAAGACAGTCTTAGCATCATCCTTATTAATGAAAAGAATACAAAACTGAAACCATCAACTCAAAATGTGGTGGGCTTAAAATTGTATTGATTAGTGAACAAAGTAAATAAAAATTATCTAAGGCTATATCCAAATGAAAACTTAGACATAAGGCACCAGCTACTCTCACTTTGGATATTTTCAGGTTCTTGAAATGTCTCCATGTACCTGCAGATTCACTGCTGAATTGTCTCAAGTATAGGAGATTCAAACTTGGTGCCAACATAATGAATGAAGAATGACATAGAATAAGCATTTGGGGTAACAATTTCCAAAGAGAGCCCAATTTGGTAGGTGCACAAGAAGATACAGATACTGGGATACTCCAAAAATGCAGTTGGAACAGGCTTTGTCTTTTAAAAATGAACAGAGGAGTATATAAAGAGCCATAGTTTGCTATCATACAGAAACCAAATAATTAAAACACTAGTGGGGAAAATCTAAGTTTTATATTTTAGCTAACTCTTAGCCAAAAGTAATTCAGAATCATACTCTGCTGTGGCATATCATAGTCACTGGACTTTAGATAGCACAAAATAGCTACATTTCTCATTTAAGAGTGGACAGGTCCATAGAAAGAAAATAAAAATCTATGAGTCCAAAGATTAAATATAAAAATACTCTTCCTTATGCAAGGATTTAGGGGGATCTCCTAAGGTATATTTCTGAATTCAATCAACTCTGCTTAAGGATCAACTATTTTCTTAAGCCTGTAATCATATAATGTAAAATTCATAATGTTAGGTGCAAGATTTGGGTAAATTTCCCAGTCTTTTGGACTGTTTAATGAACCTATCTCTTCACAGAATCACAGAATCACAGAATATTAGGAGTTGGAAGGGACCTCAAAAGATCATCTAGTCCAACCCCCCTGCCACAGCAGGTTTCCCTAGACCAGGTCACACTACTTTGCAGAGCTTTGACCATCTGACTCAGGTGTAGGTTGATCTGTTGATACCAAATGTGTAGGTATTATTAGGAGACCTGTCATCTTCCAATACTAAACAAATCTTAAACAAAGATAAAGGAAACTCAAGGAATACATTAATAAAGTGGAAACTTAGAATGGTTTTACTCAGCTAAAAGCAAATAAAATTACAAAAAAGTGACTTAATTGTATTCTACTACATTTATTACACAGAATCACAGAATCATTACAGTTGGAAAGGACCCTCAAGATCATCTAGTCCAACTGATAGCCCTACATTACTTTTACCCCTAAATCATCCCCTGAAGAAACACATCTATCCTCTTCTTAAAAACCTCCAGGGATGGTGATTAGTACTTTTTCAGTTGTACATAAGGTACTACCAGTTGAAAAAAATACAGTGTGAATATATTTAAGAAGCCAGAGAACTGAGGCATTTACTGTCATACATTGAGTGCTGTCACAGTTTAACCCTAATCAGCATCTCAGCCTCACAGTGCTGCTCACTCACTCCCCTCCACTGTGATGGGAAGACAATAGGAAGGGTGAAACTGCGAACACTCCTGGGTTGAGATGAAGAGAAAAGCTGCATGTGTAATTAATTCATTACTTTCCATCAGCAGGCAGGTGTTTAACCATCTCAAGGAAAGCAGGGCTCCATTATGTGTAATGGTCACTTAGGAAGACAAATGCCATCCCTCCAAACATCCCCCACTTCCTTCTTCTTCCTTCAGCATTATATGCTGAGCATGACATCTTATGGTATGGGATAACCCTTTGGTCACTTGAGGTCAGATGTTCCAGCAGTGTCCCCTCCCAGCTCCTTGTGCACCTTCTTTGGTGGGTTTTGGTGAGAAGCAGAAAAGGTCATGACTCTGTGTAAGTACTGCTCAGCAGTATCTAAAACATCCCAGTGTTTTCATCACTGTTTTCATCAAAAATCCAAAATATAACACCAGGTTATCTCGTAGGAAGAAAAATAACTCTGTTCCAGCCAAAATCACTACAAATGTATTAGATTATAAGTATGCATTACAATCCTTATTATTGCAAAACTGAAAAGAACAAATTCAGACTATCTAGGGGCAATTCAGGGACAAATGTCCTTGAACTTTAGACTATACTTCTGTCTTTCATTTGGTTGCACATTGAACTGTGAGGGAATGTGTCCCATGTAGATCATTACCAGGAAACCCAGACCATATTTGAGTCAAAACAGACCTCAGAATTTCACTAGGAAGTCAATGGCCATCAGTATATATCACTACATGCAAACATCACTCTGCTCACTATAAATTGCTCTTTTCTATCAAATGGGCAGCAGTGTTCTGTCACTTACTTCCTCAGCATAGGTTTAAGGTGTCCTTCTATTTTTTGTTCTACTCCACCATGAAGGTAATAAAATTATAGGTCACCAAAGAAGGACTCTGCTTAGAGAGAAAATCACACAAGCTCTTAACCAGATGCAGGTGGAGCAAGAAGGCTTAGTACTATTGTACTGTTTGATCATCTAGAAGCCAACTGCAAATCTAATCAGATCCCTATGTTGAGAACTTTATGAACAAAAACCAGACACATATACTCAAAGCAAAGGAGATGATATAACCTCATCCAAAGCCTCCTGTTGCTTTCCACATCCCACAACAATCATTTAAGTCTGAATTGTATGAGACTTAGTCAGCTTGCTCTCATCTGTCTTTGAGACTCACCCAGACACACGAAAATATTTGACAGCTTTTTGTTTGGGGTGAGATAGAGGTATAAAGCTAGATGTCATGATCATGCTGAAACCATCATATCTATAGTTTTATTTTCTGCAGTAAAGCAATGGAGTTTTGTGTCAAATCTAATTACATTTTACAGAATTTCTATAGCACTTGTTCCATCAAACTTTAACCATCTTTATTTTTAAAAGGGGAGAGAAAGGTTGCCAGTAATACCAGTATAAAACTACTGCAATATTTTCTCTAGTGAGGCACTTGAAATATGAATTCATAGACTATACTGAAGATCAAAACATACTTTATTTTGAAAACATTGCTATTTCTAGTTTTACTTTGATTAAATTGAAACTTTAATGGTAGATTTAAGTTCATGCTTTTTTGTACTTGACAGTACTGCCGTCCTGGTTTGGGCTGGAGTGGAACTGATTCTGTTTGGTGGCCTTGCTCTCCAGCTGAGGCTCCTTTCGGTGACTGCATTTCTGAAGATGGCAGTATGTTTTTCAGAAACAGTGCCTGCTTCCAGCAGTGGTTAAGCCTAGTGTTTGGGTTTGCTGCAGAGGATTGGTATGGAAATCAGGGCCACTGCTGAATTTCTTCTTTTTTTTGTGACTTGTCCTGGGAGGGGGGTACAGAGTAAAAGTCTGCACCTACAGGAAAGGAGCAGGCAAGACAGGTGACCCCAAACTGACCAACTAAGTATTCTATTCCATACGTGTCATACTTGATATTTTTCACTGAAAGCTGTGAAACAAAAGATATTAAAATTAGGGACATGGTTTAGTGGTCGACTTGGCACTAACAGGTTTACAGTTGGATTTGATGACCTTTAGGGTCTTTTCCAACCTATGATTCTGTGAAAGGGGCCATGGGCCTCTGGGTCAATGTCACAAAATTAGAGGTAACAATATAACAGAGAAGAGACGGGAAGCCTTTTGTTACACAATGACAAACAGTTATTTTTAAGGAAGTTTTGCACTTCATTGACCAGATCTGAGGGGAATCATTTGTTTCCATCAGTAGAGTAGAAATATAATACTGAAGAATATTACCTATCTGCATTTCAACTCACCAGTAAATAATCAATTTAGACAAATAGTTAGATGATCAAAATAACTATAAATTTTTACAGCAGATGGAAGAAAAGACAAAGGACAAACATGAAAGCTCACATTTGTTTTGAAACAGTAAAACAAAATTTCTTAGGAAAAGTTCATCAACAATCTAATGAGCAGATCAAATAAATAAGGGAGGTACTAATTTGTTTTTACTCTCTCATTTCTTTCAAAGTGAAGACAGGGATTTAGCAATCAAAAGTAGATCAGTTATATCAACCAGGAAGTAGAATCTTAATTCCACCAATATTCTTTCACGTATTCCTGCTTTAGTCAACATAACAATGATCAGCAAATATCTACCACTGTACATCTAAATTTAAAGACAGTCAATAAAAAGGCAAAAAAGGGATTTTGCTTCTTAATCTCAATACATAGTACAAGTTTCTTTGCAGTACCTAGGGATCATTACCATATGATCAGACAATTTGGAGCACTCGGGAAGCAAATAAGTTATAATAGCAAAAACTAGTATCATTTGTACAGAGTTTTACATTTACCAATCTCTGTGAAAACAGTAATTACTTCACTGAAATAGAGGCTCTGTCATTTACATTTCTCCAGGACATACACACTGCTATGTGTGAACAGACTGAGAACATATTGTAGGTGTGTGTTTTACCATCGATTTAGATTCTTTTTTAAACAAAGGGCAATTATTCCCAGCCAAATAAACAACTATAAGCTTAACCTTTGCTCTTAGCAGATTAAAATTCTGTAAAACAAAGGAAATAGAAGGCAAAATGGAAAAACTAAATGAGTTTTTGCAACCCCCATCAGTAAACATGACAGAATATTTTTTAAAAATAATTGTAGGCATGTTTTTTGCTCACAGCAGAATTTCATAGCATTCAGAATATCCTATTCAGCTATCTTCCACATTTTTACAGCTACTTCCAGCATTGAAAAATAAAAATGAAAATAATAAAATATTCTGAGTCTGATGAAGTCATAGAAAGGTTCATTTTTCTGTAACTAGTTTATACACAGTTTCATATACATGATTTTTATAAGAATCTAACGTAGAAGCAAGTTCATAACTCTTTGAGAAAAATTATACATGTAAAAAAATAAAATACAGAAAAGCAAAATTCTTACATGAGTCATATTCTGTGTTTCCAGTTTCTAGTTCTGACTCCCTGTCCTGAATGTAATAGTTAACAACTGGGAGGTCCATGGCAGGAGACTGAAAGTAGATAATCTCTAAAGATCCCTCCAACTCAAAGCTTTTCTCTGGTCCTAGAGGNATGCCAAGGTGGCACCGACCAAAACAAACAAAAAGCAAGGAAGAATTGCTCCTGGTCCAGTGCCTATGGGTCATGCTCTTACACTGATTCATGAGTAATACAGGTACAACTTACAGGACTAATCCTAAATTATGACGCAGCTTAATGTAAGTAAAAATTAAAGAATATAGGGACATTGGAAGGGATGTGTGCATATATTACTTTGATGTGTTTCCTCTTCCAAATATATAATGACTCTTCTATGCTGTTCAGAATACCTTTTCAAAGATAAGAATACCTTCGAGTGTGGAAATCTTTCAATTTCAATCATTGATGTTAAGCAGATCTTCACCAGACAAAGTCATTTGGGATTTATCTCCCTTAAAATTAATGAAGCTGACTCAAGAATGAATTCAACCCAATCTTTTTAGCTATGTCCTAAAGTAGATTGGAGGAAAGAACCTTTTAGTAAGTGGTAATACTAGAATAAAAATTGCTAAAACCTAAAAGAATGGAATCAAACTGTTGGGCAAATTAAAAGAAAAGAAATCCATCTTCATAAAAGTAACTGCACTGTAACATTGATCATGATCTTGCCTTCCCACTGCTTTTCAGCATATGCAACTGTAGGTCTCCAGACCAACATGGCTTAGAAAGGCAGTATACTCAGTGTAATAGCATTGGCATGCCGTCAGAAAAATTATTTTAAATGGAGATTACATCCCATGGGACATTGATCCTGATTTATTGTAATAACATTCTGCAGTCAAGTACAAAATACGCTCTCTGACTCTCCTTAAGTGATTGAGATCCCATTATCTCTTCGTTCCATTGCCTATTATGTTTGTCTGATTCCATGAACAAATGTGGTCAAGAAGCACTGTATTTTTTATAATTATACTAGCTACTCTTGTTAAAAAATTAAGGCTTATTTAAAGTCTTTGCCCTCCTCAGTTATTTAAGGCAAAAGTTAACAATAAATTACATAATGGTGAAAATCTTGTAGCAATATTGTCTTACTAAACCTCTCCCCATTTACCTTCTTTATTCTTTTTCATACAAGACAGAATTTCAGCAGAAGCTTCCACATCAAACTTCTGAAGAGAAATGCTGGATCATCTCAGAATAACCATCCAGAAAAGAGAGGCTTTGAAAATCAATGAATGAGCAGTTCAAAAAGATATTTTGCTTCCTTGTAAGGAAAACCAAACAACCAAAACAAACAAAAAAAAATCCCATAACAATATAGAAAAATAAAAAGCAATACTTATATACCACAAAGGATGTCATTACATACAAAATTTTTACCATTCAACAGAGAAGTCACTTCAGTAGCCCCCTTCACTTCCTTTCTCTATTTTCTTATTTGTCTTGTCCATAGTTTTTAAAGTTTATTTCAGTAAAAGGACTTGTTTCTTAAATTATCAAGTTAAAATGGAGATGTTGTTCATGTGGTGTTATCTTTTTAGAGACTAATAGCCTGGATATTCAATTGTTGGCAGCTATTCCCATTGCTCCTTCACATTCTTTCCTTTAAAAATTCCAGAATATAAATAAACAACCTAGTTACGAAATGAATGATAAAAGAAAAAAAAAATTAATAGAAATATTGCATGTGAAGGCTGACAGAGGCTCAGTCTTCTTTTTAATTTGCTTTTATTTGTTCACTCTGGTTTTGAAATGCGGTTGCTGCTTCTCATGAAGCTAACAATAAAACAAGATGCTCTAATTCTGAAGGGCATAATCAATCCACTGCTGGGAGAGGCACAACCAGAGGAGATTGTCTCTCCCTTAAAGGTCTGCTCTGAACTTACAGATCCTCCTAGGTTTCAGCTATGGCTTAAGTTCTTTGTCTTTCAGTCCTTCTGATAAAAAATCATGAACTGAGACTTTGAGGGTGCTTCTGAATAAGAGTGCTGGAAAACACTGTTCTAAAATACATGATTAACACAAGGCATAAAATCAGCTGTGTGACAATGTCTGTGGAAAAGTAACTCTTAATACTTGAAATTTCTAATACTATTACATGGAGCTGTTATTTATAGTTTTGTAAAACCTTAAACAAAATAAAACTGTAGCAAAATCTGTTGCCACATTTGTCTCAACTCCAAATGTGTTTTCTGTGTCTGTTGTCTATTTCTGTGCAAGCAGTGGGAAGAGGATGTTTACAAAACAAATTGAAATGAACTGATATTTATCTTGTCTTCCAGGAAGAAGTAACTGAAAAAAATAAACATCCCAGGAACACTGGACTTCTCTCTAAATGATTCTGCTTTGGTGATATATCTCTGCTTATGAAAATGCATTTTGATTTACTAACTAGTAGTTAAATACTTGGTAACATGTTAATGCTGAATCTTCATTCAATCTGATAGTTTTATCTCCATGGCAAGTAAAGAGCATAAGGAAAACTGTAGAAAGTAAAAAATGGCACATTTGATAAACTTGGCCTGTAAAGAGAAGACAGAGCCTACTTGTAGTAATTTGAGCTTTTAGATCCTGACAAGCATTAGTTTTATTTCCCCTGAATTATTTGATATGTCAAAAGAAAACCAAATTGATGCTTCAACAGATGTTTACCCAGTTACCTCTGACTACATATACAGTTATTAGTGAAGGACATGATTGAGCTCAATCACCAGCCTCTGAGCAACCTAAATATTGAAAGGTGCAGTACTTCATGGAAGTAGTGCAATGTGCTTCTGAACCTAAATTGTTTAATCCTTCCCTTTGAGAGCACTGCCAATGACAACAACATTTTGCAGTCTAATTGACTGATGGAAAATATCCAATATGTTAAGGAACCAAGAAAGGAAAGGAGGGGTAGGAAGGAGGGGATATCTGTTCTTTCTCAGTTTCATTTGGCAACCTGATGAGCTCTGAGAATTTGTCAAATTTAATCTGACCACGACCAGACAGAATTGTTCCTTTTCTCTTTCTTGGAGTAGCTTTGATGGTAAATGGGATATTATTTCTATCTTTCTGTCAGACAGCTATGATGTACTGTGTTTATAAATCCACCACCAGACTGATTTTTGTTAAACGGTCTTTCAAAACCTCCTTACCTCCTTGAATAAGCAGCACTGACTAAAATGTCATGAGGTGCCAATATATATTAAGTTGAAAGTTCCCTTGATGTTTTACTTTTTCCAGAACCACTAGCTACTCTACAGTGTTTCTGAGAAGCATATTTTCTTTAAGATTATAAATGCCAAGACTAACAAGCGTAATTTTATGAATGCAAGAAAATGGTATGGTTTCAATTTGGAAGTATATATTCTCTTACAGAAAATGCACCTGTGTTTTGGGAAAAGTTATTGTAGTATTTTGCTTATTAGTGAAATGTTATCTCTCTGTATGGTACTCCCCCACTCTTTTCACAGTCTTAGCCTGAAATCCACTGCAATTAAGTACTTCAGGAGTTCCAGAAATACCACTCTAAAAAGAAAGCCCTTCCTGAAAATCTGCAACATGAATGCATTAGCATGTTGAAAATGTAATTGTTTGAAATTTCAAAGAAGCTCTGTTGAAGAAGGTGATATTTCTGAGATGCTAAAGTCTCAGAGGGAAGTGCACTGTACACTAGAAGATACAATTATTTTGGATATATACCAAACATTAAATTTAAAATGTTAACAGCAAATATTAGAGTCATATCATCTTTCATATTTCAGAGACAAACTGTGATAAGCTATGAGTAGAACTTTGATTTTTTTTTTTAGCATTAAATATGAAGTTATGGTCAGTTTTATTCTTATTCATAACCAGGAGACTTATTTTCTGAGGATTTTTTTTCTTTAATTGAAAATTCAACAGCATGTATTGAAAACCATAAAATCTCATGAAATCTCAGCTTTTGTGACATATATAACCACTAATGAAACTGATCAATCTGTTGCAGCTGTGTGGAAGAAAAATTGCAGGGTAACTAGAAGTCAGAAGGTAGGAATTGTCTCCATGTCTTGAGCACATTAAGTGGTTGATCAGTTCCTGTTTGGTCAGAAGGAAGACATGGCATTTTCATAACTTCATGAAAATATTATCAAATTTGTTCCCATTTCTTTAGCTGCCTTGTATCACCAATCAAAGTGAGGGTTGTTCTTTAGAAATGCTATGGCATTTATTTTGACACAACATAATATCAGGGGTTTTGCCTCCCATATCTATCAATTAAATAGATATTTCACTTAAAATCTTCAATACATACATTCATATGTTACATAAGTATACATACACATTTACAAACATTGAACACATTATGTACAAAGTGCAAACATAGGTTTTTATACATTAAAGTGATTATGAAACTAGTCTGTGCATAAAAACTTGAACCAAAAAATAACAGCTATTTAGAGCTAATCTAAACTTAAGTCTTTTTGTAGGAATAGCAGAGGCAGTTAAGGAAGAAGTGATGTAGAAAGAAAACAAGAGGATGTGAGGGTAACTTAGAACTGTAACAGGTTGCCTAGAGAGATTGTGGAGTTTCTTTCCCTGGAGATACTCAAAAAACATTTTGGGCATAAACCTGAGTAATGTGCTCTAGGGGACACTTCTAGAGCAGGGAGGTTGGACTAGGCAATCCTTCCAACCTTAATCATTCTGTGATTCTGTGAAACACATTGTGAGCAAGTTCTGGAGATGGGAATGGGAAAGGGAAAGGGGAAAAAAAAGGGGGGGGCGGGGGGAGGAAGGGGAAAGAACCTTAAAAAAGGAAAAACCCACCTTTTTTTCTCCAGGTGGCTTGTACTTATCTGGACCATCTCTTTTTCATTTCTCCTCCCTCTAAGTAAAAAAACCTATGAACAGCTTTTTTCCTCTTTCATTCCTATTTTTGGCTTAGGTAGAATTGCTCGCTAGTCCATTGAGCCATATATTCTACATAATAGAAATTAGATATTACTGTATTTAATAGCACTTTATAGAGCCAATGTGACCTTCCTATGCTTTGGTTTGAACCTTGTATGGCTTCCTTGAAAACCAGGATTCAGCTTGGCTTCACCTAAACTGCTTTTTGATCTAGTCTATTCTTGACACATACCTGGTAAGGAAGACTACTAGAGAAAGAGGTAAGAAGATCATCCCATTTGCATTTTTAACATTTAACAGTAAACTCCAGTGCCTATTGAATTTTAAGTTCCTAAGTGGACGGCTGAGGAAAATAAGGACTTCATTTATCACCCCTTTAATGTGAATTGCCTGCTGTGATACAATATAAAAGTCCTAGGCATCTAAGTACTGTTCTAATAAATTTTCCTTGCAGATACAATTACCAAAAAAAGAAACAATTTTGGAGGTAGGATTTCACATCAAGGTTATCCAAATGTGATCTGTAAGTGATCAACAAGACCAACAAAAAATACACTGCAGGCTAACAGAACCCCTTACAAATCTGCAACATGTAGCAAACCTGCTGCTTCTCAGAAGACACAAGGTGGGCAGACAGCAGCTAATATGAGCATCTCTTTCTTCATGGTTACTGTCATGGAGGCATTGTGTTCTCCTAAGAGCAACTTAGCAGTATTGCAGGGCTGCCCAAGCCAACAGCTGCAGGACTGGGAGGGAGACGGTACTGTCGCTAAATCCACAGGATTCTCAAGGTCACAATGACACCATAAAAGCCCTTTGCTGCTATATTTCCTATTGACCTACCATACCACAGACACCATGAGTTCCATGAGGAGACAGAAATGCCTTCATGCCAATAATAATGGCAGTGCTTCTGCATGAAAACATGAGATGGCAGCTGGATTTTCCACAGTCATCTCTGTGTGTTGTAAAATCATTAGATTCTAAAACTTTCTTACCTATATGTGCAGGTTATGTCTATGGAAACTCACACCTTAACTTTGAGAAAGCATCTTGTGTTTTTCTTCTTTTTGCATATATCACAATAACAGCAGTGCATAGCACAGTTGAGTAGGCATAGCAGTCCTATTCAGCCCCTAGGGTTGCATCCAGATTGGTAGTTAAAGAAAAACAGTCTCCATTCTGCAGAACTCATAGACAGATAAGGACCAGATGAAACACTGGGATAAAATAAATCCATAGGTGGAGGTGAGAGGTTTAAGGTGACAGCAACAGGAGTATATGTTTGCATCGACAAAGGAAACACGCTGTAGCTTTGACCTGTTGTTGCTGATTGATTGCAGTTCATGCAGAGTCTCATGAAGATAATTCAATGTCCCCATTTTATGCTTTTGCTAAATCAACATGTCCTACATACTGTTGCCACAGACATTTCAAAGAAAAATTGCAGACACTGCTATGTTTAAATAGCCATCAGCTAGCATACTACCGACCGTGATTTAGATTAAAAGTTTTCCTCTCTTCTTGAATTTACTAGTATTCATAGCTTCCAAGGCACAGCAAAATGCCATTTTTGGCTTACTTTTCACAGTTAAAATAATTCATCAAACAACAGACAACAAAAACTTCCTTCTAATGCAAAACAGTCAGCTTTGATTCATCCTCTGGATTTGAAGGCATGGAAATAAAATGACTGACAAAGGAATTTTGATAAAGCTCTCAGACGACATATATAGGACAAGGAGATCCTCAGGAAAGTTATTACACTTTAGCTGCATTAGCTTCCCTTAAGCAATGCATTTTATTTTTAATGCCAGATCCTCCTCACCTTTGGCTGGCTTTTCCCAACATCCATGAATCATGAAATATTCAAGGCAACCTACTATTTAGAAATGAGAAATCAATGGGTTTATAAAGCTACTCACCACAGTCAACCTAAAAGAGGAGCAGAGAGTACTGTGAGATAATGATATCAGAGTAGGTGCCTTAATTAGGCTCTTTATTTATTTGATGGAACCTCAAGAGATTGATTTGTAACCTTTAGGTGTTCCAAAGCACTCTAGGAAAGTTCTACCAACTATAAAGAATATAGGCTGACTAATTCAGAAACTGCTATTAGCTGTTTAAATTCTTTCCCCAGCTGACTCCTTTTTGTCCTTTTTTTTAAAAAAAAAAAAAAGTAGTATTTTTATCTTTTCTAGATCTGAATATTTAAAAAAAATATCTGAAACAAGACTGATGAGTTTAATCAGTGTAAGTTCAATGGTATCCTGGGGTGTAGTAATAAGAGTGTGACCATCAGGTCAAAGGAGGTTCTGCTCTCCCTCTACTCTGCTCTTGTGAGGCCACATCTGGAGCATTGCATCCATTTCTGAGCTCTTCAGTTCAAGAGAGACAGGGAACTACTGGAGAGAGTCCTACAGAGGGATATCAAGATGATTAGGGGACTTAAGCATCTCTCTTATGAGGAAAATCTGAGAGATCTAGGGGTCTGTAGCCTGGAGAAGAGAAGCATAAAGGAGGATGTTAATGCTTGCAAATATCTAAAGGTCAGATGAGAAGAGGATGGGGCCAGTCTCTTTTTTTTTAAGGTAGCCCAGTGATAGGACCAGGGCCAATGGGCAAGCTAGAATACAAGTTCCCTCTAAACCTAAGGAAAAACTTCTTTCTTTTCAGGGTGACAGAGCACTGTAATAGGGTGTCCAAAATTATGTGGAGTCTTCTTCTCTGGAGAATTTCAAAACCTTCCTGGACATGTTCCGATGCAACCTGATCTAGGTGAACCTGCTTTAACATGGGAGTTGGAGTAGATGATCCCCAGAGGTCCCTTCCAACCCCACCATTCTGTGTTTCCGTGTTTATTCTGTTAAGTGGAGGCTCTTGGAAAAGTATATATTACTTGTTTGAACAAAAGAGTGACTGACACTAGCTATGGTTTCTTATGCAGGTGGTCTAATTTCAGATTTACAATCCTGGCCTGGAAATCTGCTTTGACTTCTGCTTTTACTACATTACTGGAGCTATAACAGAGCTGAGAATTAAGTAGCATACATTTTTCCAGCATGTACCTCTCCATTTCTTCCATGTTATTCTTTTCTGTTGCTTTAAAAATGGGAAAAATACCAAAGTGTGGATAAAGTTAATAAAGCTTCTACAAATTGTGCTCTAAGATATTCTTTATATTGCGAGCATTTGATTTTTGTAACTGATAATTATTAGACAGCAAATAGCTTGATAAAGCAGTGTTCTCCAAAGTGGGATGTGTGAACTCAAAGACAATCTGTTGTGATGTAGGAAGAAAATATTTTTGTATAATATTAAATAAAATATTTAAAAGATAAATAAAAAATTAGTAGTACTTTTTATTTCGTCTTTGTCTCACTCTTTTATAATTTCTACTTTCATATATGTTATAAAATAGACATAATATACTAGCATAGTAGTATATATATAAATTATAAATAAAACCATAAACGTACATATATTGGGGTTGTATGCTTACCTTTTTTTGATAGTGTTACACAATCAAAACATTTTAGACATCACCACAACAAAGTATCCATGGCATTTACAAAACCATTGCAATTTTTAGCTTTTGAAAGTACAAAAAGTTTCATGCAGAGAAATCTCTTGTCTGAATTTTGCAAGAAAAATCAAAAATTGCAATAAAATATTAACCACTAATCTAATTCAAGAGAAGGTATTAAAAATCTATGAACAGTTCCACAAGTAAACAGTACCCGTAATAAAAACAGCTTGAAAAAATTATCTCCCTGTCTGATATCAGTAGCATTTAAATTCTTCGTGATTCCTTAATAATTTCCCTATTAGGTAAAGGCTAGAGATAAAAAGAGTTAGAGATGGACACACTTTAATACAGCATGGAGAAGAAAAGTCTCTTTGTAAGGAAGGCTCATCTCTTGCTAAATCTAGCTAAAATAAAAAACAAAGGATTTCCTGCTCAGTTATAAAATATAAGCAGCTACATACATGGAGCAGATTTTTTTTTCCCCCCAGCCTTTGACAGAAAAATTATCCTTGGAAATCTGAAACTCTTATAGACCATTCACATATACCTAATAAATAATGACAGAGAACTGGGTAAGCCTAGTGGCTTACATGTCTGAATAATATTTACTTAACCAGAACATTTATGCATCACTTCTTTCTTTTTTTTTTTTTTTTCCTGAGCTGAATGGTTCATATAATACAATTGCCACAGTCATTCTCTCAGCAGCATTGAAATCACCATTTAAGTGCCATCTGTGAGGCAGCCGAAAACTGGCTGATTCTTTGCCTTTGTTGTCCCGTGTGATGTTATGCTTTAGTTAATAACCGAGAATTCAAGCACAGAGAAAGATGAATCTCTCTGATGTCATTCCTTTCATTGTATTTGAAGATCTGTGCCCCACCACCTACTAAGCTTTCCCTGACTGACCCGTGTTTACCTTCTGTTGGTGCCACTTCCCACTGTGTTATTGATGTGCTTTTCTGCCCAGGAAGCCGTCGTTCTCAATGCACTTTGTTAAGCTCAGACCATGGGCACACACTGTCCTTTGTTGTACTGTATATGAGGAATGTTTTTGGAGGGGAGCACAATATCAATGATTAGGAGTTAAAGCGTCTTCGAAGCCACAGAAACAACATGCTGCATCACCAACACACTGGTTTGCAGGGATTAGACTTAAAAGCTATTCAGTTACAAGATACAAAAGGTCATTTTTTTCTCATACTTAAGAGCATTTTATTTACATAAAAGAAAACTACTTGCTTCTGAACAGACAGCTTGTGCATGTTTCAGTCCCATTTTGATGTTCTTCCTCTATCCTTGATAGTTTTCTTCATTTATATATGTTCAAATCTTTGCAGAAGGGGATTTAGCATTTAAGATCAGCAATACTGTTAAAGGAACAAAGTACCTGTCTGTTGCCCACCAAATAAACCAGATGTCTGGATGCAAGGAATTTGCCTCCATGATTTGACTTTTTTTTTTCGCCTTATATTTGAAGGTGTCTCTCCAACAACAGTATATGCCCTCAATCATAAGTCAGGGGAAAAAAAGTATTCAAAAAACTCCCTGGTTGGCAGGAGGGCAAATAAGGAAATTACAATTTGGTTAATAGATGCCAGAGCTGATCATGAACATTTTGGGCTTCATTTCCCAAAAGGGTGGAAAAGTCAAAATCACCTCTAAATATAATGAGAAATTCTCCTTTTAGGTGGTAATTGACCTTTTGGTTTTCAGTTTTTACTTTTGTTTGATTGGTTTTTTCTTGGCTTTTTTTTTGTTTTGTTTTGTGGTACTGGTGGTGGTTTCATAAACCTCTAATACCTATTTATATTTCCTGAATAAGTGCAATACTGGTGAACCAACAAACTCTCTTTTTTATTCTTGTCATTATTCAGAAAAAAATCCATGAAAAGGTGTCTGTTCACTTATGAATAACAAATCTCATAAGATTATACCATGAATGAGGTTTTTCCTTTCGTTCCCTCTGTGCAGTTTATCTTCTGAACTCAATCGATTCTGACTATGTTTCTACAAGAAATGCCAATTATGCATTCTGATCTCAGTTAACCTAGCCAGAGAGAAAAAAAAAAAGACTTCAAAACACATGTGGCACTAGAGGCTTGATGAAGCAAAATAATGAAATGATGACTAAGTGTAATGAACACTGGTTTAAAGCATCTAGCCTTTGGAAAAAAAGAATACCTAGAGAGTTTCCTTTCCCAGCTGCCACCTCAAGTGAGTTGATATTAGGTCTCTGACAGCACATCTAATTTTCTTCTCTCCCCTGGAAGTGCTGCCAGTCTATGCTATCTTAGTCATGTTCTTCATTTCATAAATGCAGGGTCGTCCTAGCAAAAAGGAAGTACTAATAAACATGTAGCGACATCAAGAGGACCAACTGCTGTTGATTAATGGACGATAGACATGCTAGCCTGGGAGAAACCAAACCTACCATCAGAGCCTGTTTAATCTGAGTGAAAGCATCTGTGGTATAAGCCAGGAGACATATTTTAAAAATGTAATTATTTTCTATCTTTACTTACAACATTAATAATGGCACTAATTTAATCCTTATTCTCACAGGAAAAATCAGAATACTGATTTGATCCTTGATTTCCTACTTTCTTTTAAAGTCACTCCTTAGGTATTCAGAAAAAAAAGCAAGCAAGCAAGCAAGCAACCAATAAAACCCAAATGTGGAGTTGACGTGATTTAAACATTACTATCACATTTGTTTTACTCTAAAGTTCTAAAAATGACTAGTAATAATAATATATTTTATAACATCTAATATGACCATCACACGTGTTCTTAAAACAGTAGAAAATATTTTCCTCAAAAACCTTTTTATTGTATTCTTTTCCTATATATCATGAGCCTATACAAAAGGTCAGAGGTGTTGTTTAGAATGTGGATTTTTTTCAAGTACAGACTGATCAGGGAAATATCAAAATTTACCAGTGAAGATCTGAAATAGACACCTTTTCATGTACACTATCTGCATCCTGTGTAATGGCAATACTCTAAAAGAGAAGGTAGTGAACATTATTTTTCTGGTACTTATTACAACATTATTAATCATTAATGCTGCTTTGCTAGTCAATCTGTAGTAATACGGTTTGATAGAAACTTTGTTGTAATTTAGTATGTCTCAATGTCATTTTTCATATGTATAATCAACGATTTGTATTCAAATACAAGAGTTTAAGGAGCAAAGAAGAGGTTTGGTATTTCCTTAACAGAAAGGTCTAAAGAAAAGTAATATTTCATATCTGACACTGCCTTTTTCTTTATTGATCACTCAGTAGAGCTGGAAAAGATCACTGATGTCACTGCTGCTTCTCTGCTTCCTGTTTTATCACTGATGATATATTGCTCTGTTGGAAATAAACACACTGTAATCAATATACTGAGAACAAGTAAAAGTGTCATATCAATTCTAATAATTTGTTTTAATTCTTTATGGACTAGTTACTGATGAAGTTTACTTATTAATTCATTTTATTTTTGCATTTGAAAATACATCACTAATTCAGAGCCAAATGATCTAAATTAGAAACTTGTCCAGCTTCCTCAAAATAAGATTCTGTTTTCCTTCTTTTAGTTAAACTACTTAACAACCTATGAACCTACTCAAAAGCCAGGGGCTGTTAAATTTTTCTCTAAGTAAACATTGACTTGACTTTTTTAACTAGCAATAATGTATTAATTTCATTTTTAAAGAAAATAAAGAAGGAAAACTGGACAACTAAGGGATTCTCAACTGGGTATACATAATGACTTAGTTTTTACCTGACAATAAAGGCAATTTTAGATCTAATGAGCAATTCCAGTAATAATTTGTAACATCAACAAGCATGACATTGGCAAATACAATGATACAGTAAATCAAACCCACTGTATGTGGCATCATATCTCTCAAGACATGTCACAAAATCGTGGCCTCTATTCTTCAATACCCATGACTAACATAGTATTACATCCTATATGTTGTTTGTAGAACAAAGATATCAGTAAACAATTCTCTTCATCTGTGTCTCAGCTGCAATGTACTACAGACAGATCTTTTAAATGTGAGCAATGCATTATAGAAGATATGACTAATCTAGAGAATTTCCATTTGAAAGAGAAATGAGTAATAATTGATTGGCCTAGATCCAAAGTCACAGTGGGGTTCAAAAAGCTTGTAAGTGCCCTCATAAAAAGAGAAGCTATATCAACCAATTGAATTTAATTATATGTGAAGGTGATGAGGGAGCTAAACAGCCTGTAATTGGAGTCCAATTACTCAGCTGGTCTTCCATAAAATTAATTCATCTGAAAGTTTGCCATTGTCCCAGGCTCGAGGCCTGCTGCTGGTTTAATTAGTTAATACTGAGGAATCTTGAAACGTTACATTATTTTGTCTTTATTGCCAATTATGGGTTAAGGAAAATTGTATATAAAAAATTAACATCTTCTTCTAGCACAACTTGGGGAGGGCAAAGGCAAAATATATTTTCTTAATCATCTCAAGAGGGGGAAAATGTCTTTAAATACAGGAGAATATCTTCCTCTTAGTCATGGCGTATCAAATTAAAAATCAAGGTGCAAAAGATCATTTGAGTGAGTTGTAATAAAAATATGAAGTATAAGATTTTAAATAGCAGATTCTTGTAGAAACAGTGTTATAATATTCAAAAATCAGAGAAGATGACAGCTTGGATCCCTGGTCTTTCTACTCAGTTTTAGTGTCATCATTGTCCCTAATAACTATAGGAATGAGTGCAATAGCATTTCCTGCCTTCCTTCACTATCAACAATACATCATTGATTGTTAAACACTAACATTAAATAACAATATTTTATTCCAAAGAATGTTTTTTTGAAAAAGACTCACTCAAAAGCAAACAAATACTGAAATTTACTCAAGTCATTTCTGTCTCTATTTTTAGTATAAAAACTGCATAGTCCACTTGAAATTCAATGGAAAGGAGACAAAAAATACCTATAGCTAAGTTAAAGTCTCAAAGACAAAAGCATTCAATTTCTACCAATTTGCCTCAAAGCTGTCTGCAGACACTGAAAGCTTTTCTACTGTTTTAACAGTCAGGCTAGTGAGTGTGTTGATTCCTTTTATTCTTATGGCAATTTCAGAAATTGCAACCACAGAAAACAAGAGTACTGTGCAGTCTGAAGAGCACATTATATGATACATGCTTCCAAAATGTTTTTTGAATGAGAGATGGTGAAGAAGAAAAAAATAATGGATGATTCCCAAGAATGCTATACATTTCTTTCCATGAGTACCCATGAGTATCTACAGAGACTTAATTTACAGCATGAGAAGTATAAAAAGATCCAATTTAGAAAACCTGAGGAAGTGTACATGAACAATGGGATTTTTTAAAAATTTTTAGGAGTTGAGATGTAAAGAGAATCCATTTGGTGAATAGTGTAGATTGGATGAACATAGTTTTGTAAAGACACACACTGCCTGTACTGTATATTTCTAAAGCTTTTTCAGCCATAGAATAAATAATTCTACCATAGCAAAACTGCATATATGTAATACAAATTTTCATTATAGTTTTCTGTATCTCTTCCCATAATACAATTACTGAAGTCAATTGCCTTTTAAACTCCTTTTATTCAAACAAGAATGTCAAGATAAATCTATACTTACCAAAGTAGCATTAAACTCAGACTTTTAAAACAAAATATACTGTGTATTTCAGAAACTATGAGAAAGAGGCTAACCTCTTAAGGGCTAGATTTCACTATGC
This sequence comes from Galbula dea, assembly GCA_013399015.1. Classification (NCBI taxonomy): domain Eukaryota; kingdom Metazoa; phylum Chordata; class Aves; order Piciformes; family Galbulidae; genus Galbula; species Galbula dea. The sequence continues at coordinate 393,714 of VWZX01004113.1, read as the reverse complement.
CTCTAAAAGGAACAAAAGTCTGTGCAAAACCAAGTCAGAAACTGAAAAGCTTCATCTAACATTTAAAGAAAAATAAACACAAGGTTTCATTTCTTAAATTTAAGAAGGAAAATGCTGGAGTCTTAAACATTCTTTTATGCATAGAGGTACGTTGTGTGTCTTTGATTAATCTGAACTATCTCTGGCTCTGCCAGATCTGTAAAAATATGAAGAAATAAAACTGAAGAAAGTTGATGAACAATAAAATAAGGAAGTCAAGGAAATTACAAGGTAATGACATTGGGTTTCCTGAGAAGGAAGGATCTGCAGTGCTATCATAAACACTATTAGAAATGATCTAAAGAGGTTTGGTAAACAGATTTTAAATAGACATTACTAAATATAATTAGCATATAGTATTACACCACCATGGGCCATAATAGGCTAAACAGTGGGTGATTTATACAACTCAGTTTCTGTGCTTTCCCTTCTGCTCATGGGAAGAGTGCAGAGGGGGATCAGGGAGCTTTATGAGTCTTTATTTTATGCATGATTAGTTTGCAGATTTGAATTCAGACTTTTCTTTGAATTGGGACATTTTCAAGAAGTGTCTCCTTTATGGATTATTTGGAGTCTAATTATGTATTACTCGTGGCATTTTTTAATGTCTACCTTCTTTTTCCCATCCATATACCCTCCTGAAACTTAACTGAACTTAATTATTCTCTCCACTTCCTTTTTTTTTTTAATTTTAATTTTAAGTTTTAATAAACCCATATTTTTAAACGCATCAGGCAATGTTTTAAAAGCCATTGGTTGAACAGCAATAAAACTCATGCATTTAGCAATTATATATAAAGATATAAAGGATTAAACCTTGTTAAGCATTAGTTACACTTTTTCTTGGAAATAATGAAAAAAAAAATTATAAATAAACCCCTCATGGTTTAAAGTCTCACTTACATGGTGTTTTGACAGACTTGAGTCTTCCACCCTCACCTTTCTTCATGAAAAATAAATATGGAGAACACAAACTATTTATGGAAAGATTCTGCTTGTACCAGTGATCAGGTTTAGTTTGACTCAATACTTACTGATTCAACACTAGAAGAATAACATTAAGTTGTTGAAAAAATATTTACTGAGACTTCTGCTGCATTCACTATCCTCAAAATGAACACTGTCATCAGCATAGCAGATGTAAGCAACTGATTGTCTCTCTTATCTGCAATAATTCTATATTTTGCTAATTGTTATTTGAGTTTCCAGCTCTAAGCAGTTGTTCAGATATCAGCCCAAGCAATAGAAATAGTACTGTTATAGAGCTGTTTTCAAGTTAAAAAGAGAGCCTAGCTTTGCTCTGATGCCAAACTCATGCATTCTCACAATCCTGCATATCATGAGCTGGCTTTCTCCACTCTGCATTCTGGACAACTATACAGAGGGTAATATACTGTAACTTCCAGATTTTTCAAAATTATTTCAGACATATTTATTTGTTCCCATATTTGCCTCTGCCTTTCAACATCATTACTCACTTTTCTATTATCCACACTGAAAATTCTTTCAGTTGTGCATTTGCTTACATAGGACTCAGAATAAAAAAGTTGATTAGAAGATATGGTATTACAAAAATGACAGACTTTCAGGACTGAAAGAGACAACTAATTCATTAAACTGAAATGAAATTTTTAATGAAGTTTTTTGATTAACAGAACATTCTCAAACATTCATCAACTTAAAAAATGCATTATTATGTGGATCCTTGATGAACGTGGTATCTGTTGAGGTTTTTTTCAAGCCAACAGCACAAAAACTTAATCAGTTTCTAAACATCAAAGAGAATGGTTTCTTACCACAGAAAATGTCATATAGTGCATACTTTGAAAATGTTAATCCAGGATGTTTTCTGGAAGACTAAGTTTTCAGATAGGCAAAAGTGTGTCACACAAACTCCCACAATCTCATCTGGGTAGTTACAGCTACCCATCCATGCTGTGCTCAGAGACCCACAGGCACAGGGAACTGAGAGGAGTAGGAACAATGCTTTGAGGAGACAGCAAAAATGAAGTGCTCAGGTACCACTTCTGCTGCTTTCACTATGAATTGCTACCTCACTGGTGCTTTCTCATCTTCTCCTGATTATGTCTCTTGTGTCAATTTTTTCCTGGTTTTCACTGTGCTGCTTTAGCACTGGTACTACTGTTATCTCACAGCAAGAGTAAGGGAGAGGGCTGTAAGGATAGCATCAGTGTCCAGAATAGAGGGAAGGAGCTAGGAGACAAAAGGGCAGTGGCAAAGTGGTGAAGATAGGCCAGGGAAGAGGTAAATGAATATGAGTGTCTAAAATTCACTATGTCGAAAAATAAACTCTAGTTCAGTCAGACATCAGTCTAGAGAAATCCTATGGTTTACATGATGCAGGAGGTCAGAATAGTCCTTTCTCAACTTCTTGTCAAATAAACTATCAAATAAATATATACTTTTTAATTACACATAAAATATATTGGCATTTATTTTCAAATACTTAATTAAAGATCAGGTGTTAGTTCTTGTAATCTTACCAACAAGTAACTGAAAAATGATACATAGAACATAATCCAATGAACCACTTAAGTACAGGAGGGACATAGACAAAATTTTGTAGTAAGATATAGGACAACATCTTCTTGGAAGCCACTTGAAAGTCCCATGAAAGTCAGTTAGTACTGTTGTTAGTGCAGAGCCCTAAAACACAGTGAAGCATGTGCTAGCACACAAATCATTTCTGCAGTATTCACAGCTGAACAGCAAACCTGAAAAAAATGGCTTATTTTTTGATGGGGTTTCCTAAAGCCATGCTAGGTTTGTTTTGATACAAAACATTGTTTTCAGCATTTTGACAGTTACAAGAACTACATTCCTTTCACTTCAAGTTGAAGAATTTGGTTCAGAAGGGGCTTTTTTCCCTTAGATTATGGACACTGAGCTGAGATATGAAAAAACACCAGTAATGTCACAAAAAATTTCAAATCATAAAAGGTTACATTAAAAATATTGTAACAAAATATTTCACTTTCCCAATGTCTTCCTTGAATAAATAAATTATTTAAAGCAAAAAGACAACTGTGAAATGTTTCTGTCTCTCTATTTGCATTTTTCACTGAAAACAATAATAGGAATAAAAATGACCTACTAGTGTCCTCTAGCTGCACCCAAGCACTCGTAAGAAAGAAATTAGCTTTCTGTCTTCAGGAATATTTCATGTATCTTCATGAAAAAGAAGTTTCACCCAAGTAAGTAACATGACTTGACAAGTTTATTCATAAGCACAAAAAGTCAGACACTTCTGCTAAAGAAAGTAAATAATTGCTTTGACTGAAAATAGGATTTCCAAGGAAAAAGCTGGATCTACATATTGACATTTGCACATTGTTGAAATCTATATTCTTGCCAGAAGTCAGCAAACAAGCTATACTTAACCTAAATCACCTGCCTACACGAAGCTTTTTGCAAGATGGGGATATAAAGTAGCAGGGATGCATAAAGACAAGCTTATTTTCATCTCATTCTAATGACCTTTAATATTTGCAGACCACTTCAGAAATAAAAATTATCTAGTCTAATTTCTACATCGTGTGTGTGTATCACATCTCATCACTATTCCATCTGAACATGCATCTTTTAGATGGCAGTTTGAGGGCTGTTGACCTACTCCAAGAAAGCACTGTATAGGAAAGCCACCAAAGTGAGCTGGGAAGGAAATATTGATTATGTAATTTGAGGTTACAGAGACAAGCCCAAAGATGGCTGTAAATTGATATCTAATTAGATATCCATATGTGTCGATTTCATATAAAGTTCTGTTGGACAAAAATATTGACAAATGGAAACATTCATTTTTTCCTTCTGTTTTAAACTGAGGGTCAGTGTCTATGACAAGACTAGAATATAACTTCTTAACTTTTATATTGTTACCATATTGTCACTGTCTTAAGAGAGAACAGCCTTTAAAAATTAGGTTTGTTTGAAGGAAGGAAGATGTGCAGTAAAATATCTGTAAATATATACACTTGTCTGTATGTATGTAACAGCAGGTGCATTGTACCTCACAGAATGCTTTCCATTTTCACAGGAATGAGGGATGGAACCGTGGATAACTTGTGTTTGTTTGGGAGAAATCATAGCAAGAGTGGATTTTATTCTTATTTGTCTTGTAATGACAAGCTTTTTTTTGTTTTCTTTTTACATAGATTCAGCCACATACTCTCACTTCATCACACTTGAAAAATGCTGTTTTAACATTACACTGAATGGCATTTATATGTAGTGCCAGCTTAGGGCTTAGTTCTGATACCCTCACAAACACAATCCTCCATTTATTCCCTAAAGACATGTTACTGAGGATACACACATGAAGCATTTCTATCTGCATAAATACCACTCCTCAAAATATTAATGACAAATCTTCCTATAAGGCTTTATAATTATAAGAATTACTTTTAACAAGAGAAATTATTGGATAGAAAACAAAAAAAATCATAAAAACAGGTAGTCATGTCATGAATTTAATATTCTCTTACAAAATGCAGCAGGAAAGTAGTCAGACATAGGTGTTGTCACTGCCTAAGGATTGTGATAATATATATATTGTACAAAATACTATGAAAACTTGTGTTTAACATTTGAAATAACATTTCTGTGTGACATTCCATGTGATATATAATTTTCTCAAGTCAGCTATTATGTAAAGAAAAAAACAATAATTGTACCTTATTCCCCATTCTACGGTTACACAAGAAATACTCTTCCATCCTACACACACCCCAGCGTTACATCATTTTCCCTCCTGTTTCCACAAGTCAAGTACAACTGCGGCTTCAGAAGTGTGTATCTTTCCCTACCTCTATTCTGTGACTGAGGCTGGAATTGAATTAAAACATTTAAAAAAATCTAAGAAGTACAAAATCCACTAATGCAGCAAAGAAACCACTATAATTTGCCATTATATAGTCCATAACAGTCATGCTTTTTACCATGACTCTTTGATACACATAAACTAGGAATCTTTCCTCTCCCAAAGTGCTGAAGTGCTTAAGGCCTACCCTGAACTTTTCAACTCCTGTGTATGCCTCTTTGATGAGGCTGTGTGTCTGCTGCTGAGCTTCAGCAAGAGCATCTCTGCCCTTCCAGGCTTCAAACAGTTCAGGCATATCTGACTGGGAGCTGCTTTGAAACAGATTTTTTGGCAAATGAATTTTTTGATCACCAACTGTTTCTCTCTGCAAATCCTGCTTCATCCACTGCATGTAGAAATTCTCTACTAATACTCATACATATATATATGAACTTTTGAGCTTTTTAAACTAAAAGCAGCACGATCTTTTATTTGCATAGATTTTAGGTGTAAAGAAGCCCCCCCCCAAAAAAAAACCCAACAAAAAATCTCACACACACAAAAATAACCCTTCCCTAGCTAGAATGGAAAGATTTTGCTAATGGTAAGAAAATTAAAATTCATAATATTGGTGAAATTCATAGCTATGCCTATGAAGACAAGTGACAAACTCAGATGACATATAAAAGCAGAGGATCTCACCTGCACAAGTTGCTGTTACAAATAGCAGCATATTTACATATGCCTTGTTAACCTCAGTGCTTACTGAATCCGTTCAATGCTGTCTTCTGAATCTTTCTTCACATGAGTACTGCTAAGAAAATCCTATAATCTGTAATAAGAATCAAACATATTTTTTGGTAGTCTTAGAGCAAATCCATGGAGCCTAATAATTGTAGGATTTAATAAAAAAAGTATCTTTCCTTTATATTATTTAAAACTTTGGTAACTTATGCAAAAATAGTATTTCTGCCAACTCTTTCTTGTTTATTTAAGAATTCTCTAGAAATAGAATTATTAGTTTAAACTTTTCCTATGCCACTGCTCCTTACAGAAGGAATTTGCATATAAATGCCAGTACAAACTGATAGGAGAGCAAGTTCTAGATAGTGAATTACAGAAATATAAATCTGATCTAGGAAACACGTAGCTGTATTCAAATAAATAACCTAACTGCCTGCAAATATGTGTAATAAATATTGTAGTATTGAACTTTATATACATACTAACAATTTGAGCAGTATATTTACAGATTCTGAGAGCTAAAAGCTGTTTTGTTAAAAAAAGAAGAATAGTGCACAAAAATGTGACATGATACTGTAAAAGCTGAAGTCAACTACAAATACATTGAATATATTACAGGTAAAGAGGCGGGGCATGTCTTTTCAAAACAGTAACAGCACATACATGGACAAGAGCAGCTGTGGTTTATTCCTTCACTGAAGTAACAAAGTTTCACACTTAACCTCCTCATACCACACCATTCCTCACTTCCATTAAGATATTTAATTTCAGGGACATTTCATAAAAGCAGATGGCAAATCAAGGAGTATTTTATGACAATGGCTTGATAATAAGTGGCGGTCTCTAGTCTTCCAGGTGGCCCACACAACTACTTCTGTCACAACAGCAAAGCATCTGTCATTCAGCAAGCAGTGACACTTACTGTTTGTTGTAACCTGGGACTGGTTTAGAATTTCCAGTATATTTTCTAACCCTCTCCAAGAAAACAAAACAAAACAGCACATTTCTGTACAGCTGCTCTGTATAGTTTTAGAGTAAATCTAACCAGGATCAAATTAAAGCTCTTAAACTCAAAACTTAATTCTATAATTAGCTATTAAGAAAAAAAAAAGTCCTATTGCCTTCAGTTTTCCTATTTCTGACATTTCTTCAGTATTTCCTATTTCTTCAGTTCATGGCACAGTTAACAGTTTTGCTGTGTTCTTTATTTCAGCTTCCTTATTTAGCACATTAGCAAGCTTCAAAGCTTTAATTTCTAGATCTGCAGAAGATGTCTCCATCTACAAAGTAAATAGTAAAAATGCACTTGAAAAAACCCCAAAGTCCATGTAAATTTAAATGGAATTACAGCTCTGGTCGTATTAAAGCAAGATTATTTTCATCTTGTTTTCCTGAGATTGACTGTCCTACTTTTAAGCAATCTACATGGCAGACATGAGAGGAAAAGTATGGAATTGGCACTGTAAGATGTGAAAAAAACCCTACAATTTTGTGATGAAAATATATATTTTGCCTTCTATAGGAATTTATAAAAAGCATGTGTAATTTAAATTTTCAAAAAGAAAAAAAATTAAAAGGGGGGGAGAAAAACAAAACAAAACAAAACAACAAAAAAAGCACCCAATAGTTTTAGAGCATGCAGTCAATCCCAACTAAATACTAAACTGATTGAGCTTCCTGGAACAAAATCTACACATGTAGTTTAATTGGTTTTTTATGAGTACTTGGAGAAAATTAGGCACAACCTTTGATATCATTAAGCTGTTCCATCCATTTATTTTTTTTTCTTCTTTTTCTGTGTTTGTTCTTTTTATGCAGGAGCAAGACAGTGGAGAGAATAAATTAAACAACATCAAAAAAATCAATTCAGAAAGAGAATAAAATTTGCTGTGAAAACATGTAGACATGTCTCTGCTAATTTCTATTGTTGGTGTATCCTCTTCATGTTCTTTTCTTTTCCTTTTCTTTTTATTTTTTAATAGATGCTCTGTGCTTTCCCTAGAAATGCGCATATTCTGTTTATAGTAGCAGAACATTTTAATATCACTTCATTAAACATAAAAGAGTGCATTTTTAAATCATGTTTTTGTTTATGATCTAATAACATTCCCTATTACATTAAACGGAGGCTGCTAATGTATAATATCCAACTTTGTTCCCCATGGCTTCTGACAAAATCTCTACTGTATGCACATTAAAAATAAATCAAACATTATTTTCAGTGTTGAAACATTATGAATTGTCACAGTCCCCTGGTGGTCTTCAAATGATGTTAACAATATAACATTCAAAAAAAACAGCAAAAAGAAGAAAGAAGAAATGTAAAGGGTATTTTATAGCCCAGGTTAATAGGATTTCCCCATCTTCTTCACGTATTTTCTTCAGCACTGTTGTTAAAGTTTGTTGAAAGTCTCTGTATGACAGTGTAAACTCATGAAAACTGTTACATAGACCCTCAAAAAGATGATAATACAGCTTTATAGTTCTGGTCTTTTTAACAAGAGTAGGGCTGACAGAATATCTAGTAGAAACACTACATGTTCCCTGCCTTTTACTTTCTTGAATCTATATAATAATGATGATATTTTAGTTTTATTAATAAAAGTGATTATAATTTATTGATGCATATATTTTATTAATAGAAGTGCATCTGAAAAAATTGTGCTGTAAAACAAATTAATTTCCTTAAAATAGTCAGAGCATGAATTATCTATCCAGTTTCTTGAGATATAGAACATCCACAAATGAAGATGACTATCTTTAAATCAATAAAGACTCAAAAACCCCAAAGTCTACACAATCTTCTGCAGTAGCCCCTATTAAAGAAAAACCTACATTTTGTTCTACCATGAATGCGTTCAAAGCAGAAATATTTTCTGGTTATTTGGATTTCCATTTGTATTAAAGTATTTTAAAATCTTTTTTCTAGGAGGTGTTTAGCATTACTTCTATATGAACATCCAAGCCTTGTTGGTCAGCATATGGTACAGCATTAAGGTGCATATGGTACAGCATTAAGGTGAACGTTGCTCCACTGTCATTTTCATTTACCTTTCAGTTGAAAATTTCTGATGTTCACCTTCGAAAGCTTAATGATTATTTACTTGAATCCAGGGAACAGGAAGAGCAGACAGACTTTAGGAAGCTGAAAGATGATTTGGGGCATACAGTCATTAGTGCCGTGGCTTTGTTATCTTCGTTATCTTGTTCTCCCTCTTGTGGCCTTGGATAGTAAGAGCACTCAAGAGACTGATCTGACATACATCGCAGCCCTTAGACCTGTCATAATTGGGGAAAAAACCCAAGACTTTGAGGGAAGATGCCACAGGATCCACCTGCCATGGTGGCACCAAAGGAGTGTCTGTGTGGCATTGTCCCCTCTGCCCAAGAAGGATATGGGAACAACGGTGACAGCGGGGCAGGGAGCAAAGCCACCTTTGCAGTCCTCGCCCACACAGTTCCCACTGCACAGAAGGAAGCCATAGACCCTTTGGGAGCTTTTTGACAAAATCAACCTCAGTGCTTTCCAACTGGTAGAGGATGGTGGAGGTTTCTGGACTAAGGGCTTCACAACCTGCCTTGCTATCTTCACCAATGCCTAAAGATCATTGATGTAATTTCAAGGCACTGTTACACACTTTGGCTGCATGAAGCAATTATTTTCTGTGCTCTGAACAGTCATAATAACAAAAAGAAACAGTATTAAAGTCCTTTCTTTCAGCCATATGAAATAAGTGTTTCAATATTCAGATTTTAGGGCCACAAACTGGTGGCTATAAATATTGTACCACATTCAAATTTCTGTATATGCCATCTGGTGACCGTGTGATCAGTGTATCTATAGGGCAAAAGAAGAAGGAGGGGGGTCTTGTCATGCCCTTATTTATTTTCTGTGTTCAACTATGCACTCTCTTAAAACCTAGCCATATGCTAGAGCATCTGTTATAGGGAGATTTTTTTGTAAATTTTCTTTTTTAAAATTGAGTCATTTTGCCCTTTAGAAACCTACACTCTGAACAGTACTTCAGAATGACATTTACTGTAGACCAAATTATTATTTTATTAGGAGCTACAGTGTCTAGTTTGATCAAAAAGCAAAATTCCAATTTGGAAATAAATTAGTACCTTGACATCTATTTTACCAAAACAGCAAAATCATTCCTTTTCGTTTGGATCCACCAAAGAAGATACAACTATTTCAAACTCTGTTTGTTTGAGTACTTTTACACAGAGATTTTCAGGCTGATCTGTATTTTCTTCAGAGTGTTAATAGAAAAGGAAGCCTTCTTTCCATTAGTAGAAAAAATGCCAAACAACAGTTACAAATGTGGATAGAAAATGCTATGCTTTATTGGCCCAGTGCTCATAAACACATAATCATCATTTAGTTTACAGAATATTGCTCAAGGCATTCTTGTGAAGCAGTATGCCAGTATGCCATTGGGAATGAAACCAAGAATGCAACAGGTTTTGTGGCCTTTCTTCATGCCTTAGAAAGAGATGGTTAAGCTAAAATTGGTTCCCTAAGAATAACAATAGTATACTAAAAATACCCTCATTTTTAGTCATACTTTCTGTTAAAAAAAAAAAAAAAAAAGGGAGCTATTTTTGCTTGCTTAAAATATCCAGTGAAGTCAACAGGAACTTCATTTATTGATATCACAGCACCAGCTTCCAGTTTCACTGCTCCAACTGAACAAATTGTAAACTGTAACGTCAGGCTGCAAAGAGGAATGCAGAAGCTTTGAAAGTGCCCTATTTCAGAACATATCAATCAGTTTTAAATACTATAATATCCATTCCTGCTACTCCTCTCTACCCCAAACAGCTTATATGGTAACATTCTTTTCTTCTGCACTACTCAGTAGGGCAATGCTGTTTTACTGAACTTTTCCCCTCTTCCAGAACTCCAGGATTACCCAGACTGACACATACATGTCACTGACACTGTGTTATCCCACTTTCCAGCATTAATTTCATGCACCAGATCCCATGATGAACCTGGACTGTGCCACTACTCAATATTTATGCTAGGTCAAGGTGGCAGAATTTAATCTTGCAAAGCTAGCTCAAAAGGGCATACCAGCTGCTGTGTCTTAGTAAATCAGATAACAGCAATAGATCTAAAGACTGAACGAGACAGAAGTAAGTGAGATTATTGCATCTATTTAAGTCCTGTGTCCCTTACAACCGTTATGAAAGCACATATTTGTTATTGACTGAACAAAAACAATGTTAAAACATAATTAAAAACAGCCTATAATGTCATCTAATGAATTGGGATTTTTTTTCCTAATTGCAGTTTTAAGAAAAGCATTGTTGTCAGAGAGCTAAGAGCAGCTGGTAAGAAGTTCAAATGCAGGTCAACGTGCAGCCTAACTGAGCTAAGATTTCTGCATCTTTAGCCTAAATTAAAAGAACATTAAAAATCAATGTACTGTGATGTGAAATGGCAGTTCTGAGTCTGGTACACAAACAATGTGTAGAAATGAGGACAGGGTGTTGTCTTACAGTGCTGATGCATTCTGAAAGCACTGACAAAAGCTTGGGAAAATGAAGACAAGAAAAGAGGGGTTTTTTGTTGTGTTTTTTTTTTTTTTTTAAAGGAATAGAATGGAGATATTGTATAATGTTTGTAGAATATCCTTATTCTGAACCTTTCACATGAATTATGAAAGTTTATTTATTTTCACTGGGTATTTCTTATAAGTACAAGAACATGAGGATTTGTAATGTGCATTTACACCTTCAGCTTCTTCCAGAACTGATCTAGAAGGGTAAAAATGAAATGGAAGCTCTAGTGCAAGATAGGAAAGTGCAAAGGGAGATACAGGCCATCTCCCTAAACCTGGAAATGTCCAGAAACTCTGCTGAAATCCCTTTTCATACAAGCCAACCTCACAGAAGGAAGTTAACATCACAGCAACAGCCCTCACACTCCTTCCACAGCTACATGTTCCAAACAGCTCAGTAATGTACTCTCAGTGTGACTAGTACCAAACCCCACCATGCTATCACCCACTTTGTAAAGGAGTGTTTTCCAGTATGGAGGGAAGTCCAGAATTAGGACCAGAAGTGACAGAGGACTTTACAGGTCAAAGAAGGGACAAAATTGGAATCTGAAACCAATAAAGTTGTATCAGTGTAGCTCTGCATCTTGGTTAATTGAGGGACTGAGAGTAAATGGTAGAGTTTGAGGAGGAGGGCACAAGTGGACAATCTGTGCCTTAATTTACTTTATCTTCACAGAAACACATTCATGATAGTGGAGCTGTGCCAGATCTCAGAAGTGGAGAGCAGTAACATACTATAGAGTGCAGAGAGCAAAGAACATCACATCAAAGCTAGTGTTCAACCCTACTCTCAGAGAGAAGCACTTCAGCTGGTAAAAGGCTCAGCTATGCATCTTTTCTGTAAGACAGCAGGAGCTGATTCTTCACAACAGATCCTTGCATGTGGTCATTTATTCCCACACAAAACTGGCACAAAGCAGTAATGATGGCTTTTGTCATCACTCTGCAGCAATGTGTGTTACCTCCAACACTGCATCACACCAGGGCAAGGGCTCAGGGACAGAATGAAGGGAATAGACCCCACTATCCAACAGGAAGGTCCCCCTGCCATGGAACTGAAGGAATGACCCCGATCAGCCACCTCCTGAATCCAACAAACCTTGCTCTTCTCCCGAGAAATGACAGGCTTCTAGCATACAGTAGCATATGGTGCAGATGCCTCAGGGGATCATTTAAGCTTATAAAGGGGAAAAAGCTCCTAACAAATATCAAATACTGTATTGCATCCTAGGAAACTCTTGATAGTGGAAGTGGTGACCATCATTTAGAGCAGAAGCAGGACTACCTTTAGAAATGGGGGATCTAAACAGGGGATCAGCAGCACAGCTGTAATCACTGGCTTAAGCTGAACTGCCATGAAGATAGCATGAAATTTGGGGTAAATACAACAAAACAAAAGAAAATGTATTTTTCCACATTTTAGATAACACTCTTTCCAGGTTTCTTGCCATTCTCGTGGTATTTTTAATGGATGAACTTCTTCTTTCCACATCTCTTCCCTCTTTGCTTGGGTGGGGAGAGGGAAGTGGTAGTAAACAACAGAAAGCATGTTCATCTTTTTTTCTTAACATTACCTGTATTGAAGGTTTTTTAGCATCATTTGTATTTCTCAGTTTTCAAGGTCAAGATCATGCCAGGACTGACAGACAGCACATAGATAAAAATTACATGGTTCTTTCAGTGACATAATTTCTCATGTATTCAGCTTTGTGTTCAAAGAAAAAAATATGCACAAGCCAAGACACTTTTATGAAGCTTCTGATTAGGCCATGGTTTAAAAATGAAGAGTAAGGAAAAATATGCTCATTCTCCTTCATGCTTGTGCACTGAAGCATTGTCTGTAGAGGGCCTTGAGACTGGTTTCAGTGCAATCAAAGGGGCTACACCTGTCTATGCCTCACTCTCCTGGAGCTAAGAAAGGAAGCTAGCTTTTAACACAGTAGTTCCCCAGTGTAAAAGAGAAAAATAATTTGCAGTATTAGATCATGGCTTGCTTTGGCTATCTGCCAGCAAGAGAAAAGCTTTCATTGGTGCTGCAGTCCCAGAGATGCTAAGAGTGAGTGAGTCCTAGTGAACAATTCAGAGATGTCTTTATGGAACAAACAGAGAACACAGCTTTCATAAAACACAGACCATTTTAACTTCATACACTGATAATTCAAAGGGAAAGCCTTTTAATTGTGTTATTCTATGAACAAGAGGACAAACAAGGTTAAATGGTGATAGATGCTGAATTAACAAGCTGTTTGCTTGCAGCATTTTTGTGCTGAGAAAAAAAAAAAACAAACCAACCTGTAATTATTCTCCAGCTTTGTGTAAGGAAACTTTCTACCTACTTTTCACTCTCAGGTCCTTCCAACTGATTCTATCATAATTCAAATACAGGTAAAATGCTGCTGAGTACAAAAGCAGAGGGGTAAGCCTTACTCTCTTTTATTACACTAGAGAGCCACTAAATAGCAAAGGATTTTGATTTAGATTCCTGCATTAAAATTAAATCACACATTCTAAGGAAAAATGATGCATAATGATGAAAGTCACACACATGGGGATTTAAAGTGCTATTGAATAATGAAGAACACTATAGTGGCAATGAATGTGAGGGAGAACTATGCTTTAATGAAGAGATATTTCTGAAACAAATGTCTCCCTTCAGTGTTTTCTGTTGATGGTCTGAATATTATAAAACAAATTACATGAAATATGAATATCACAAACTGTAAATGAATTGCTTACTGCCTTTTGATTTGGGTTGCAACATTTTATGTCTCTGCTGTAGGAAAGAGTTACCTGTAGATGGGTGTTTTCTAGTGCATTATACAGGTCAGAATGAATACACTCAGCTTCCAGTGCCCAAGGCTGAAAATGTACTTCCATTTTGTAAACCTTTACACAGTGACACTTGCCATTAGAAGGTGAGATTATGTGCAGTTCAGATACTGACATCTTTCTTTTGCCTTCAGGCCTCCTTCACTGATTTTACAGATTAAAATGTTATTCCCAGTAGCAAACAGCTAATCTCTCCCTGTTTTGATTATGCCTAATTTTATATTTCAGCCTCAATAATTTCAGCTCAACAAATCCATTTTACAGTGAGTCTTCATGCTAATTCATCCTTAGCCCAAATCTTTAGTCTTGCAGCGTGGTAGGTAGCTTAACTGGAGAAAAATCATGCCACCTTGCAACATCAGAAGTTCTTATTCATACGACCACCACCAGTGAATGATGACTACATGGAGCAGAGTCATGCCACATTTTCCAGAGGTGTGGTTTGAGCACTTAACTCACACTAACAAAATTATAAATATCATAGAATTGATTCAGCTCTATTATTTCTTCTGAAAGAAGGCTAGTGCACCCTCAAAACCTACAAAAAAACCCCTTTCTTACCATTTGGCAAATGAGAGCAATTCACATGGAAAATAAATTAGCAGAAGCACAAACAAACCTGAGCCAAGCTTTTGTTCTGAAAACTACAGCATAGCTGAAACTGCATATCTCTATGAGATGAAATCACTAGAGACTTTGTTTTGCACCTGACATCAGTTTTACATGAAAAAGGTAAAGATTCTGGGGAGGGAGGCATCTTACAACCCTAAAGCAGAGAGGAAGAAAGTACTTCTCAGTCCTACAGTGATTAGTGCCATTCAGGCTTTGAAATAGTTCCAGAATCTTGTATTTCTTAGTTTCATTTTGTCTTTATGTACAACAAAGGTCACTTTTTAAGAAGGAAAATTACATCTAAGAAACAGACAGCATCACAGTTTACAGTATTCATCTAACAGGAGGTGCAACTCCTTAACTTGATGATTTGGAAAACCCACTGACATACACAAATCCTGCTTCCAAAATTATATTTTGGAGGGAGATTTATTATTTTTTTTTTTTCTTTTCAATGACAGATTGACATTAAATGCATAAATACATCTGAGCATAGAAAAGAGAAATTAAGACCTCTTCTGTCTCCCCATTAGTCGAGATCCATTGCCCTTTTTGCTCTGCTGCAAATGATACATATTCTTTGCTGTTCTTTAGGACAACTTTAAAACTACAAAAAGAAGGGGGATACAGCCCCTCTAGAAAGTACATAGCCTATAGCTTATTCACAGCTGAAACCTTGTCTTCTGAAGGGCAGAATTCCAGCTGAACCATGGAGACAAATTAATGCTCTTATCCCAGTTCTTGGTGAGTGCTCTGACTATTATCATCTCAATAAAGATGAGTATATATATATATCAGTTATGCTCAGGAAGTGTCTATGTGATTGAGCCTTAGGGAACTTAAATATATGTTCCCCTCCTTCTTGATCATAATGAGACTTAGGCAAGAACTGTGCACCTCTTCAAGGGAGCGGTTGTATAGGAAATGTTTTAAGCCCCAGCTTCATTGTATTTGAAGCACATAAATATTTTTATTTTTTGTTCTGATTTGTTTTCTTCATTTGGTTCAGTGCATTTACCTTCTTTTGTGAAGGAAATTTCAGGGTTCAAAATTAAAGAGGTACTTTCAAAATGTTTTCTGCTGGTTTTATAAAGCCTCAGGATACACAGAAATTCTGCAGAGATTAAGTTAGAAAGAAGCTTCCATCTTGGACTCACTATTCCATAAATATCTACCATGAGGATTGTTGTTCAATTTCCTTGTCAACATTCATAAAATACAAAAGAGGTGTTTGGCCAGGTATGCTGCTGCTCTGCCCTGCAAAGATAACACAGGCTGAAACTGAATAGACAGGAAATAACATGTCAGAAACATAAGTGAGAAAAAAAACGGTAACTGATTCTTGAGTCCTGAATATTTACTTTTGGATATCAAAGAAGTTTACCCATGTCAGTATCAGGGAGCACACCTTGTTACTGCTGTTATGTCACTCCACAGAAATGTTAACATCCCAAATATATGAGATTTGAGATGTAGATCATACTTATTTCAACAGAACAGATGGGTGCATTTGCTATTCAATGAACATACTAAGAACTCTTCACACCTCTAACAGTCACAGCTTTGCACACCCATGTGCTGTACATCTGTGGGTTATTGGCAGTGCATTTGGCTGCACAGTAGGAGTATCTCAGGTTTAAAAATTTCCCTGTGTCTGTTCCTTCCGTGTGATTCTTTTTTAAATGTCTGTCTTCTCCCTTTTTGCATCTGTTCACAGCTTTGACCACAAAAAGAGACTTGCAACCTTTGCAAAAATGTGAGTCTGGCAGCCTCCATGTGAGAGTGTAAGAGGTGCTATAAATGAGGCAGGGAACAAAATGACTATAAAAGTAAGGAGAAAGCCATGAATTTCTGTTTAATTGTAGGGTAGAATTGTACCACAGATATGACAGAGAGATGTATAAGCCAAATAAACAACAATAGTAGCATATTCCAGTAGTGTTAGATAGCCCAAATGTGATATTATACTGAATGGGCTAGGTTTCTTTGTGTTTTACAGCTGTTTCATTCAGCTGTGAACCCTTTATCTTGATATAATACTGCAGTGAGAGATGTCCACAAAGCTTGTAAGGACACTCAGTCTGCATGTGCAACATCATTTTGATCTTCCTTCCTTTTGATGTGGTGCAATTTCCCACATTTATAGACATGGACAAACTTTCAGTTTACTTCTCATGCAGCAGCAAATAACAAATGTTTAATCCCATAGTGTGATATAAGTATATCACAGTATATCAAAAACTTAGCCTTTTTGCTTCTCCATTTCCATATCTTCATCCTCCTAGACATTTTTTTCTGACCAGCACAAATAAATGCCACTAAACTATTTACATGTGTCAAATGCACAAAACTTTCTTCACAAGCCCATAAATTTTCTTCTCTTTCCTCTGAAAGTGGGAGACATTTTTAACATTTTCACCTTCCTCAGCTCTACTAATTGTTAATTCTTTAGAAAAATTACTCTGGGCAGACCAGAGGAGTACAACTTCCATGCTGGTGATTCAATATTCAACAGTAGCAATGTGCCCTTTCTTACCTAGTAAGACAATATGCACATTTCATTTAAAAACCCTTCTGCAAACTGATCCTAGAATTTTAATTCAAACATTAGTTACTTTATACAGTGGACTAATTCCTACAGGCTACTACTGGTTATTGCATGAGGAAAGTTATAATTACTAACAATGGCATGAAAATGAGTTTGGTATGTTATAAAGGATGTTTAAAAGATGCTGCCACTGGTTTACTCTTCACAACAGAGAACTACAGAGGACAGTGCTCACAATTATTTTTTTTAACCTTACATTGTGCACCCTCTTTACAAATGTATGTTATTGCTTGATGTTTTCACCAGACAAGGTTGGCAGATCAGACTAACTACAGTCTGAAGCTGTTTCACTAATTAATTTAGTAAACTGATACTTGTCCATTAAAAAAAAGACAGCAGGAAACACATTAAATGACTGCTATCCTTTTTTAGAGTCCTATTCACAATCTTCTCTCACACACATTTAAATATAAATAGATAGATAGATAGACAGATAAATACAAGGAGTTACAGAATAAGATCTACAATGAAACACAGACATTTTAAATTTTCCAAAAACATTTACAGTGCTCTAGAGTGTACAGCCAGTTATGGTATTGCCCCTGCAACCACCAAAATTCATATATAAAAAAAGTTCATATACATATAATGACATAAAAGAGTCAGGCTTGTGATGGCTACAAGTAAGATCAGCCAGACAATAACTTTGTTGTTTTTTTCACACACACAAATAAATTTGAAATCAACATACATTATCAAATGACATATAAAGTATGTCTTCTGTGTGTCAAATATGTATGTATATCAATATGTGCATAGATAATGTAACCATTTCTTCTGGAGGGATTGTACGTGCCTTCAGCTGTAACAGCAAAAGTCTTGGAGGCAAAGTTAGTAATGTCTACACAAGGCAATATCACTTGTGAACATCTATCTTCATCTCAAAGTTCCTCATGAGAATACAGATGAACAATAATTGTGAATCAAAAAAAGGAACAAGGAGAATGTCATCAGAAAGGGTATTCATCAGAGCTGAATAAGGTGTCTTTATCAAAATTGTCTCTCTGTAGTGGTTATTTCATATAATAAAAGATCCAACAACTATATGAGTTTTTATAAAAATAAGTAAAGAAAAGGTAAGATAAAAGAAGTAAAGGAGAAAAGAATTACCTAAGCCCCACCTTTTGGGTTTGTTTTGTTTGTTTGTTTTTGTTGTTAATTGGGCATCATTCTCTTTAATATCACTTCAGACTTATTTTGTGTATAACAAGGAAACTAAATTAGAGTTAGAGTCAGTAATCAAGTTAATAAAATTTCCTATGGTAATCCATGCACTCATTAAGTGTACATTGATGAAAGCGCTTAGCTACAATGATGTGTTGCTTATAGACCAAGTAAATTAAATTAACTTCAGAATATATCATAACACTACGAAAAAAAAAGAGTCATTAAGATAATTCTGACCTTTGAATTAGGAGAAGGAATTAACAGAAGGATGAGAAGTTGCCAAATCATACTATCAAAACTTTAAATCTATCAAAGGTAGTAATCTCGAATGTAATTAAAAATAATAATTAGGAGTCATTGACCAAAGATTTAATGTATCAAGTAACTATTCGAAATCTTACTTACTTATTATGTGAGAGGATCATGACCCTTTAAAGTATTTTTTACATATACTACTTACTGATTTAAAGAAGGGTACATGAGAGAGGGAATTGGGTACCATAAGTTTTGGTTTGAAACACCAAGAAAATTATTCATATGAAGCCTTTTTCAGTGTCATGATAGAATCACTCTGTCATTCTGACAAGATTAAAATGATTCTACAATCCTCATTCATGTGGTGAATAACATTCACTCAGACAATTCTATTAATTCAGTTATATTTCTTCAGCCTTAAGGACCAATGTGGGCTGCAGATTCGAACCTTAAATAAAAACTGAAGTGAGCTGACATTCATTCATTCATTTGAAATAGAGCTCAGTGCACTGTACACTCTGCAGATAAATGGAATTTGGTCTTGATAAATCACAGTTTTGATATGTCAGGTTTTCTCTATTGTCTTGTTTGGGGTTTTGTTTTGTAACTATGTGGGTGAGATAATAAAAGAAAAATAAATTATTCAAGCAGTTCAACTTGCACTTTTCTAATCATTGCTTCTTTTTAAACCCTGTTCCTGTGTTCAGCTAAAACACAGACTCATGCTTTAAGTTCAACTGTGCTAAGAGCTTTAATATACTCTCCTTGAGTAGAAGGAAATTACTGTCTCTGTTGCAAGGGCATGCAATGTTGCACACACATGTAAGCCCTGGGTCACAGAAAGATTTAAGCATATTTAGTAGGTTGATTCTTTTAACTAGACCCTCTAGATCTGCCCTTTGCTAAATGGAGAAAAAATATTATGGACATTTTTATATATGTTATTTTTTTTAGTAATTATAGAATGAATACCAATTTTTTTATTGCTTCTATGTATGCATATGTATACAAAATCCTCAAATGGTTTGTGGTTTTTCCCCAGCCACTTTACCAGATGCAAGGCATATGAGAACCAACATTTACAAGCAGGGCTGCTTAAATCTATTTACTACTGAGCTCATAAGTATTAATAGGAAACAATCCTTCCACTTCAAAAGCTGTAAGTTTGCTTGTATTCTCTTGTGCCTCCTTTTTTTCATGCATAGTCACCTTCTACTTCTTCCATTTACAGCAAATGGGCAAAAAAAGGAATACATATCCAAATCCTATTCCAGCAACAGCAAAAGAAAATTGCAGACACAGAAAAATTCACTGGAGGTGTTGTCTAGGCCTCTCCAAGGGACAATGGCTGGAGAATTAATGAAAATAAATTCAACTCTCAAATATAGAGTAAATGCTTCAGAATCATTGGATTAAAGCATTATAGAAAATAATGTAAGACAGTGTTCATACTCCCTGTATCTTTCTTCAAGTTTTATATGTATTTCAGAGCTTAGGCAGGGAATTAGTTTTTCACCCATCTGCACACTGAAAATGCCTCACTTAGTAAGAAGTCATGTTAAAATCAAGTATCATCATAAGTCAGTGGAACAAAATTGCAAGCATAATTTTGAGGCTTTAAAACATTTATATGTAAATATGTCCTATTATTTTACAATTAACCAAAGGATTTATCTAATTTGAACTCTGATTTTCATCCCAATAATGCAATAAATAGACCAAAATATCTGGTTGGAAATCACAATGGCAACTAATTGTGTCCTTTTGTTTTGATTAGGACATGGCTAACAGACCAGTACTAATTTTATTTGATAACATGTCTCATTCCTACAATTAACTTGGAACTGACTAAACAAGTCAGATAACTATCTAGCCCATAACAGGCTGAAATATATCTGATGTATTTATTCAGCAGAATGTCTCCAATTATTGTTTTCTCTATTATTCATCTAGATGTTCAAATTTACATGCTACCAGACAAGATAATTTTTATCTGTTTGCTACTGAAGACTGAAAAAAATTCATTAGAGTAGTCAGGATTCATAAGATTTTCAGAGGTCTGCTTTTTCTACATTTTCACTGACAGCTAAAGGACTCCAAGAAAGTGTGTTCTGAAGTGGACTTAGTTTCCTTAATTAGGAAACTGTCTTGGAACCAGCTGTGAGGGAAAAAAAGTGCAGGCTGTTAGGATCTTACAGTATTTCTCTCCAGTCTCATTTTCTCATCTATAGCTCTGACAGGGAAAACAACTGTTTCAATTTAACTTACAAACTTCACAGTCAAGTAGTTCTTCCTTTACAGTACTATGGATTACAAAGAAATCTAAGACAAATAACATGAGCAGGTCTAGAACAACTTATGTTCATATTCTCAGTGACCCCTGCAGGGTTGGGGTTTTGTTTTGGTTTTGGTTTGTTTTGTGGGTTTTTTCTGTCTTGTATAAGCCTGAGTTGTTTCTAAACAAGCTGATAGAGGTCTGGTTTGCAATAATCTGACATTTGAGAATCCATATTTATCTCTGTGAGCAACCAAACAGAAGTTCTCTGATGTTTTTTTCCTTAAAAGATGGGGAAAAAAAATAGAGAAGTTATTTACTTTACCTTTATGTATAAAAAATATTTTAAACTAAAAGGAGGTTATATTTTTAAAAAAGATACAGAAATGATGTAAGTTTCCTCATCTTATACAGGCAAGTAGTACTGTTAAGTTCAGTGAGATTTCTCAAACAAGAAAGAAGAAGAATAATGTGAGAAAGAAGAAGATGAAGTATCAGAAATTATATTTGCTATAAGAGAAGTTTTATGTGAAAGTCTGTCATGACATATGAAAGCCTAAAAATAATTACATACTTTTCTTAATATTTATAGGATCTTTCATGTGCATTTGTTCTTTTACAGTGACTGCATACAGATTTTTTACTATGTTGCCAGCCATGTTCTTACAACTTAATTTGTTCACTCATTTTGATTGCTTAGATTTCTTTCATGTCTTCACCTATCAGATGTGAAATCTCTGTATCTAATTAATTTTAAAGAAGTAAACCAGCATGACAGCTGCATTTTTGCAAGTCTGCTTGCTTCTACCTTCATCAAAAATTTTGTGTTATGATGATTGTCCCTCAGTACTAGTCATTTGAAGTGGATGATTTACTTGACAGCTGTTGATTTACACATCTAATTTTGCATTTGTTCCAAATACTTTCTATAAGAACATAGACTCATACAGTGTTGTCATATGAATGTCAAATAATATTGCAAGCCTTCCAGGATTTTTTTTAAAAAGGAAGAAAGAAAACATAAAAATATCTCTCTTTTTTTTTTCCATGCATTTTTCTTTATTTTCTAGTTATAGATAATACAAGAAGCTAAGAAAAATTTATGTCAAGGTTTCAATTCATGATTTAGTCCTAAAAGTCTGTCAGAATTGACAAAAACAGTACTGTCAGGGAGAAGCAACACTCTAAAGAAATGTTGATCTTTCACATTTGAAATTCAATGCCAAAAAAAAATATCTTATTTTGCAAATGAAGTCAATCTTATCTACATCCAAGTTTCATTTTTCGTTCTAATAAATAATTTCTTATATAAGCATTCCTTAGAAAAGTGTTTCATTTTACAAAATACCCGGGACAAGGGAGTCACTATAGCAAAGTTTCTTTCTGTACCTTAAATATTTTAATCAATATTATGTGCAGTAGTTGCTAAGGGTTCGGGTTTTTGGTGGTTTTTTTGGTTGGGTTTTTTCTTTGTTGACAGTTTTTTGGTGGGGGTTGTTTGTTGACTTTGGAGTTTGTTTTGGTTTTTTAGTTTGGTTTGATTTGTTTTAAATCTCTTACATTTCTCAGTTTTTTAGTTTTACCTATAAACCTGCAGTAGACTGGCATTTTCAGCTTTAGCAAACCCTTCTTTGCTCTAAAATTACCAAAAGATACTGCTCATGATACTGCTTTACTGTATAGTTGTCTTGCAGTCAGGAGTGATGACATGTGGATGGAGGCCGAACCAGCTAAAGGGCTGCACAGCTTTGCCCAGATCCTATGGGAACACAGGATACACTTCTCAGGACTGCTGGAGAGCTAAGGGAGCTGTCAGGATATCCCTGCATGGAGAGCTGTGAAACTCACAACATGGCAAAACTCCTGACTCTTCTGCCACTTCTGCTGAACAGCTCCAGCTCTTCCTCTGACAACCTGAAGATATTCTTTCTCCTTTTATTTAGCTTATTCCTTAGAGACCTGACATTTCTGGAAAAAATATAAAGAGAGGTTGATTTAGTGAAGAGCAGAAATGCCAGGCAGGAGGTAAATGTTTAACTTAACAGCCAGGATGTCAAGCAAAAAGATGGACAGAAATGTGACAGTCTATAGCCAGAAGGGTTAGTTAAAAGAAAATGTCCATTAATTCAGAGATACACCTGTGATATTATAGAAATCACTTTCCCAGTAAGTAACTCTCTTTTATTGCTGACCCTGGCAAATGCTCCCTTCTCTGGGGAGAAAAGACAAATACAGGGGAATTTTGTTCAAACCGCCATTTAGATTACAAGCACAATCATGATTAGAGAGGTCAGAAAAAGTCTATAAAGTGAATTGTCCTGAGATTAATTTAGGAGGATGGGTAAAGGAAAGAAGTGATAAAGCACTATCATAAGACCTGGACTCAGCTATGAAGCTGCTGAAAGATATGTCGGATTTGTCACACTGGGAGTACAATGCAAGGTTGCCAGAAAGTGTGTGGAAGTCCTTGGCTTCCTGCTGACTTCAAAGGCTTTGGATCAAGTTCTGAACTCCATGTAAAGCTACTTTCGTTTTGCCTTACATTCCTCTTTCTGAACAATAATTATTACATCAGATTTTCTCATTATGAATTATTTAGTAAATTCTTTTTTCTGATTATTTATTATTAGTTAACTTTTGCCATTGTTTGGAAAGCTCTTGCTCATTCATTTTCAGAGATGTATAGATCAACCATTGTCCCCTGAAAATGCTGTATTTTATTTCTCATTTTTATTCATACTGCTGACATATTTCTCCCATTCACAACTGTATTGTACTGCCCAAGGTCAAATTCTTTTCTTTAACTAATTACAAACTAGTTCATATTAGAACTAGTGAAAATAATGTTACCCTCAACAGTGAATATGTATTTTAAAGACATGATGACAAACAGAAATGGGGTTTTTTGCCTATAAATTCAATACAAGTGTTAAAAACTGCTGTCTTCTTTTTTAGCTTTTTTTTTTCATACTTTGTTGCTATTATAATACAAAACAGACTGCATCTTCAATGGATACTTTTACACTAGCAGTTCAGCCTATGTCAGGAGTGCATTCCAGAAGAAAGTCTTCCAGGCATCCACTCTGAGCAAGCAGTGTAATGGAATAGGAGCAGCTCTGTGAAATAAAACAGTAAATGCTGAGGACCCGACACAGCACAAGGTGACCTTGAAGTAGCTCTAGTCTGGCCTCCAGCCTCTGCCTATCATGCACGTTTCAATTTAGTTTAATCTAAAAGGATCCACTTTTTATATTTCAAGATTTCCCTGCCTTAAGAAGCAAAGCACAATGAGAGGACACAGCTGGGAAATATGTTTCCAAATGGCATACCTGACCCAAATGAAAATATTAATGTAAGTTGTGCTTTTTCATGTTTTGATTCACATCAGGCTGCAGTCTTAGAGCATGTGACCTGGATTTCTTTCAACTGCAGCTATTCTGGAAAATACACCTTGGGAGCTTACCTAGCATGCTCCAACCACTAATGGCAACTTTATCCATCAGGACAGAACTAGTCTAAAGTGAAAAACAGCAAAACACTTACATGTAGTTGCTGGATTCTCAGCATTACCACAGGTAATGTGCTACCAGATAATATAGGCATACAGGAAGAATCCTGTAATAAGTAGAGTAACTTAATCTTTTGTCTATTCATTTAATACTTGCTTCTAACCATATATTCACAACTTATCTAGGATTTTACATGTATTTGTCATGTTCAGTTACCTGGATATGCTGTGTTTTATTGTATTTAATTTTTTTAATCATTATTTACATTAAATTCAGAGTGCTAAGTCTGTTCTGTAGAAACAAGGGAAATTTTTCCTTTCTTCTTTCACAAAGCATAATACTTTAATGTCTACAGTTCCTGATACATGAAAATTTTAGTCTTTCTAACTTTTATTAGACTTCAAGGTTTGTGTTTTCCAATAAATGCAGAAAGTATTTCTTTGTTAACTCTCTCTACATAGTAACTCAAATATCAACAGGTTTAGCATTTACACAACAGTCAGCTTGACCACACCTTGATTTACTCTAAGATTTTTCTGCAAAATAAGATTAGGAGGAGTCAGATCATAAAAGAGGGCCAAGGACACTGAGGGTTCAATCATATAGTTCATCACAAGAGAATACATTTCCTTAATACTGTTCCACTGATAAAGAAAAAGAAAATTGCAATCACTCTATTACTGAAAAATAATAACTTAGAGGTATAGTGACTTCAAATACGATTTTCAATATTCTACTATGCATAATGTCCTTATAATCAGTTATGCAAAATCTATTCTATTTTATGTAAACCCTGAAGCAGGAAAATCAATTATATAGGTAGAGCTTACTTCAGGAAACTTACCTACTGTAAGCACATCTTTCTCTTTTTCTCAACATATTTTGGAAATTAGCCTTCACTTTCCAAATATTGGAAAGAGATTGTCTTCTATTTTTATAAACCTTTTTAATGGTATTTGTCCAAATATGTTTCAACTGATTCAAATTGCCTCATGCAGCTGTTCAAAATCTTTTAAATAGGAGAAATAATAAGATATTAAAAATAATCTTACTGGTGAAAAGGAGATGCATTCCAATTTCTTTTATCATGCTGTTCTACAGCAAATGTGGAGTTTTCAATAGTACCTGACAATTGTGCTATCTCCTAGTAATTAATAAAAGTTATCCTTTTTCCTGCAAACAATTTAGTGCAGTGTGAAACCACCATGTCAGCTTCATGCTTCATTACAGACTCACAAGAACAGGGTCTCTTCATACTGAGACTTGTGAGTTACCTGAGGGTTATCAAGTGAGTTCTTCTGACAGCCTGATATTTTATCAGCAAACAGAATAAATACTGTGAAATGATCAGCTGTAATCTGTAGAATCACATGTACCTAGGGGCATGTTTGTCCTCTATAGTGGAGCATAGATGTATTTAGCACTCAGACCAACATATAGTCTCATCCTAGTAAGTCCACATGGAAATCCAAGCCAGGAAGCACAGTACCTTTCAGCCTTACCAGCTCAGGCTAGGTAGCATGTAATTGGGTCTGCTTGGCACTGAGTCCATGTAAAAGTGCAGCAAGATATGGCTGGATTGTTGCCAGTTATTGCTGGCTTCTTGTCTTTAAACTGTGTTTTCTGCTCATTCCTTTTCCAGCACAGCATGAGATAAGCTCGCTGAGGTGACTTTGTGTTACATGTCCTTTAAATAGACTGAAAAATGGAGCGCAATGAAATTTGTAAATATTCACCATATATGCCAGAATTCATTCCTAACAGCTGAAATACATTGGTCATTCCAAAATCAATTTCTGTGTGGCCTATTTGACATCAAAACACTCATAGTCTTCTGCCATTTTTTAACTCTAGATGGCAACTAAGCACCACACAGCCACTTACTCACTCCCCTGAGTTGGGAACAGGGAGAGAATTGGAAGAGTGAGAGTGAGAATACTTGTGGGTTGTGATAAAGAAAATTTTATCAGTGAAGCAAAAGCCATGTATGCAAACAAAGCAAAGCAAAGCATTCATTCACTACTTCCCATGGACAAGCAGCTGTTCAGCCACCTCCAGGAGAGCAGGGCTCCATCGTTTGTAATGGTTACCTGGGAAGATGAATGCTGCAATTCTGAATGTTCCACTCCTTCTTCTTCCTCTAGCTTTTATTGCTGAGCATGTCAATATATGGTATGGAATACCCCTTTGGTCAGTTGCATTCAACTGTCCTGGCTGTGTCCAGTCCCAGCTCCTTGTGTATCCCCAGCCTTCTCACTGTTGGGGTGTTTTGAGAGAAGCACAAAAGGCTTCTGTGTGAGCACTGCTCAGCTATAGCTAAAACTTAGCTGTGCTATCAACAGTGTTTTCATCACAAACCCAAAATATTCTTATGTATTTTACTATGTTGAAGTCACATAGTGTAATTTTGCTATGCAATAGAATATATTTGACTCTGTAACTTACCCTATAAAAGAGTGCCTGCTGCTATTTCCAGTAAAGGAGATATTTTGTTTTATCTGAACTTGGCAGCATTTCTTTGCTCAGGGGATATTTCTGTAGATATCCTTTCCATTCTGCATGGCATGCAATGAAGTTTGTAGAATGAGCACTTCTGTAGCTTTACATACCATTTATCAGTATTAAATAAAAAGACAGAGGAATTAGCATGTAATAAAAATATATTGTTCTGCTCTGTTTCAAAAAGAAAATACTTTTAACACTAATCATGCCCTTTAATGTCACTTGTAATGTTCCCTAAACTATTTAATTTGTCTAAAATTAATCTAAGAATGGAAAACTCCTGGGAGTTACATCAAACTACAGGACTTCCATTAAGTGGTTTTATAGTACCTTAAATAAAACAAAGTTATAATATCTGAAACATTTTGACAACCAAATTTAGCTTATAATATATTTACCATTGTATTTTAATGAGTTCATTATAATTGTGGTGGCTTTTCCCCCACTTCATAAAATACAAACCTAATGAGTTATTTTGATCTACTTTTCTATAAAGCCATTTTTAATGATTTTAGCTAAGTAGTGCTTAATCTATAGTTATCACCATGGAAATTATTAAAACCAATAATAATATCTTTAGAGGTGTATTAATCTATTGGCTATGCCATAATTATATCTAGTGTAATTCAGGAAAGTGAGGATATAGAGGTACTAAAGGATTTAGAAATTTTTGCTGATAAAGCCTTAGGTGTATGCCTCAGTAAATTACTACTAACCTCCATAGAATTTTGCTGATTTGCCTCCAAATGCATTTGTTCTTTCATATTACTCATTAGTGCAGGCACACACATGCATGTATTCACCTATACATTCACTTCAGGGAAACCAGTGTCACCTCACAGAAAGGTTTATGGCAGTGGTGTCATAATCACAAGGGAGAAAAAGCTAAATATAATACCAGACATCACATAGCATAGATTCTGCTTATTGATTATTCACTGCTTTTACCCAGGGATACACTTGGCTAGTAGATGTGCACTAAATAAGGATATCCTAAACAAATTATATGACGTATGTCATGCCAAAAAGAAAGTTTTTCTCTATTAGTAATTTTTCTATTTTTCATCCAGGAAAGAAAACTGCTGCTAGTTGTAATCTGCATTATAAAATATTTTAAAACACTTATTCAGATGTAATAAACATAATAGGGAAGAAATATGTGAGAGGAATACAGTGGCATACATATATATATATATATATACACACACACACACTCCCCCTTAAGCAACAGGTGTATTGCATACTGGAGACATCTAATGGCCCTCTTCATTCATTGAGCCCTTCCACTAAGATGTGACATTTGTTCTTCAGAACCTCCTGGCACCAACAGAAGTGATTCCTTTAATAAGCAAAGGAAATAATAATAAACACACCACACACCCCCAACCTGCAGAAAACCACCAATGCACCTTCTCTGCTTTGTTGCTAGGTTAAAGAACATACTGTCAGTAACAATTAGCTACTCTGCTTTCCACATAAGCTTGTGTTTAAAAATGTGTTGCTTGAAAAAATCATTTCTGTTTTACTGTATTTTTATTCCTTTATTTGTTCCCCACAGATTTCTAACAATAACTTCCAACATCTGGGATGTCGATATTTCTGGTTTTTACTCTTTTTTACTAAAATATAAGTAGTTCCTTTTTTGCATTACTCTTGGAGTTTCAAGTTTTTCACCATTAAACAAGGTTTATCATAGCATTTTTATTTTGTGACTATACCAGGAGGAACAGTACAGGTAGGTAAAAATCATAAAACCCAAATAAGACAGGACTTGAATGTATTGATATTTAAGCACTGGCATCCATAGCTTCCCAGTCTGCACTAACAGAATGACTACCAGCAGTGCTGGAAGATGTTAAGTATTAATACTGACATGGCTTTCAGTGTGCATAAGATAAAGCCAAAACTAATTAGGAAAAATCAATAGAACAAAAGCTGTTAGGGCCTGGAATGGAACCAAACCAAAAGCTGAGCTCAGCCTAATGTATGGATTTCTAACAGGCCCTTTTCTAGGTTTTCTCAAAACTCTCTTCAGTAAAGAGGATGTAAGTCAAATACTGATGAAGCACACACTTTGAGGTGGTGTTTCAAAGCTTAGTACTAGCTTCATTTTAGAGTCAATAGAGGCTCCCTCAGAGTCACATTCAAAAGACCAAATTTAGGTGCTGCAAATTGCCTTTTATTTGCCATAGAAGAAACCTAGGAGATTATACCATTTCAGGTAATGACAACCCTTAATTTCAGGAAGACTTTTCCTTCTTATCTATTTTCATTTGAAAGAACCCATAACAAGCATTTAATAAGCATTTTTTTAAAAAATGCTCTTTTAATCACAGTGATTCAATATGAAAATCTGTTTAGCTAAGTGTGTTCTAGCTTCATGGAGATCAAATCTGTGCTTTCACTATAGTCCTTGCCAGCACAGAACTCCACTGTGCACCATGGATTCAGTAGAATTAAATATAGCAGGCACACCATTGGCTGCTTTTATAGTTTCTTTTCAGTCTCTGTCAGATACCTAGAGGTTGTGTTCACCTTCTGAATTTGGATTTTTGTTAACATATTTATTCCAAATGAATTTCCAAATTCCAAACTTGAATTTCCATAGCAATAATAGCCCAAAGTCTCCAAATGTTTTACAGACATAGTCAGGGGTTCAAAAAAAAAAAGAAAAAAAAATAAAGGAAAAGAGAGAGAAAGAGTTAATTCTTTGTTGAGTATCCATATCTTTTTGCAGTTCAAAACTACTGTGTGTAATAATGTGACCATTTAAATTCAGCTGAGGAAATAACAGCTTTATATGTATAAATATGAAATACATTATTAAAAGAAATTATAAATATGAAATACATTCATAAAAGAAAATGTCTAAGTGTTGATGGCTTATTGTTTTAGTTTGGACATCATGGTTTCAGCCTTCAAATTTCTGCAGCTGCACAAAACATGAGAACTGTACTTTTTCCTGTCTTAGAATCCAGATGTCTATCTTCAGAAATTAGCCATTAAATCCTTAAAAAGCTGTTCTGATAAATCCATTTTATCATGTAAACATTCTTCTGAAAATGAACATACTTCATATAAAAGTTGTCCCTTTTGCCACTAGACATGATAAAAATGGAGACACTCTCTTCACAAATGAAATATTTGCCCACAGTCATAGTTAATGGATGTGTAAAGCAAACACTTGGGTAAACATAGCTGAATTACAAGGAGATAACATGTTGCCAGAAGAAGTCTGTGATGTCACCAATTAATATTCTGTCCCTGAATATCACGAAAAAATCATCTTCTGTGCTCTCAGAGTGTGACAAATCCTTCTCATGAATATCATCTAACCTCCAAATGATATATACCTTATAAGTGATGCATCCATTGTGGTCAAAGTGGTTGTGATAAAACATGAAATGATATAATTTTTCTGATATTCTTGATAGGTACATGAGTCATTTGCACACCAGAGGGTAAGGAGAGTGGAGGAAAAATAAATTAAAAAATAATTTAAATTGTTTAGTTAAAGATCTCCATTTTCCATTCAAAAAACCTTTCTTTTGCCTTGAAGAATTTGGTTATCTCTGTATTTTGTTTCTTTTTTTTTGCCATGCATACAAAAACCTGGAATGCATGCTATGCACCATTCAGGTTTACAGAGCAATTATTTATTGACTAATATATACAGTAGCTGGTGCTAATGGAATGCAAAGTTGAACACTCCATGCTTGCCACACTTGATAAGGATAACCTGATGGGTCTTTGCAAGCCAACCATCTTCCAGTCTGCTGGGAACAGATCAGTAACCACTGATCCTTGGAGTATCTCACCCTAGATGTTTCTGATTTACCATCTGATGTCATTTTCTTTAGAGATTTACAATTTTCAGTGTCAAGCTTTTTGTCTTCTGCTTTTGGGTTGCTTTCCCCTCAACAGGTGTACTTCTATTTTGGTTCTCACTCATATTTCATTGCTTTACCTCAGGTGCTTTCTCATAAAATAACAATATTCTCAGTAAAACGAAACTGATGGCAAATAGCTGTGTTGTGCCTGGCCCTGAAAACACTAAAGGAACTCCTTGTCCCTGCCCACACCCTCCAAGGATCCTGGGGGCAATCTAGTACAGCTCATTGGGTGCAGTGTTCTCTTGAGAAGCTAACAGAAAGATTTCCATTAGTTTAAAGTATGGTGATTCCTTTTTTGTATATTCACAAGGCTGCATGTAGACAAACAAATTTTCATCTCAGCTACTTAAAAAAAAAAAAGTCTATTATTCTTTTTGCTCTAATTAAAACCACATTCATATTTATACTATGAATAGCATGGTATACATGAATAACATGTTTCCTGCTGGCTTGAACTCAGGGTTGCACTTTGGTTTTAGAAAATGTTAAATGGACAAGATAAGTGAAATCTTGGCCCTGTGATGAAGGCAGGGGAAGTTCTAATACTTACTTTGATCAAGTCAGGACATCTGTTCATAAGAATGGCATTTTTTCTGCTGCTCCCCATTTTTTTACTCATAATTTTTCTATTAAGCACTCCCATTCTCATCTGTCCTCAAAAATAATTAGTCCTTCACAACATTACCTCATTTTCACATCTGTAGCCCACTCATCTTTGCTACTCTGAAATAAGATAAAGAACAAACCATGCATTTTACTGACATTTAAAAATACTGGAAGGGATAAAGATAGGGACTGGACAATGATAATGGAAAAAATAATTTAGAATTTGCTTTAGTACCTTAAGAAGCAAATGAAATCCATGAAGTACACAAGTAAGAAACTAACAGAGCATTTCCAATTTAATGGAGTGGGAAAGCAGTCACTGCTTCACATGGCTTGAATTGTATGGACTATATTAGGTGATAATGATTGCAGGAAGCTATAGGATTCAGCCTCCTCTCTGCTTGGCTTTTCATGTCACTGGGAAATCCTAATCCACAATAGTATTAGTGAAATCATTAGTGTAATATTATACCATGTTTTGATGCCCATGCTTTAAAGAAACTCTCTAAATCTGGAAAAGAAAAGCTCAGAAGAAGACACAAACTGTAGTCAAATTCATAGAACAGTCCAGGGAGCTACATTCTGTTCATTAAACTTGCCTTCTAGTACAGAAAGAAGTTATGATTAAACTGATTAAAATCCTTTCCCATCCAAGCCTGAATGCCTTGTTACAGAATGTCTGCTGGGAATGGTCCCTGGTTTCTTTCATTTTTGGCATTATTTGGAGTGTGCTAATTTAAATATAGTAGGGTCCTTTAGGAATACATTTAACAAATAAAATCATAGACAGGAGAGTTCCAGTTTCTAATGACATTCCCTCAAACTCATGGGTGTATGTGTAGCCAATGAAGCTTAAAAAGCTTTAATCCAAAAGACCTGAGTTCAGCTGTTCAAGATCCATAGAAGAAGCTTTTAGAATAATTTCTTTTGCATTAATGGAACATAAGATTTTGATTTTGGGAAAAAAAAATCTTAAATTGTTATTCTACAACAACTGCTTCTACATAGCCAACAGCCTAAGACAGATGTGGGAAATGTTTTAGTTTCAGTTCTGCATGGGACCACTCCCAAAAATATTAAGGCTTTTTGAAAACTGACTACTGAAATTCTGCCCTAAAGAAAACATTTCCAGAAGAGAGGAATATACTCTATACTATAGTTATGAAGAAACCTTTTTAATAAACCATGAATACAACACAACAAAAATTTGAACCTCACTCATAGTTTTAAGAAACATATGCACAGTATTTTCTTCCATGATACTTAGTAATTCTTTCCCTAGAAAACTGAGAAACTCACTGTTTTTTACATCCCTATTCCACTTTGCTATTTCAACTTTGCTGTGACATAAAGTATTAACTACATTTTTAAAAAAATGTAATATTACACAAACATATATATATATATCTTTAAATCTCTTTAGAAAAGAGACTGAAAGTTGGGGGTTTTTTTGTTTGTTTGTTTGGTTTTTTAAAAATTATTTCTGCTTTTCATCTGATGAAGAAATCTCTAGCATGAAGGGATCTTCCAGTGTTATGATCACTGAGTAATGATTCACTTTAAAATGTTATATACTATAGCAAAAGCAGACCTGAAGAACCTTACTGTCTGGATATAATCTAGGTGCTAAAATACGTTTTCCATTATTAGCAATTGCAGATGGTAATACTTTGGGCAATATTCCATGTTTATTTCCTCTGATATTCCCTAAAGTTATAACACCTTCATTTCTCAAGTGGAAAAGTAAGAGACAGAACAGATGAAGGAACAAGCAAGACTAACAAAACCACAGTACCTAAGATATATGTAACAATTTTCTAATCCTTTTATTTTCAAAGTTAAAGATATCTCAATTTCTTGGCCTCTAAGTGACATAATTTATCCTTTATGGGAAAACAGAGAAGAATGAAACAGTGATCAGTAAAAGTGTCATATAAACAGTACTGGACTGGCAGGTTGAAATTGCATGTAAAAATTTCTGACAACAGAAAGAAAGATTCAGTGCACAATATGATGATTCATGATTCAAAAAGGCAGGTAACTCAGGACCAAAGATGTAATAAAATTAGTGTTAAAATAAAATAAAAATAGATTTATAAGTTGAAGGAACTGTAAGTGCATATTAATAGAAAAATATGAAAGACACCATTTATAACTATCTCAACTATTATATTACCTCTCTGGCCTGTCAGTTGTTGATGCAATTCAAAAAAAAAGAGATCATAATGGAACCCCATTTTGAATAATCAAGGTTAAATTTTTGGATAAATAATTCCTATGTACTGTGATAAACAAGTCATCTCTTCTTATCTATATGTCAGTGACTATTGAACCGAAGAGACAAGAAATGCAAATAGACAAATAATTATAACCTCAGGAAATAAGATGTTTTTTTCCCTGAGTTCTACATCCTCATCAGAGTCAGTTTCATCTTCTGGAAAATGAAGGCCAGAATTTTCACATGTCAGCTTTAGCTGCCATCACTTTCAGGGAATAAGTATAGTCCTTTGTTCTATGAAGGGACTTTATTATTTTGGCAAAAAAATATTGTAACTTTGAAATATTAATTAATTGGAAATAACAAAAACAAGAATTAAAACTTCAATAGTGAGTTACCATTGCACATAAACTTTAATTGCTATTAAGTGAAACCAAAGAATCCAAAAAATCAGACACTTTCACAGGAATCAAGGTTTAAATTTCACTTATTTCCCTGAAAAAGCAACTTTAATACTAGCATTTTTTTACTTTAAGCCTTATTTTAAACATCATAATAAAAAATAAACAGAACAAAATAGTTTCAAAGGTACATGGAAATAAAATACTTTCTCAACTAAAAATTCAAGACAAGGATGTCTAATTCAATACTTTACCTTTTTTTTAAATGTCAACTTTTTAGGTGCATAGATTCTGTCTTTTCAAACTAATCTTTTATATTGCAATGGTTAACTCTTCAATGATTAAAAAATATATTACTGAGCAAGCACAACCTATGTTACAAATTAAGACATTCAAGACAAGGCAGAAAACCCTGCAGAATATATCTATAGTACATTCTTCAGACACTAGTCCAAAGTTTTCTGCTGTCAAGGCTGGTAGAAATTTTATAGGGAAATCATTTTGCAAAAGAAAATTAATGATAATTAAACAATTCCAAATAAACCAAAATGACTAAGAAAGAGTAAATCAATAAAAATATATAGTGTAATTCCTCATGTCTTCCTGAAGTTGATGTAGAAATGCAGAGCGAGGGATTTAGCTTCAACCAGTGCTTGAAAAAAAAATGTTTAAAATTAGAATAATAATAATTCAAAAAATCCTTCCATCTTTCTCTTACTGAGAGAAAAAGGAGGAAATCATCAAGCTCCTGTTACTTTTCTCATCTCCACAAAATTATTGTAGTGAGCAGCCCAACAAATTTTGATTTACATTTGTTATTTCTTCACCCAGTGCTATGATTAGTGCATGTTAATGATTTTATTCCGCTTTAACATTTTTTTGGATCTTGCTGTTTAAGCCTTTTTTTCCTGATTTAAAATAAGAAATACTTCTTACTATAAACAAGATTCTTACAGAATCTTAGCTTTTCAAATAGAAAGATCAATTCAAAGACACAAATAATTTTCCTGTTACTTTCTGTATTAAAACACTTCATATTGTAGAAAAAAATCCACCTCATTACCAACCATACTCAACTTCTAGTCAAAATTCATCACAGAAAAATTAACTTCTTGGCTTGTAATGTATTACTTCAGTGATGCCATATTTTTGTGAGGAAGTATAAAAAATCCATGCATACAAAAATACATACACTTATTTATTGCAACTATAGTGGTAGTGTGTTGCTATGTGCAAGCTTTTATATAGTCTAAAATTTGCCCCAAAGCAGAAGACAAGAGGAGAAAACAGAGGGCAGAATTGTTACTTTTTAGTTGTAGACTTAAAATGAAATCTTTGTACAGATGTAGTCTTTGTAGAGGGCATTTCCTACCAGCTCATGTGCTTGTGCTTTCTAGAGTTATGTCACTCAATATGTAAAACAACGAATTAGAAGTGGATTATATTGCAAGTATGTAATAATCAAAGAATCTCATTTCAGAAATATAGCCCCTAATTAACACTTCAGCAAAGTAGGGATTAACAGTTTCTTTAATAAAATTAATGATCAAATGTGTGGTGTCTTTTATCTCTAAAGACATATTAAACTCATATGACACCAGAGGCAGTTTCAGTAAAGTTGATTGCCCAATGCTTTCATTTATTGATTATAACAATATTGGCAACATTCTCTGCGAAGAGAATGAAAAATACATTGCAGCTCTCACAGTCTAAATTCAAGCTGTTGGGTTGGATATTTCTATGATTTAGAGATTGTACACTTGTTTCAGATGATTCAAAAAGAGAGCTAAAACCTTATGACTCATAACAGTTACAGGGAGCAGCTATGTACACACACTCCCTTGAAACAGAAAACATTAGACAAACAATTAGATAATAAACAGAATTATGATGGTTTCACAGAATCACAGAATATTAGGACCTCTTATACAGTTTATACAATTTATACAATGAATACAAAAAATTAATACATGACAGATTTTGTTCTAGTTTGGTTTTTGTTATTTGTCCTGGTTTTGGCTGGAGTGGAACTGATTCTGTTCGGTGGCCTTGTTTTCCAGCCAAGGCTCATAATCTGTTCCACTCCAGCCCAAATCAGGACAATATTGTTTCTCTATGTGTGTCAAGTTCTGCTGAAAAATTGACTAGCAGTTACTAGGCTGGATTTTTTTTTTTTTCTTATAAAAATGGAAGAGAGGTCAACAGAATATGTATGCAAATAAATTTTAAAAAACCCTAAACCTGAGAACCGAGGTGCAAAGTTATATTTTAAAACATTTATGAATATTTTTGTACTAGTCTTGGTGGGCAGACTCTGCCATTTCATTATTGGTGATCATTATATGGTGACCATTACAGCTGTATAGTTGTAAGAGTAGCACTGTTACCCTTATATGTATATTATGACTTGGATTAGAAGTGGAACTTGAAATTAAAAATTTATAATTGTTTTAAGATTATTTGATTAAAAACATGAAGTCTGAAGACAGAAATCTGCCTGCTGTTGAAATCTACTTTTTCAGTGAGAGATTTCTGTGGTACTTTTTCCTCTCACTTTTTCTCACTTCATTCTAATATAACTGAAAAGAAGAAGAATGATCAATTCAGGTGATCATATAAAACAGGATGAGCATTAGAGTTAAATATCAGATTAAGAACAAAAGTAACAGTTAATGTTGAAATCATCCTCAGGAGTTTTTTTTAAAGGATCTGTAGTTTATTTCAACTTACGATCTAAGTTATCCTTAACCGGTTCAAATTTTCTATTCTGCAAATCATTAAGGAGTTCAGGAAATATTAATTACAAGCACAGTTTATCTATTTTTGTGTACACAAGCCAAACTCTTCTTCTTTAACTTTTTTTCTCAGTGAAGCATTTTTCTTATATAATGAAAATATTTGCCCCTTAAATAATACACTTACCAAGAACAGAGTAATTTTGCCCAGACAATATTATTTTTCAAGGTTATAATAAACTTCTTTATGATTGCAAGTGTGTTATGCCCTATCATTGCAAGTATTCAAAGTTAGGAGTTATGGACCTTGACTAACCTATTCTAGTAAGAGATGCCCCTGCCCTACTCTGTGACTTCAGTCTATATTTCAGCTCTTAAAAATACCTATCTGAGGATACTAAGTATATCAGGTCAAAGACTATCTCTGTGTAAAAACACTAAACCCATTTTTATTATTATTATTCTTAATTTTTCTTCTATTTCTTCTCCTGCTACTTTTTCTTTTTCTCCTTCTTCTTATTTTCCTACTTCTTTCCTCTGAGGGTGACAGAACACTGGAACAGGCTGCCCAGAGAGGTAATGGAGTGTCCCTCTGGAGGATTTCAAAACCCACCTGTACATGTTCCTGTGCATCCTGATTTAGATGAAGCTGCTTTGGCAGGGGCGTTGGACTAGATGATCCCCAGAAGTCCCTTCCAACCCCTACCATTCTCTGATTCTGTGATTCTTTTTTTTCAGTCAAGAATCTGGTGAAAATAAATTGAAAAGTAGCCAGCGACTTGCTTTAATTTCATAGTATCTATCAGGAGCAGTCCAACAAACTCCTAATAACTCCCATTTTTCACTCAATGACATGTCTTCATATCTAAACAAAACTAATGAGCAGTGGAAATATTCATGCATAGATCAGATTCTAAATGAATAATGTCATTAGACAAAAAATGTAGAAATGCAAAGTCCTAGATACCTGTTATGAAATTAATGGTGAGTGCTACATTTACTTCATTTTAATAATCAACATAATTCCTGAAAGATATTATTTGTCTTCTATATTATTTATATAATAAAATGTGACTGTAATTCTAATCATAAATACATAATATAAACCTATACAACTGAACCACTTTGTTGATTGTCATGCTTCACCTAAATCTTCCATAAAATTATCTAATAATAATATCAATTTATTTAAGTGAATGTTCAGATTTTTGTGGTATATTAAAAATGATCCAGAGGGCCTCTTGTATGTTAGAAAAAATATATTCGAACATTATCCACGCAGCCAAAAATTTCAGAGCTTCAGAAAGTAGGTCATACCATTATAATGACATTGAACTTTTCAACTGGGAGTAATTAGGTTTTATTTCCAGTGCTCAGTGACCTACTCTGAAAATAAGAGAATACAAGAATGGTTCAGGTGGGGTTTTTTTCATAATTTAGTGTCTTATTTTATTATTTCTTTCTACTGTATATACCTTAAGAATTTATAATTGTTACTTGTACAGAAAACAACAGCTGACAGCTGTTTAATATGTCGTAAAGAGTCTGTTGCAGACAATGATATTATCATTAGGGAACAAGGATACAGTCTATTATTTCAG
Source organism: Galbula dea (assembly GCA_013399015.1). Taxonomy (NCBI): domain Eukaryota; kingdom Metazoa; phylum Chordata; class Aves; order Piciformes; family Galbulidae; genus Galbula; species Galbula dea. Next base: position 355,331 of record VWZX01004113.1, on the reverse strand, counting down.
AGCCAAATAATTCAACATTAAATCATTTCAACTGCAGTGTCACTTGCAGGGAATGTGAAAGCAGAAAAGTTACTGTGTATGAAACAAGCTTTGCAGTGATACTTACAGCATAGAGGGCATTTGAAGCACACTTCCTTGCATATTCCCTCTAGGGTGCTATAGAAAGCTTTTCTGTTATTTAATGGCTGCTTCCTAATGCAAAGAGACATAATAAAATGCACTTGCATCTGTTAGCTCAGATAACAAGACACATTTTTCCTTTCTGGAGCTGGGGTTTTCTAAAAGCCATTTGATACAATTCAGACTACTACTTATACCCTCCAATGAGTTTTAAATCATGTATTTGTTCCTAATGTCATTACAACAAGAAATACCCTCCCACCCCTGCTTTGATGATGCATTTGCCCTGTGTATAGCTGTGTGAGGTGGCCTGCTGCATCATGTCAACCTGTATTGAAATACAACAAGAAGTATAACTTGACACGGTGTGTCAGATGCTAAATAACATGAGAAGGCATGCATGAAACTTTCACAGACAAGGGACTTTGCTCATTCAGAGGCAGACTGTTTCTCAGGCATTTATGTAGATGTGAGCCAGGAGTGGGAAATGGGAAGTCTGCAATGCTTCCATCACATTACAGGGAGCATATGAAGGACAAGTTTTTAATTCAGTCAGCTTAATGCAGGGAATACTCCTTTATGCATTTTTCTAAATATAAATGAATATGCCTAGTGGATTCAGAAAAAAACAAGTCTAATATTAGTTGTGCAACAGAATAGGGCAGAGTATCAGGCACCCAGGATGTATAGGAGATTTTCTCTAAGCCTTTGCATTTTTTTGAGAGAGAAAAGTCCTCCCACTGTTATTTTAAAGTGTTGTCTCCTTTGAAATTCACAACATACAACAGGTTCTCAGTGGCAGAGGTAAAAATTGACCATTCTACCTTTGTCTGTTCTCTGAGAAATCATCATTAGTTTTTTCCAATGGCTCTACCATAAGAGAATCTTTCATAAAGACAGTCACATAGTTTCCCATGTTTATTCCTTTTTTTGTCATTAGTAGAATGGTGGGATGAAATGCTATTTTCATGTTTATGCTGCTAGATTTGGCTTGGGTTTCTTTTCTTTCTTTTTTTCTTTAATCTTTTTTTTATTTGTGTTTTTCTTTTTTTCTTTTCAAGACAGAAATATGAGAATAATTGAAACCAAGAATTACCTAAAAGCACCCTTATCTACATATTCATTTCACTAAGAGACTAGTTTGAAAAGTACATCAGGTAAGTAAAAACAGCTCTGCCTTTTGATTGCTCATGTAAATACAGCCGAAAATATACTACAGTGTATTCAAGGTCTGACAATGTTCACTACAAAACAATACAAGTATCTTCAATGTACAAACAAGCAGCAGCAGCTCAATACCATTTCAAAAATCACCTTCAATAAATCAGTGTCTGTATTCAGTAAAGCAAGGTTTTGTCTTTTTTACAAGACTTCAGAAAATTCAGTGGCGATTGATTTTGATCATGTTGATACTTATTGCCTCAGGTTTTAGATGGATTAATTATGAGCAGTGCTCTTGAAATAAAAAAAACCAAAGGCATGTATATATATTGTAGTCACTTCTTGAACCCTAGGTCATAAAGTTTTCCTGAATATTTTCAATTATGTTTAAGTGTGTAAAAAAATAAAAGAGATAGTATTCTTTTTGTCTAACTATTCTGCTCTATTAGAGAGAAGAGTGGTAAGTTTATTACTGTGATTTCACTGATATATCAAGACAAACATACACTTCATATCAAAACCAATCAGCAGCTCATAAGGATTTTAAGCCACTAGGAGGGACACTTTCATACAACTCTGATTCAGTACATAATTACACTTATATCTACATTTATTCCAGTTCAGCAGAGCACTAAAAACTATTTTTAGGTACTTTGCAGAATAAAAATTTGTAAGAATATATCTAAAATAATATTTGGGAAAAAACCTACATTTTCAAGTACAGTGTTTAAGAAATATTTCTATGTAAGAAAGTTAGTTACCTTCTGTATTCCTGCCAAGCAATTTTTTGGAACCATGTGTGATAGATATCTACTGTGGATAATATTCTACAATAAAAGCTATTTTTTTTTTCATTTTGAGGCAGGAAAAAGTAAATTCTAGTGTTTTGATTTCAGTTCTGGCACAACATACAATTAACTCTGCAGCAGGAATTGTGTACAAGCTCCAGAAAAAAGTGTTCTAGGGAAAAGAATAGAAACCAAATGAACAGATAACATTTTACAATGAAGATTTCTTTTTGTTTGTCTGAGGATGAGTGCACATAGAATCTAGTAAATGTCAAAGTTTTTATTATGAGAAACAGCAGTACATAGAGTACATAATATTTTATGTCTCATTTGGAAGGTCATAGTAATTATGGTTCATCTACAGAAGTCTGAGATAAAAATCTGAAAAAATTCAGATATGAAACAAATGTATAGATTGGACTAAAGCATGCTGCAAATTAAAATACATTTATTTTGACCTTTAAAAATTATACAAAATTTCCTCCAAAATACTTCTGACTTAGAATTCAGGGACATCAGATACAAATTCTACACTATAGAAAATATTTCTCTTCACTTGTTTTTAAACATGGACAATATTTTTCTGTTGAGTTTGCAAGCAGTTGACAGTATTTGGTAGCAATTACAAAACTGGTGAAAAAAATAGAGTCCACAACACTTTCTGAACATTCTTTACAGAGAAGTACAGTTTTCAGTTTTAATGTACTTTTAAAGCATCTGTTAATCACAGAGTAAGTTACAAACAGACACCACGGAGAAAATTAACACCACAGCTTGTACCTTTCTGATATGAATCAATAGGCTTTGGACTTTGAGCTGGATAAAACATAATTTCACACCATAAAAGAAGCTGTCAGTTTAAATGCCTACTGATTGCAAAGCATACCATTACACTGCACAACACTCTACACTTTAACCGAGATTTTGCAGCTACGCTCTGAATACCATTTCCTCTAGTGAAGCTCTCACCAGTGGTAGCACGATTTAGTAGCAGGTAAGATATTACTCAGGGTAGGAAGAGAAGAAACAGAAAAGATATTTTGAAAATTATACCTTTGAAAGTAGTTTTAAAAATGCAAATTGCAGTGAGTTTAGAGTGTCCTCAATCAAGATCTGATTAATCATTTCTCTTGTTTAAAAAGGGAGTCAGGCTTTCTCGGGTAAGTGTACGCTGTGTGACAAATGCAATGTAGCACCTCATTTTTTCACTATATATTCCATTTTGAATGACTGGAGGAAAGTACAATTATTATTAACTGACCTGACATACTAATAATAAAATGCCTCAGTATCTAATGTGACCGTCGTAGATTTTAGAGGATTTGCTTCAGAAACAATCTGTATAATGGACATGATCCACGGTACAAACTCCAGGCCTAGTATTTACAACCTTACTATTGCTCCTTCTAATAGTAAATGAAAACTATTTGCCACTAGTATTTTCAAAAGCATTTGCAAATTAGCATATTTTTTATGTCTCTGACTAAGGTTCATGCAAGTAGTCACAGAAATGTAAGCCACTTTGAGAAAAAACATTTTAAAATGCATCATTCCTAAGCAATTTTATCAAAGAACAGCAGTGGAAGACAGCAGTGATTTCTCTCAATCAGCAACTTCCTTTTAGCAATAAACACCTTTTCTAAGCTGGAGCTGGAAGGGAGGAGCTTACATTTTCAGCAAAGGAGAACACTGTAATCAGTCAGACTGCACTGATGAAGGATGTTAGCCTGTGTAGATACCATTCAGAGAGCTAGCTAACCGCACCTCCCAACATTTAGATTCAGTTTTTCAGAGAAACGTTTTTGCCTACCATCCTGTGTCAAGCTGCAATGGATTTGCATCAAACAATATTTACTCTGCTCTCTGTAGCTTGCCTCAGACAAAATCCTTTCTAATTCTTTAGACCTCAAGTCTGTGCTGGCCACTGCTTTTTCAGAGGTTTGTGTTTGGTTTGGATAATTTTAATTCTATTTTTTAATTCTTTTGGAACTGAAATACTGTATGAAAGGTATGTAAATGGATAAAGTCTGTGTCCAGACTATCCACCCACAGAAGTGTGTTGACATTATTAAAGGGATAAGGAAATGGATGGCTAGTCTGCCACTGGCATAAAGTGAACTTTACCTGCCTTTTTTATTTTTCTTCCAAATTTTTTTCTTTTTATTTCCACAATCCATTTTAAATAAACAAATAAACAATAAAAAAAGCAGATGGATTTTTTTTTTTTGACAGCAAATGGAAAGCTGGAATAAGTTCACCATCCCCCAAAAGCAGAATAAAAGATAAAAAATAAAGACCATCTCTTTCAGAAGGTAGCCCTGGTGATGATTTTCTATCCCTCACATTAGTTGTGAAGGAACAGAATATGGTGTTATATATAATGAGCAGAAATAGGAAATATGATATAAATAGAATAGCATTTGTGTGTCTGCTTGGTTCTTATGCTTTTGTGGAAACACCATGAAAATATTCAAGCACACTATCACCTGTCAAAAAACATTTGCATCAGCGTTAATAGATGCCACATTGTTCACACTGCAGTGTTACATGTATTATATTTTGAACTAAATGATACAAAATAACACAGATCTTGAACACACTAAGGAATTTTGTCATTATTTGCTGTGGAATGTTTTAAATAAATCATTTTGACTTTTTAAGTTTCAAAGGAATTTTGTACTGAAAGAGTTAACTGGACCAATTGGTACAGTCATGCTACCAAGGAGAATGAATATTTTAACAGATATGATTAAGAAACTTCTTAACCTACATCCTACAACTCATCGAGTTCATTAGAGTTGCTAAACAACTGATCACAAATAATCTTAATATTTGAAAATCATTCAAAGTGATTCTCAAATTTTTTGTTTCTTAGAACATTATCAGGAGATACAGTGGTCACAAATTATTGCGAATGAGGGATTTGACAATTTAATTTTCAAGTTCTGAATATTAGTTTCCCTAGAAAAAAATGTAACATGTTAATAGTATTTTTAATACATTAAAAATACATAGAATCATATTCTAATTCCTATAATCTGCTAAAACACTTGTCTTAATGTTGCTGTAACTTGCTTCTAGTGCAAGGTTGCAGCATTGTTAAAGAAAAGCAAGAATGAAAATGAAACAGAAACCCTATGTGTAATTGATGTTAATCCAGTTCTATGATAAAAACAATAGCTGTTGTGCAAAACTAGAACAAAGTAGTATTGCTCAAAGCCTACAATGACTAATTTCCTTAAAAGGAAGCTCTGCTATGAATAAGATATCTGACAAATACCAATGCAAGGTAAATTCTTAGAAGAGATCTTATACGTTGAAAACAAATATATCAGTATCAAGCACTGCGTTGTAGAGCTAAGACCACCAAATACCTCCTGTGAAATGAATATTGCCAGTTAAAGGTTCACACAGAACTAGCTCTAGCAGCAAGCTAGCCAAGAATATCAATGTTTTTTGAAATCCCACATTTCCTGTGTAATGACGCATGCAATGGCAGTCATCTCAAGGGAATAATTTATCCTGTGTTCCCTTTTTGTGGTAAAATAGAAACTATGAGTGACTGATATAAAATTTTCTGTAATTTCTATTTTTATTATTTATAATAGCCAAGAGAATTATTTTTTTTTCCTTTGTAGGTACTTTAAATGCCAAATCTGTTCCAGCCTTGCTGACTTTTTCTCAGGTCAATATATATCAGGTATCACTGTTGCTTCTTGATGTTTGCACACCAGAGACCTTTTTTGCCTCTTCTACAGGGTGTTCAAAATAAGCTGCACTCCAAGCTGGCAGCAAAATGCCAAATTAGTGAAAACAAGAAGTCAGCACATTCCTTGAAGAAAGAGAGATATTTGATTAGTTGGACTGAACTTTAGCGTAATCGGGGCGTTAGTGAAAATTGGCACTTTGGGTTTCCTTCATAGTAGTCTGTCATGGTTTAGCTCCAGCAAGCAACTAAACACCATGCCATTGCTTGCTCAATCCTCTCTCCTCCCTGTGGGATGGGGAGGAGAATCAGAAAAAAAAAAATAAAAGAATTGAGAGCAAGACTTTGCTTGGGAATGACTTGTCATAGTGTTTACAGTGTTTAAGATAAAGGAATGAAGCACCTCTACAAAAATCTAACTAAACAGCTTTGAATAAGCAATTTAAATCCTAAATTTTATAGGACTAAGTTAGATCACCTAAATTCCTCCTGTAGTATTCACAAAAGTATTTTAGGAAAAATCTATGATTAGCAATAAGACAGTAAGTAACAAATCTGTTATTTCTTCTTGTGGAACAGACTATCAGGACAACTGTTTTATTTTGGTTTTTTATAGTTCTACATAAATGTTAGGGACCTCAGCTGCAAATAGCTACATAACCAAACTGACCTCAGAAATTTTTAAGGTAGCAGAAAGGTAGGGCTAATACAAAGCAAATACTCATAAACAAGAATCCAAATTTGATGTGTGCTTAGATTTTACACTCCAAAAGTGTGTCTTCTGCAGTGATAAACCTTTGTTAAAAAGTTCATATATGCCTTTGAACTTTACATTAATCTATCACGCATTCTGGTTCTGTTTCTGATCCTTTCTCATTTTGGTTTGAGATTTGTTTCACTTCTGTGCCACTGTTAATTAAAACTTTTGTAACTTAATGAGCTATGCTGTATAATAAAATTAACATATTGTCTAGAAGGTGGTTGGGTTAAAAACCTTCATAAATTACAGGAAAAAATAATTAAAATAAAAAAAGTCAAATGCTTAGTATTTAGAGCATCACAAATTTAACCATCCTGGACCTTTAAGAACATAATAGCAATGCCTACTAAAATCTCAGTCATATCAGATTGCAGTTTCTGCTCACTAGATGGGAATTTTCTACTCTGCTGAACCAAAGCTTTACACTTTCATTAGCTCACATTCTCTGTCCTGACACCAGTGCCCTCTCATCAGATCGAAGGCTGAGCTGAGTGGTACCGACAGAGAGAGGCAGATAAAAGGAAACTGATGAAAGTGCTAAATGTTTGCCTTCTGGGTAAAAGCTGCATGTGGCTTTGCTGACCACTGATTTCCTTTGCCCTGCTCTAAGAAGATGGGAGTGTGTCTTGTGTTCAATGTACACATACTAGTAGCTTCAGTTTCAACTAAACTTGATTTTTAATTTGTTTTCAGAAAGTGTAAATTTTGCCTGAACTTGAAAGACAACAAATGATTTTGGTGTTTTTCACAGAAATCAGGCAGGACTGTGAATTTAGAAGTTAAAAGGTGGAAACAGTATGGAACTGAATGTGCAAGATCTGTATCACATTTAGACAAACATAACTGACATTTTTAAGAACCATTTGATGTCTCTACAAGTGAGGAAAATGATCAGGTGATGGCAGCAGGTATTTATTTTAGTAACAGATGAAATTGCAGCCTCTGCCTGTTTCTGAAATTTGATTCAGACTCAAAACTCACATGAATGGGTTCAAGCTGAACTGGAAAAATATATCTGAGGATCTCAGTAATTTGAATAACTGTTTCTATTTGAATCCTAGTGCAACAATCAAATAGTCAAAATATTATAATCCTCTCTGCTCTGTTCTGAAAAAGAAATTCATAAATGAAATCCCTATTTCATCTCCAGATACATAAGCATTAGAAATCCTCTGACTAATCCATTTCTTGTTAAAACTAAAACCTCATTACAAACACAAAGGGAGATAAGTATATAAAAAATGAACAAGTCATAAAATCATATCATACGAACACTTAAGCAATGGATAACTGTGTAAATCTGAAAACCAAAATTATTTTGATAAATCGAAATATACTAAAAAAACTGTCAAAGTGTAAGACTCGGCAAGAATATAAAAATTGGTTTTTGTGGTAAGTGCTACACAAATGGAAAATAATGACTGACTGGTATTTTGATATTAGAAATATCTACAATAGAATATATAAATTAAATCTATTATAAAATATTTTTGTTGCAATATTTCTAAACAAAAAATCAAAGAACACCTCTTTTTTCAATAAATCAACATTCACTGTTTACTTAATCGTAGCATTTCCCATTTTCAGAATAATATATTTAAAATATAATTCATGAAAGACACAACACTACATGTTAACTATTCACAGCTGAAAATGTGTCAAAAAAGACACAAAGACAAGAATTCAGCCTCAGAAATTACTCTCAGCTTTGAAGTCTCCTGGAGATACACACGTTCAGATTTGAAACACGTCAAGCAAGCAGAGTTTGGAGAACAATTTCAGAGAGCCAGACTGAAGAATTATTTCTCATCTGGAGAGTGGTGGTCCTGCCACAGACCTACCTGTGACAAGAAGAACTAGCCAGTCCAAGTTTTCCTACTGTTAACTACTAAATATGTGTAAACATGTGGCTTCCAAAGTGGACATTTTAATATAAATTAATATTGATTTTTAAAAGATCTGTTTTTAATAAAGAATAATAAAAGATAAAATCACTATGAAAGACAACTAATATTTTATGCTTATATGCACAGTAATTTATGCTGAAGTATGATAGTGTCAATTCAGAAACTTACTTCAATTTGATGAAGCTTCTTTTCTACAGGTTTTCTTCATTCACTTATTCAGCCTGTGCATGTGAGTTACAGAAATGAGTCCTCAGTTCTTAATATTAAAGCTCTCAAATCCTGTGAGACAAGTGAAAATGCAGTGTATTTATATCATAGAAAATTATATATCACAGGACATTACCATTTATCCAGAAGAGCCTCCCCAGGGAAGTAGTCTCAACACTGTGCCTGATAGTTTAAGAAGCATCTTGATAACACTCTCAGGCACATGGTGTGATTCTTGGGGTGTCCTCTATGTGTTTAAGAGCTGGACTCAATGACCCTATTGGGTCTCTTCCAGCTCAGATAATACTATGATACTATCATTGCAAGTATTATTCAAGATGTATTCTATTCTATTACTTGTTAACATGAGGCAGGATATGAGAGTAATGCAGGTGTTTCCAACAGACAGCAGGCATGTTTTGGGTAGCACTTTTAGAAAGCAAAAAAAGAGTTCATATGGTTTCCACCAATTTCTGAAAGTCTGTTTTTAAGTGTGTCCATAATGATCTCTTTTGCCCAAGAAAAGAAGATTTAATGGGAACATTTTCATCTAAGATGTAATCTAAGTGTATTTCTAAGATTGTGCATTACTTCATATTACTATAGATGTTACTTCTTTGGCTTTTTCCTATGAATTTCCTTTTCCTATTATACTATTCAGGCAGTGCATTGTTGCTTTATGAAAATTTAGAATATTGACAGAGTAGCAGGTCAGCCAGGAACCTTTGCAAATTCTGGACAACGAATTGCTTTAAGTGTGCTAAGCTCTGAAGGCAACAAGTAAGCTTTAAACTCTATAAGAGAAAAACATACATGAGTCATGAGTGTAAAAGAAATGAGTCTCACCCTGTGTGTATAGTAATCTGGCTGACTGCCACTCTTAATATTCCCAGTGCATTAAAAAGATATATCAAAAAAAAATGAAGTGTAGCTAAAGCACTCTTAAAAATTAATACTCAAATTCTTCCACTGGTCAAATATTTTTTAAAAGTCTCTGATAAACCAGATTTATGAGACTGGACATGTTTTGACCAGATTTTGATGTTTTGTTCTACCATACTCATTTCATCTACTGGTGTCTCTGGTCTTCCTCAGTCATTGAACTTTTTACCTTTTAATCTGGCAAAAACTGATCTGACTTCAAGTGTGTTCAAATGGCACATTCTACATTTAAATCTCAAGTTTGAAGGGAACAAGGCTGATTATCAATGTTTTCCATATATTGTTCTCCTGAGATTTATTTATTTGTTTCTTTGCCTTGTTCATCTTCAATTCAAATATTTGGAAAGGAAAGGTTAGGCAGAAGCAGGAGGAAGGTGACGTAGACCCAACATTTAGCAAGCCATTCACTTCAAACCTAGGCACAAAAGGACAAAGCAAAACAAAGCCACTTATATTTTTCAAGGTTCTACCAGCTACAGAATGCAGGTATTTTTGTTTCTTCTTGAATTTCAACATCAAATTGATTTGCTCTTTCCCAAGGTTCACAATAATCTTTGACCCATCATATTGCATATTTGACTGTAGTGTAGCTATCTTGAAAATATTGTAGCCCAGAGACATCAATAAAATCAATATAAGACATTGCATTTACTTTGTGTTTTTATGTGAAAATGTTTTAAAAATAAATCTATTTCAGAAGAATAGTTCTTCACTCAAAATACACTTTGGGGAGGAAATAATTAACTTCACACATGTTTTTATGCTTTCTGCAAAGGGTAAAAATCTAATGGTAGGGTTTGTGTGTGAATGCTGTAAATGCTGCCATTTTCCAAACCTGATATTATTAATTCAGACTGTCAAGTTTAGGTCAAGCATTTATACACATTTTGCCTCAGTACTTCCAGTGTTTCAAACATATCTGTCAAGCAGAGCAAATGCACAGTGCAGCACAATCTATGGCACTGAGAGGCAAATATGAAATCTTTTAGTAGAAATGAGCCAACGCTTTTACCTCATTTATCTGAACTGTCATAATTTTTAATAACAATTTTATTTATTTGACAACTGCATATACTTTCTAAATAAGCAATTTTCTTGAATGTGCTGATTTGCAATATTTATTAAATTGTCTTTTTTATTACTTTTATTTTTTTTTCTTTAAAACAGCTTTTATACATAGAGGAGAGAGCCATGCTGCTAAGTATTGATATGTATTTTTTGAATCACACAGAATCACAGAGAAAATATCTTTAAAAATGTGCACTATCTTTAATGTTAAATTAAAATCATTGCAGGAATGGTGTTATGTTAGCCCCGGGGTATACGAGATTTCAACATTTAATCAACTCTGAAGTCCTCCTGTAATTGGGGCTTATATGTCTGTATAAAGTTCAAGGCAGCAAGGCTGAATCCATAGGAGAAAACTGCTTGGAGGGGCTGATGTCCTCAAGAAGTAAGTCTGCCCTATCTGAAGCAGACAGACTTTACCACATGGCTACATGTACTAAATTAAGAAGTGAGGAAGTTCATCCAAAGTGCACAGATTAAAATTTTCAATAGGCCTAAAAATGACTCTAAGGCATGAATGAGCCTGTCACATTTTCTCTGCCTCTTCAGCAAATGATGGATTCACTCTATGCCCATAATATAACCCGTGAGATATGCCTGCCTTCGTTGGTTATTCTTCATTCTCAGTCATGCTGAAATAGAGGCTGTGGTTAAACAAATCTGCTTTTATGGAGCAAAGCACTGTGAAACGGAGCTGATTATGGCCTGACACATTGAATTAGACTGTTGTGTAAAGCAGTGCTGATGATTCCATTGTTTCAGGGTCCTGTCACCCTTTTCCTTTGCTCTCAAGCCACACACATTTCTGTTCTCCCTTTGCTTTAGGAACCCTTATCTTCAATCTATTTACTATTTGTATGTGACTCCAAAGCAGAATATATTTTATAGGTCTGTTCCAGAAGAGTTTTGGTGGTGAATGCTTTAAAGGAAGAGGATCATGTTTTTCTCTCTCACTATTCTTAAAGACAGATTGTATTGTATAGGCACTGCAATCACATATTTAATCACTTGTAATTTTCATTTATAAAGAAGCAAAAATGTTAGCTAATTAAGGGCACTGACTAGCAACATCCACTAGCCTGAAAAAAAATATAGGAGGTTAGGAAATACTGAGTTCCAAGACCTCACGATATTGCATGCCATTTCTTGCTCTGGAGGGACAAGGAACATAGAAGTTTTCTTGTTAACTGTCAGTCTTTTAAGTCAGTATTCTAGATGCTACTTGACAATGAGTGCCTTGGTCTATTTCCTATGAAACTGTTGTCTACAATTTCTATTATTATTCCAGTTGTTCTTGGGCTGTGAAAATGAACAAATAACTAATTTTCCTAACTTTTCTAAAAAGAAAGGTCACACAGATACATGGATTCTTAATGTTGACCAATAATCCATTCTTTCAGTAGGTTGGAAGTACACAAGACTTTTTTTATTAGTATAAGAAACATATCCCACCTTCTATGTCTCCTTCACCATATAAATCCCAGTCACTGGTTATATGATTAGTTTTTATTGCTTTCAGTAAATTCTGTTCCATCTGAAACCTTCTTATTCCTGCTAGGCTTTGTTTCGGATAAGATACGCAGGACTGTTCTGTCTCTGAAATTAGAGCACAGCATGCCAGCACTACAGGCACTGAGTCACTGCAAGGCTCATCCAAGAATGAAAATATATCACTCTTCTCTGCCATCTCTAATTGATACTGCTACTGAAGTTAGCTATCTTAAAACAAGCTTGAAAATATCTGTGATATATTGCAGTCATCATGGTTCTAGTGTAGGTATAATCATAGATCAACAGTTCATCTTAATTCTTTCAAAAATGTATTTTCCTTTGATTCTATACACTCTCAGGTTTATTGACTTCCATATTCACCAAAATGCATTCTAGTAACTTTATTACTGAGCTAACCGTAGACATTTACAGATTTGAATTTCTTCCAAAATGTCATTATCAATGCATATATCTGGTATGAAAAGGACCTATGCTTAAATGGGTTCAGATTTTGAGTACTCAATAATGATACATGGTGTACAGATATTTATAGGCTCTTCAGATTTCAAAAGAAGCTGTGAGCAGTCCTAAGGTTCAGCTTTCCTGCCTTAGATGAAACAGAAAATTATCTCTGGTCATTACATATTAATGTTTATGACATTATTTGCAATAATACTTTCACAGGATATTCACCTCAACCCTACGTGCTTCTGAAAAGTCTGAATAAATTATCCTTAGATTTTTTTGTTTTCTTCTAAGAGAGGAAAAAATAAAGTCTTAAATTTCTTGAAGTGGCTGCTGTAAAATACAAAACAATAGAAAAGATAAGACTGGGGTCAGTAGTTCAGGTCAAAACTGCCTCCAATGTTCAAGTACTGTTTTTCATTTTCTGACCTAGTCTCCTGATGGGAAGGCAGGGAAGGTGAGAGGTGCTCCAAAGCAGAGTAAATACAGGTTTGATGATTGCTGCAGCCTGTTCTGTCAGTGACAGTCCCCATATCCTAATGGCATCCTGTGAAGTGGACACCTTTGTGTTGGCCCTTTAACACCATTTCCATTGCTGTCTCTGGGATGGTTGAAGTTCAGAGGTTTCATAAACATTGGCCAGTCTGAAATACCTGTGACTATGAGAACAGACTCAGAATTGTTTATTTGGAAGAAAGCAAGGTTTGGTTTCTCTAGCTAAAAAAGAAACATCAAAAAGCATGGAGAGAGCAACATTTCCACAAAAGAAAGAAAGATCAATAAGATAAAGTTCAACTATTCAATAAATACAACATAAATTATACAGTTGTGAAAAAATTTTTTTAACTATTTTTTTTCTTTGCTCTTGTTTCTTCTGTCTCAACAAAATCACATTTTCTCACATCCTCTGCAAGCTTTTCTTGTTGTCTCTACATTTTGTCTTGACATTAGTTTGGTGTATCTATTTTCTGTGGGGGCTACTTTACCAATTCAAACAAGTGATTCTTGGCTTGGCAGTGATCTCCTGTTGGCAGCATGAATATTATGCATTATTGAAAGCTAAACTGAAGCCAATTTGGTCAAAGCTTCTCTTTGAGCAAACTACTTTTGTCACTCTAATATAGTTTCAAATGTAGTTTGCCAGTAAATAAATAGATTGCTTCTCTCTAGAGGCAAAAGAACAGCCAAAAATATCTCCACAAGGAAAATACTCAGTTCACCTCCTGACAGGATAATATTTGATAACAAATGCCATGAAGAAGTAGGCTGTTACCTAATGTTCATATCAAATCATAGAATATACTGCCAACTAACAAAAAAATAAAATCCAAGAATATTGGGATTTTCACTGCTATAATTTACTTGCAATGGAGAGGACTTTTTAAAATATTCTTTTAAATTTCAAGCACTTATTCTTACAGAACTACAGATTTGTGACAAAACAGACTGTGTTTTCTCTACATAAATAGTGTGTACAACAGATGATTTATCCATATTTTCACCTTTTACCAATATTTTTATATTTAAAAATATGCTGGTGTGAGTCTATGAATCCAGGTCTCATCTGTTCAGTATATAATTCTCGTGAGAGTCTATATGCAGGGGAAAGTTTTTGGCCATATATTTGTATTATGAGATTTTGTTTTTTCTTCTACAATGGATTGACCAATTTTTGCATTATGAACCTTTGTGCTGAGTAGAAACATTGAATTTCATTTGCTGAGATTATGTTTTAATCTGGACTTCTCTGGATCTTTCTGTGAGAAATGAAGTAAGCCTAGGCTGGGTGTATACCTTTTACAGAGAGGTTTAAGTAAGGGTTCAAATGGACTTTCATTACATGGTCAAGTATTTATTATGACAGGCAAATGCAGAAAAGTTATACTATACTGAAAAATGTTATTATATAATACTTTAATTGACTTTATTCAATTTAACCATTCTTTGAAACATCTATTTTAGTCCATAAAATAGATTAGCCATCAGCTGCACTTGCAGCTTTAACAGTTTCAGTGCATGCATGTGCAACTGACAGGATAATTGAATACATATTTTTTGGCAGGAAATTTATATAGTGTACTATTGTGCTGCAATTCAGGTGATCAAAGAGTCAAAATATGTTCTAGATTTCAAAATAAACATAAAAGAAAGGTCACACAGATACATGGATTCATAATGTTGACCAATAATCTGGTCTTTCAGCAGGTTGAAAGTACACAAGACTTCTAGAATTCCTTTAACATTTTCTACCTAATGTTAGTTAGGTAAAACCGGTAGGATGTTTTTCACTGACTTTTTTTGGAGCAGGGTCAAGTTCCAAGTGCTGTGGTGAAAAGCAGTTCATAGTGTCATTTTTAGTTTATTTCAGCATCAATGCATTGAAAAGACTTCAGGGAGAAGAAGAGGAGGGGGTGGGAGGGAAAATGGTAAAGATCTTGCCCTGGAACTCCTAGCTTAAAACTGTGTTCTGATATGTTAAGTATATTTATACCCTGGTTCCCATGTGTGTATGTTTTCAATTTCAACAGTAATTATTTATCTGAAGCTTTTAAATAATTAAGTACCAGCTGAGCTGCATATATCCCCTATACTTAATTCATGTAGTCAAATTCAGTGCAACCTTTTTACCTTCAATCTGCTTTATGGAAATCCATTGTAAAGACAGCTAAGTGGTATGCCACCTTTGCTAGTTACACATTTCTTATGCTCATTATCATTAACAGCTTAACAGCCTCCAAACTGTTAGCTTAATCTTCCTTATGTCAATGAGATATTCTCCAGCCATCAACATTTTACAACCATTATATCTATTAGAAACCACTGTATTTCAAATTATGTGCAATTAATGGAAGAAATCATTACATTACATTTAATTTAATGGAAAATGTTAACCAGGTTTCTATTTTTTCTTTAGATGACATTTCCTTTGGAAATGCTCTTTTTTGAAATATACAGAAATACACAGATTTACTACAATGCATCCTCATAAAAAGATTTAATAGTCATGATGGATTGCTCAGATGAGATTTATCTTATTCACTGTTTTGAACTATATCCTTCCTATATCATGCATGCTTATAAGGAAACAGGCTTCCCTTGCTGTAGCATGGAAAAGCATGGTGATTTAGGTAACAAAATTTTATATGCATTTTCTAATATTTTACAATTACATTCCATATTATTTTACAATTATATTCCATATACATACGTGTGCTACACATACATGCAGAAAGATACTCTGTCCCATTTAACTTCTCTGCACTGAGTTTGTACAACCACCACATCTTCAGGTTTTATATGAAGCTTCCTTTATATACTTTCCACCTTGATTTGACTGTAAATAAAAGATAGTCTAGCTTGTCCCCCAAAAGGCTATAAGGTCCATGGGAAATGATGTGCTTTGTTATGCATTGGGTAGTTTCATTCAAAAATCAAGATAGCAGTGCATTTAAAAATGCTTTTGAGTGGAGTAAGGGTAGTGACTTGACCAATGCAGACAGTGTTTCAAGTTTGAGAAATCATGGAGGGAAGCACAAATGTCTGGTGGCTTTTGGAAAGAAACATTTCATCTCAAGGGAAATAAAAAAGGTCAAACTGAAATTGTTTTTTTAGACTCCTTGAGATTATTCACTTCTCTCACACTCGTAGCTGAACAGTGTTATGAAATAGCATTAACTTACATAAATTTGTTGGAAGCAAGGGATCTTTGAAGTTGTTTCTGCACAGCCCCCATCTGAGTCCATGGGTTTAAAGTGATGATGAGGGTTTGCATAGCTACAGGCAAGTGTTCATTAGAGCTTCAAGTGCTGATGGACATGCTTTTAGCCCTCTAAGGATTATTTATTAAAGACAGAAAAAGCCAATACCTGCCAAAATTTACCTCCATATTCCATTCATTTTAATATTTTCACATTAAAACTTACAAAACTGGTAGTGTGGGCATACATGTGGAAACCTTTGAGACCTAGGTGCATACCTCAGTGTTTTTCAGAAATGTACTAATTTAATGATGAAGCCTGACAAGAAATGAGAAAAGACGATATGAGCTAGCAGGAATCTCAAGGAACTGTCCAATAAATAAATGTCATTCCTTTTCTTTGTTGTTTTTTTCCTGTAAAGATTTTTTCTCTTAATGTCACTCAATTATACTAGTGGCTCTCATAAAGCTTAAGAGAGATTTTGATCATGCAGTTAAATTTTGATAATTTTCTGTGAAACCTGCACTGGCTGACTAAAGAACATCACAAATAAAATGCATAAAGGTGAACATAGTGTATGCTGTTGCTCTACCAAATTGATGTCATATTATATAATAAACAGGTACATCAAACAAGTAATTAATATGCCTTCTTCCATCAATACATAGAAGCAATTTCTGTTTTATTTCAGTGTGATGTTAATTCAAACATTAGGACAACTCTACATCTTTGAAGATAAACCAACATTAATCATGTGTTATTGTTATTAAAATTAGAATAGTATTTTCAGAAAAAGATTTATGTTCTGAAGAGCTACTTTTAAGAAAACAACTTTCTAAACTTCATCACTTTCTTGTGACATTAAAGGGATTATTAAATAGTGAAAGAACTGCTTTCAACTGGGAAATTAATATTTGCTACATGTGTTAACCTACAGGAAAAAAACAACAACAAACCAACAAAAAAAAGCTAAAAACCACCACCACCCTGATCTATACAAATTCTGGGTTTATGTACAGTAAAGAAGATTTTCTTTGTCTATTTCCCTCTCTGTCTTTGTCTCCCTTTATTGTTGTTCTTTTTTTTTTAACTGGTTCATCTCTAGGTCAAATCATGTTCATTTATGTCCAGTAGATTATTCCAGTTAAAAGGAAAGGCGGAGATTAAAGAGTATAGAGAAATACCTTCCAATCTGCCATGGATGCAGTATTTAATATTAAAGTCAGGTGACATGAATGCAGCTAGGCCTTGGTAGCTAACCCAGAGACCTTCGGGTGTTGAGCTGGAACAGATGAAGTCTGATTTTGACTTCATAATATAAACAGAATGTCATACACCCATCAAAATTCCACCCACAGTGAACCCTCTGCACAGTTAATGATTATAATCTTCACATTTAATCATGGGAACACAGTGACAGGCAAACAAAGGTTAGCTAAACTGACAGTTCAGGCTGTTTGAATGGAAAAGGAGGATTTCACAAGTTTTATTTTAAAATGTATACACTCTTCCAATAGCACTTTTCAGTTTTACACTAGAAGACTGTACAAAGCCTGTCTGCTTGCAGAAATTGGTAGTGTGCATAATTAACCTTTAAACTGCAGAAATACTGGAAACTTAACTGGAAACTGCTTTCCTTAAAACAGTTGCTATGTCAGTACTACTTTTCAAGGTTAAATTAAGCTAAGGGCACTTAAAGGGTAAAAGAAGAAATATGGCACTAACATGTCAGTGCCAGATGAAAAAATTCTATTTTAGTAGTGACATCGTTATCTTATAGGGATACTCTCTTTTACTTAAGTTAAAGGACAGTGACAACTTATTGAGAAATATTTCAAGGTACATTTTAGTCTCTGTAGATTTTGTTGCTTGTAAAACTGTGTGGATCATTTCCTGCCTTTTCATCTTATTACTGTAATGTCCAGAAAGTTAAAGACTTAAGAACACAGGCAAGTACTTCAAACTTTCTTATAGTAAAAATATATATTCACTGTTCTTTCAGGCGTGTAGGCAGTAAAGGTGGTCAGCTTTGGTATGGAATAATGAGTACAAGTGTAGTAGTTGATCCTTACCAAAAAAAAAATAATCTAGTCCCTGCAGTAAAAAAATGACATTTGGAACAGAACATAATGGTTGACTATAAATTAAGTATTCAAACAAAGGGTCATTTTCTCTTTAAAGTATTCTGAGTCATTCTTGTCATTTCCCATGATCCAGGTAGCCTCCAAGGTGACTTGCACAGGGTAAGATTAGGAATGTTACAAGTCACGGGGGCATCTAGCATGCAAGACCTTCCTGTCTCATGAGCTTTCATTGACACTGGTAGTGCAGTGTGTTGAAGGGCAACATCTCCTTCCACTTTACAGCCAGGCACATTGAGCAGGAAAGAAAAGATATTGGTCACTCATCTGTAGAAATAATGCTTGTGAAATGTTTAAACCCTCGAATCTGCCAGAAAAACAGGCAGAGGAGGAAAACATAATTGAATTTTGCATCACTATAGCCTAGCTAAACAAAGACTAACAGGAATGTGTGGCTTTCTGCAACACCAGGAAAGGAAAGTTGTTAAGAGAATAATAAGAATACATTGTTATTAACTGAAAGTAAAGGTATTCAAGCTGAATATTGGAAGTTTTGTAGTCATAAGCATTGTATATCCCTCTAGCTAAAGAAACAGTAGGTAATAAAATATAATTTTATAGTTAATTATTTAGAAGTATGACAGTAAATGACATCAATAGCTGGGAGTAAAGATGATGACCAAGATGATGTCTTTTGACCCTGTTTTCCTATGTAATGAAAACGCTGTTCAACTCTAGTTCAAGATTCTTACTGATAGTAACTAAACTGAAGGAATCCAATATGTAGTAAATTGTTTTCAATTATCTTTTGTCAATTTAGACTGTTAAAAATGGTACATAAGCTCAAGTTATAATCTAATTATTTCTGTCATCAATTCACAGTAGAAAAAAGATGTGGAGATCTACAGAAAAGTCCCAAATGTTTTGTCTCCACAGACACAGAAGAACTGCACTGCTAGAAGGAATTCAAATTCTCTTCATACACTGATGTCGACTTCCATAGTGACAAGTTTAAAGCTAGATATTAGAGGTCTGTGTTTTCATTTCTACATTTCATTTCAGATACTCTTCTGTATTTTGGTTTATCTCCATCATTCTCTTTTTCCTCCTTTGTCAGGAAAACTTTCTGAGAATACACTGAGGACTATAATTCTCTAAAAATAATTTCTTCTAAACTTCCATTTTTCCTTTTTATTTTGTAATCTTTTTATGGTTGAAAAGAAACTATTTCCACAGTTTAGACCTTTGTAATAGCACAGAATAACCTACCCTAACTGACAGGCACAGTTAGAGGAAATGCCTGCACTCATGGTTCTAGAAAGGACAAATACACATGCAGTCATTTCTTGTGTGCTGCTACCAATACATAAAGAACAGAGTACAAAATACCTGATGATTACTTATGTGCTGAAATTGTTGAGTGTTTTTTAAACAGATTAAAGTCAAAAAGAAAAAAGGGACTAAACATTAAAATATATGCAGTTGTATGTTTAGGGCTTTCCCATACACTTGAAGTAGTACATTTTACATTCATCTGCACATTTAAAGGATTCTATATTTTCTAGGCATAAAGACATAGTCCTCACAATTACTATTTTTCATGGTTATCTGCCATACTTTTGCTTTTTGAAGGAGTAATCATGTCCCCATTTGCTTTACAAGATAAATGTTCGTCTCTCTTTCAACTTTAGGTCTTAGACCCCAGCATAGTGCTGTGGGCCACCCCCCTGATTCAAATGGTACATGCTTTATAATTGCCATTAACGCTGCTAGTATATATCCAAAAGTCTGATCCCTTGAATCTTGTCTGTCATTATTATGGCCTCCAATAGTGGCAATTTATGAACTCCCTACACTTTTGTTTTCTCTAAACTGTATATAGCTATGGCCTTTTCTAGGGAGGCTTTTTCCTGTTGTACAGCTGAACACAGATCCAATTGTAGTGTTGTTTACCTACTTCTTAAGGACCACTATTATGTTACACTGTTGACAGCAATTTAAAAAAAACCCCAAACCAAATACGACAAAGCTCAGATTTAAAACTCTTAAGAAGACAAATACCTGTTCTGTAGGGAAAGCAACAAGTAAACAAACAAATACAGAGATCCTAGCTCCCAAACAGAAAGACACAGAAGACACAGTGAAGGGAACTGTGTCAGGCAGAAGGTTTTGATCACAACCATTCTTCTGTTAGACACAGCGACTATTTCAGATTTATGAATCTTTTTTTCTTTTTCACACTAATAAAAGAACATTGTCTGAGCTAAATACACCATGAAATGTATTGATTATGCTGTGAGAGAAGTCTGACACAGGGAAAAACATTTACTACAACCGTGGTCTTATCAGCTACCACAGAGAAAGGGCAGTGAGGCAGAACAACCATTTAAATTCATCGAAGTAAGAAAGAGGACACCATTAAACTACATTCATTCTGACCTGCTTAATCCAGGCCTGTTTGTAAACTCAATTTTTATTAAGATTAACAAATCCCTGAGTAAATGCAGTCTATAAGATAGTTTACAGTTTAAATCCTTAAAGTACCAAAGCCATGATAGATAAACCAATAATATATTAACCAGCTTGGACTGTAAATCCAGGAAACAATGCCTGTTAATCAGACAAGGCCTATAATGGTAATGTTTTGGGGAAGGTCAGAGTAGTAAAAAGTAAGCAACTTTCAGCCCTTTTACCTGTGCATGTGAGAAAAGTAGTGTGTTGTACAATATTTACAATCCATTAGGAAAGTAAAGATAGATTTTTTTCTTTTCCATTTTTTCAGTGAATTCAACATAAAGAGGAAATATCTAAAATATTAAAGTACATTTTTCTGCTTCCTTCTAACTATATATGACTGACTGCTCCATCTATGTTTATGGAAGGCTAAGGAAAAAATATTACTGAGAGAAATTAACCTACAAATTCTATACCTCGAGTCTATACATGGCCATAGAGTTTTTACAAAACTTAATCTCTTTACATGACTGAATAGATACTTGAGATGAGAATCCTTGTTGATGGTTTTTATTTTAAGAGCCAAGCTCTAACTATGGTTTCTCAAATGACTTCATATTTCAAGTGTTCATTAAAAATATAGAGTCAACATGTAGGATTTCCTACCATTTTTAGTTTCTAAAAATCCTCAGTAACAGAAAAAAGTCACATAATACCTCAAAAAAGCCTTCTTACAGCTTTCTGAGAGTATTTTAATATTTATAATGTTAAAATGTAATTATTTAAATAAAAATAATAACAATATATTAATGATCCTTTTTTTCCAGAAAAATCCAGCCATTTCAAAATCCAAAAGATATATATCAAAAAACATACCTTTTTTATTTTAATCTTTATTTGCATTGGTAATTCAGTAAGGACAAAACTTTCTAGATCAGAGAGAAGCCCTGCCACCTTCATCTTCACATTCTTTTCCATGTTTTTTTAAAGCCTTATGAGTATTTGTACAGGGTTTCCTTCAGATTCTGGCTGCTGCTTCATCTTTCACAACTTTTAAGGCATAAAAAGGTACACCCAAGTGCAACAAAACATACTGCTCATCTGATATCCTTACTCTCTCACTCATCCCAAGAATTTTGGGTAGTAAAGCAACTGTACAAGTAAGTATAATCCAGTTAAATGAAACTTTTAATACAAGGTTAAAAATGCTGAATTATGAGCTTCTATCAAATATAGAATGACTGTTCTTGAATTGTCCAGATCAAGGTAATAAAGAGCTCATTATGCTGAGAAATAAAGATTAGGCACTGATTGCATCATTGCCCTGTTAGCATTTGGATCTGTGTGTAGGCAATAGCTTTTTCAAACTGTCACATTCAATGCCTTGAATAATGGTAACGAAAGAAGAGTAAAAGGAATTTTCTTGTTATACTTAGATTTGTTGTGTAGCACAAAGGAGCTAAGATATTAAAAAGAAGAAAAAAAAGTGTGCTATTCATTCTTACTGAGAACTTGCCCTTTACATTGGGAAAACTCATAGCTAAGATGTTTAGAAAAGTACTAAGAAATAATAGGAATATAATTGGAATGCTGACATTTTAACTAGACACTCAGCTAGCTTCTGGCTCTGAACAATATCACCTTAGTATGAAAACAGTAATAAAGCTTTTTTTGATCTTTTCTGGCAATATAAATGTGAAGCAGAGCTAAAAAAATACTCTGAAACCTACAGTTTCAAAGCTACAATCATGCTGTACCTGAAAAGTAAAGTAGCAGTACATAGAAGTACAGATCAGTGAGAGAACCATTTGGTCTGTCATTTTTAACTATGGCATTTAACTCATGAAGCTTTAGACAAGTCAGAGTTTTCCTTAGTTCTTCGATCTTCAAAATGAATAGAAACACCACTTTTTTAGCACTACTGTTCAGAAATTGGGTCCTCACTTATAATAAGCTTCTTTCAGACAGTAGTGAGTTTAATTACTGTTAAACATATGATTAGTGCTTGCTAAGGTGAGATGATGTGACAAATGCACCGTTCCTGATACTGTTCTTCGCACTTCGTGTTTCATCAGAAGACAAAGTAGACACACGAACAGTTACAAAATATTTTACTTGTGGATCTTTTATATTTTTATACTCAAAACCCTGAAATCCAGAAGTGTGTTATAGTCACAACAGGCACTAAGAAAAAGATCAAAATCTATGTGAGGCAGAGATAAGGTGGAAAGAATAGGAAATGGTCAAACAACATCACAACCTTATGTATAAAAGAGGCTAAGATTCAGTCAGGAGTAGGCAGGTTGTTTTCCAGAAGTCAGTAGCAACTGAAAATAAACATAGTCTTCTACAATTAGGAAGAGATAATGGAATATATTTATTCACAATAAAACTCATGCAGGCTGGCAAAGGCAATTATAATAATACATATACAGTCAATATATTCACTAATTAAAAAGGCAAGATGGAATATGGATGTATTGGGAAATAACGGAGTAATTCATCCCATTCAAATGTAATTCAGGATTTGAGATATAATTCTTTGGAAGGCTCCCCAGTTGGCAGCAATAGCCTAGAAATTATGCTGTATATTATATATAAACCACCCTCAGAGCGAATACTTGTACAACAGCATCAGTAATTTCATTCCCAGTTCAGAAGAACATAAATAGTTTGACCTAATTCCAAAAATATAGAGTATTCTTCTGATTTTCCTCTCATCGAGCATCTGTACAATTCTCATCAGGAATTTCCACTCTGGGGCATTACAAGAGCACAAGAGACAGATTTTCTGATTTGAATAATTACCCCTTGATGAGCAAAACAGTATCTTGTGGTAGCATTTTCCTGATGTATATTAGGAAAAGACAATGCCAACAATGCCACATCATTATACTATTTATTCAAAGTCAAAACAAAAATTAAAGCACACATCAAGCTAGATTCTGCTTAAAGTCACTGACCTGCATTAGTGTTTGTTATAACTGGATTCCTGGGTCTCAGAAAGGTAGAGACAAGGAAAAAAAACCTAAACAAAACAGTAAGACTCCTTTGTGAGTGTTTACATACAATTTACAAAGGACATGCAGAGCATACAGCATCACATATACAGGTGATTGTATTTCAGTAATCTGACTCTTTAATGTGTTTTCCATGTTTGGAAACATCATTTTTGCTGTTTCCTGTCTGTTGGTGAACCTCAGTTTCATTTAAAATCTCCAAAAGTCATTTTATTCAGTGAAATACTCCTCAAAACATCATGCACTTTCATCTCAAGTGCATTTACAAGTGACTTTAAAGTAATAGTTGCATGAGCTCACGAAGGGAATGAAAATGATAGTGCCCCATTAGGCAGTAGGAGTCATGCAGTAACCGTAACTCCTGAATGCATAAAGGATGAAAGGAAGTAGAGGATCACACTATGATTTGGAAATATGATGTGATCTAACTATACTTAAGTCTCAACTTCCACTCAGTTTGCTCCATTGCATAAGGCTGTTTCACCTAGGGAGCTGGGTAGCTCTTACATATTAGAAACAGTAATTACAAACAAGAGCTAACACATTAAGGAGAGAAGGAAAGGAGCAGAATATGCTGTAGGAGTATCTTGAATATTATTTAAATATAGAGCAGTATTGAAGCTGGAAACTCCACTAGTAAGTGTCACTGCTTTGGTTACTAGAAGCTTCTTTCTATGCCATGGTAGGAGTGAGAATTATGGATTAGGTTACATACAAACTCCGGTCTCCTAGAATGCATGGAATAATTTAGGAAAATCTGTGTAAAGTTTAACACTAATCAGAGCAGTAGATTACTACAGCAGCACAATTCCACACCTTGGCAAATTCTGCTGTCAGAAGGGAAGAGATAGCACGAAGAGGACAGTGTGTAGAATAGATCAGGATATGCGATCATTGTGCATCAGTGCATTTCCAAGACTGTATCCTGGTCTGCTTCCTACTCCATGATCCTATAAGTCAGAACTCAGTTGTTTGGTTTAATCTTTGATCTGCCAGCATGACTGGTGTTTGGGATGACAAAATGAGTTAGGAAATGATGAACTGCAGTCAAAGAACTCCTCAACACCCACTTTAGTCACAGATACATTCCTTCTCCCCAGCCACATAGTCAGACATATATATCCTTTGATTTAGGGAGAAAAAAGGAACATTACCCTGCCTCATGAAAAATATTAAGTTTTAAATCAGTGTGACTCCTTAGAGTAGGCTAACTGTAAATAGGACTGGCTGTGGCAGAACTGCCTTTTGGAACTCTTTAAGTACTTTTTCTTCTCGGTGTTTGTGAACAAGAGCAATTTCCTCATCTGGGTTTCAATAATTTCCTTCTGTACATGTTAAAGCATGTACTGACATGGTATTTTCAGAGATTCCAGTGACTAAAACTTGTTTTTCCAAAAATCAATTTTTGAATATATGATTTTTTTCCTTCCTACATGTATATTACATTGCATTTACTGTGATTTAATTTCCACTCTTTTTTTAATCACTTAGTCACTCTGACTAGGACTCTTCTGCAACTCTATAGAGTCAAGTTCAGATATGATTGTTTAAAAAAAAAATCACAGTGTTTAATACCTTTGTCAATTCAACTTTAATTCCTTTTCGTTTCAGCTAAGAAATATGAAAAAAATTGTAACTTTCTTACATCTTAAGAAGTATCATGTATTCCTACTCTCTTTTTTCTAACTGTCAAATTTTTATTAATCCACAACAGCCACATAATAGCTAAGTTGCCATTGGTGAGAAGTTGTATGTAAAGGAAAAAAAAATCTAAGGTACCTTAGTAGACTAGTAGACAGGATCTGTACAGAAAAGTTGATCTTTCCCATTGCATTAAGCAATATACTAGAATAAATGGACATTCAGTGACACAGGAAGGTTTTGATTAGCCTGAAACCCTTTCCATCTTTTGCAGCTATAAAAAGTAAACTAATATAAGATACCACTTTTCTATCCAAACCTTAGCTTCTTAAGCTGTTATGTCTACATCTTCTACTATGATACTAATTATCCAAAGCAGAATTGGATAATTATTTAATTCTTTAATTTTGTAACAAAGTTTTCTTAGAAACTATAGAAGGGTTTATATCTGTGGTTGCACAAAAAAAAAAGAAGTGAAATATTATGAAATCTACTAAGTCAGTAGAAATAAGTATTAAAAAACCAGAAATAATATTACATATTTTGGAATCAATAGAAATCATCATAGCTAGCTTTTTACTTGCTAATTTATTATTGCATTCAAATTACAGAAAATCAAGAAAATGCTAGCCAAAAATACCAGAAACACAATGAAAATAGATGTTCAAAGGGAATGATTGTCAGGTTGCGAGGAGAATCATCTAACTTCCAGATTAATGTTATATTCCGTAGTCTGCAGACATTTCTACAAACAGCTGGTAGCACTGTTCTAATGCTTTGTAAAGGCAGACAGCAAAGGGAGAAGTTCATTGCTAGATCCTTGTTGGGCATTATTCCATGGCAGAATGTGATGCTTCAGCACTACCACCAACATGTAGTACAGCTGCACAAAATAGTCTTTTGAGCCAAAATCTGTTTTATGAACCTATTTTTCCTAAGACACTTACATCTTCTGATTCGTAAATACTATTTGAAATTGTGAACCGTTTAAGTTGTTAAGAAAATACCTTTTCCTTGTCCTTCCTGCCATAATGGTGTGACAGGAGTGTCCTGCCTACAAAACATAGGACAAGGTGCAACAAAATATAGGACAAGGTTCAACATGCTTCAGTGTTAGGAGGCTGGAGTAAATGTCAAGAGTTCAACACTCCTTCCAAAGACTCTTGTTGATTCAAGGATTTTTTTTTTACTTTTCTTTTGCTATGATTTACTTTAGCATGTTATACTATGATTTTAGAGGTCTTCTCCTGGCTGCAAATCACTGAACCAAAACAAACACTGGATATCTGGACTTAAATACAATTGCTAAACCAGAACAGACTAGGTTTCTGTAGAAAGATTCTTTGTTTTCTTATTCAAAAAAACCCTTTAAACCTTATAAAGAGTCAGTAACTAATAACAGAAATATTTTTTCTTATTGTAGCAATAATTCCATTTTCCAAGACTCCTGAAATTTTCCTTTCCCCATCCCTGACACCCCTACCAGCCACCCTGCATGCCCTTGCATACCAGAGACAGGATTGTCAAGACAGCTTAGCTTCTTCATGGACACTAAAGTAACAGTCCACGGATTCACAGGCACTCAGAACTTAGCAGCTCCAAAATGCTTTGGGAGAGCACAGTTTTTGCAGAGGCTTAGCACTCAACAAGCTGAGCTCCTGAAACCATTAAATTTGATTCTCAAATAAGATCTGAGTTTTTTAGAAGTTCTGGTTGAAGAAATCATAAATCCTTAATAGCTCACTAACTGGTTTGTTCCTTCACTCTTCAAGCAGTTATTAGCTCTTGTTTCCACTTCTGCTGTCATTGCTCCATGGGGAAAAGTTAAAAAAATAAATTGAGAAGAAGGAAGGAAGGAAGGAAGAAAGGAAGGAAAGATCCCAGGGAGAGCTCCCCAACTGCAATAAACTGTGAGGACCTCTTTTCCATTTGCTCAGTAGGAAAAAAGAGCTCAAAAGTAAATGAGTAACTTTTTGCATACATCTTTTCTGCTTCATTTTCATACAAAGAATGTCTCTAAAGGTCTTGCTGTGACTTAACAGCTTAGAAAAGAGGGAAATGTTGAGGGAGTTAAAGTGGAAATATTGAAAAAATTGAAAAATAATACTTAAAAATATGGGTAAAAATACAGCACTGAAAACCCATAATATGTGTTATGAGCTCTACAGCTGTTCAGAATGTTTTTTTACCAAACCTTTAATACTTAAATCTTTTGGTTAAACATCCCATACTAAAATAAATCAAAAGCATATTTTATATAATTGTAGCATAAAACATGCTCACTTGCATCTTTCTGGTTAAGTGTCAGAACACAACCTGTTTTTTCCATGAAGCATATGTTACAGTTCTTTTCCGCAACACCCTACATGAGCATCGCAATGCAGTTGCCAAGGAATAATCAATTGAATTTACACATATACTCTGAACACTGGAATAGTGCCTGGCACACACTGAGGAAAGATACCACAGTAAATTTGGAGCTCTACTTTAGTCTATTAATCATAAAACAGAGTGATGGTTACATGTGCTAATCCATTAAGACACAAAAAGGTTTTAAAAAATATTTTGCATGATTAAATTATTTAAAGAGTGGCATTTTTACAAACTGAATAGTCAACATTCATTGTAAGTGCAATAACTAAAAAACATTTTGAGATATTTTGTAATCTCAGACATTCTTCCTTTCCACTTGCAATTACTTGCCTAGGCAGTAGTATTTTTGGTGGCTCAGAAGCCCATAGCTTCACAGGATGCCAAGTAACACCCAGAAAAAGTGGCTGCTGTAGTATTCATTCATTTAAATCTCGTGCATTTGAATGTTCATGCATTGCAGTTCTGGTCTCTCCTTCCTTGAAAACAGTAGGTCTCCCAATGACCATCGTTGGATGGTACAACGACAATTTTGTGTCATGTGTCTAGCTGGGCTGTCCTCTTGGAGTGTCCCTTCCCTCACTCTTTTCAGATAATCATATTCAGGATTGTATTTAATAAGCAATGATGACTCTATCCTCTCTTCAATAATTCAACCAAATTCTACAATATCCTTTTGGCAATTCACTCTACATATAGTGAAAAACAAGTATTTGCATTGACCATGTCCTTCTAAATTCATTAAGTAACCACAGTTTCTTATTTTAGAAGAAGTAGTGAAGTAGTTTCTTCACACAGAAGTAGTTTCTTCCACACTTTTCCAGTCACTCTTGATTTTAGAGCCTGTCATCATTAACTCCCTGTTTCTTCTTTTCCATATCTATCTAGTCCACTCGTACAACCTAGGAAGAGGGTGATCAGACCTGTGCATGCCCGCTGTGCTTTCAAAAGAAGGAAACTCTCCAGATAATATTTATTACATGGCTAAATACCCATTGCTTTCATATAACCAACAATTGGATAAAGAAATTTCTAATAATAGTTTTGTAGTAATACATATTTCCAGTAATGTAAGATGTGCCCTGATCTAATTACAGAACTGGTATCTGTGGCAATATTCAACATAAAAGCAGCCATTCACAAGTTACAGACTTACTCTCCCACTTATGCTTAACTTCAAGCTTCCTTTTCTCAAAGCAAATGTTTTGAAAGTGAAACCCACTTGACTAAATTAAGAAGACATATTTAGCAAACTATCTTAATTATTAATCAGTTTGCAGTTTTATCCACTTGTGTCTACTCTGTGTAATAAACATTTATTAAGCTTTTCTTTTTTATATCATGAATGCTGTTAATGTGTTTTGAATTGCTCAGAGAAAATTACATATAACATTTGGCTCCAAATGGCATTAATTGAGAAGATGACAGATCTGGAGGTTTTGTGCTGTGGGGTTCTTTTTTCCCTTCCCACCAAAGCATTCTGAATTTCTGTGTTAATTTTTCTGGTTATCACCTTATATATGTAATTGAACAGATAACTTTTCAAATCTTTTCAAATTACATCTCAGATATCACTTGCTTATTTAAGTGATTATGAATGTGAGTCATTATAAAATACTATAATAAACAAATTCTTGTGATACCTTATATTACTATATACGTAAACATAAAGTAAGT
Source organism: Galbula dea (assembly GCA_013399015.1). NCBI lineage: Eukaryota > Metazoa > Chordata > Aves > Piciformes > Galbulidae > Galbula > Galbula dea. The sequence goes on along the minus strand of VWZX01004113.1, from coordinate 325,775 downwards.
ACATAAACATAAAGTACCATAGTGTAACAGCAACAACAGCAAGTGCATACTCTATTTAGTGATCAGACTAAACAGTTACTAGATACATATTGTAACAATTAATAATTTAGTGGATTTTTTCTGTTTGTTACTTATAAGGAAATGGATTTCAGCTTTTACAAATATATTCATTATTCAAAGAAGTCAGGGAAGGGTGGAGTGAGTAAGCATATTCCCATTGATTCCTACCCATTTCACTCAAACACTATATATATTAGTTAAACATATTTCAGTCTGAGTTGGCCTAACATATTTATTTTTTTATAAATTACAATAAGGTGCTCAGTAGAAATACTTGAAATACAACCTTTTACCTGAATTTTTGAATGTTTTCCACTGTACAACATTTCAGAGGCTTAACAATCAAAAAATACTTTCAGTTCACAATAAGGCAGATATATTCTCAGCAAAAACTTTGATGATAATGTCTGTAATTTTCTTTGTCTATTCCTTGGATTTTCTTTTTCCCTAATCAAGTATATTAAGAATTAAAACTGTTTCCTAGCCACTGCACCATGTGCTTTCAGTTCTCACAACATTGCTGAGGAGTCTCTGAAAGTGTATGGGTCTCTCCTCTGCACTATGATAGTGTGACAAATCAGTAGGGACTACTGTGGCCATAGTGGAATACTGTATACTGTATGTTAGAATTCACACCAGCGAATTATATATGTTAGTAAAAACCATCCATAAAACCACTACATCTCTAATAAGGGAGTATTCCCTTTCCTTTTAAGATTGTCAAGAAGAATGTAAGCAATCTTTTCTTATGCAATCTTTAGGAAGAAGTCAGTTTTACTTCCTTTGTGTCAGTCAGATTACTGACTATCTACAGCATCAAATTTCAGTGTGCTAGTCACAGGCACTGCTCACTGAAAAAAAAGGAGGAGCATGATTCTTTTATTCTTCAAAAATGTATGCTTATCAGGGCAGCAGGTCTATGACAAGGATTCAGAAGTAGTGCCTGGGAAACAGAGCTGTGTTAGAAGAGGAAAGGAGATCTGTAAGAACAACCAAAGCACACCAGTCTAAAATTTCCTCTTCTAAGGCCATACCCTCCCCATCTGCCCAGCAAATCCTGGTGGAGTCCCTGGGTAGACCCTGGGCCCCATCTGCTGCCCAGGGCCAGGCTGTGAAGGGCACTGTAGTTTGATCATCCTGCTAATTTCACCTGCACTGCAAACAGCAGAGTGCTAGGAGTCAAAAACAAGTCTGGAAACCACAGAAAAAACTAAAGTTCCACACAGCTGTACTTGTTTTCATTTAGGAAATTTCACTTAGAGAAATTACATTAAAGAATTTAATTAAAACTCTTTTAACTATAAAGGCTAAACACCTAAACTGAACATGCTGTTGGGCATTTTGGTGTTGTGCTGAAATAACAAGACAACATCTTTCTTCCCAGGGTTTGTGTCTGCGTAGCCTGTGCACCAGCACAGAGCAAACAAGATAACAACAGTATTTGGGAAGCCCACCTGACCTACAGTTCTGCTGTAAAACAATATTTAGTGTTCATCTTGTAATCTGTGGCCTGAACACCATGTTGGTCACAGAGGGTTAAGTCAAAACCAAGATCAGTCCTCAGACAGACAGGTCTTCAGGGATTTTGTCACTGAATAGCACAAGCTGTGTTGCCCCCTGGTAGGACTTTTTGTACAAGGAAAGTAGTCTTTTTGTTCCCACCTAGAACAGAGACATTAATTTAAGTTATAAGACCCATCAAAAGGGCATTCCTAGTTAGCAGGGACAAGAAAATCCTGACTAAGACAGGGAGATTTCTCATTTTCCTGTATGTTTGGACCCATGCAATCATAAAAACTAACCAAATAAAAAAAATAGAAATTGTTGAGTTACTATCTCTTTAGAGGCATACTCACAGTGGGATTATTATTCTATCAGGATGATTATGATTCTATCAGGAAAAGAGCAATGAATATGCAGCCATCCTCATCTAGAGGAGCACTGAAGTTTGTTTTGCATTTGGTTGAGCAACAGGCTCAACCAAATATAGGTGCAAGTGGAAGTTTTCTGAAACCTTTTATCTCAGATTTTAGCTATTTAACAAGGCAAAAAGAAATACTCCTTTTAAACTTAAAATTGAAGCATTGAAAAGCAAAATTTTGTAATTTGTATCTTCATTGCCTAGTTCCAATGGTACGTTTGGCTTTCACTGTGAAAAAGTAACCTTTGTTCATTTCCAGAATATATTTTTATATATAGACATAGTTGTTTGGGTTTTTATTTTTGTTTGGGTTTTTATATTTATATTGTCCCAAAGTGGCTAAAAATTATTTTAGGGCACGATGAAAAGTTTCTTCAAGGCCTAATGCCTGTTTCTGGAAATAGATATCAGATAAAGACAAAGAGCAACTGAGAAGATTATCAGCATAAATGAGAAACTGAAGAGTTTCTGATTTTTCTTTTGGCAGGTTTATATCCCCTGTCAATAAAGCTGTTGTTTCTACATTTAAGTTTAGTTTAGTTTCTTAGAATAAGGACTTATTTACCTATTCAAAAATAGTGAGAAAATATCAGTCTTTAACATTTAAGAATTATCTTGATTATAATAACGAGGATTTTTTTTTTTACTTTTTTGCTTCCTTTGAGACTTTTTAATATCTCTTTCAAGATTACATCACACAGACCTTGTACCTCCAACTGATGTGTTGCACCTATGTTGCTATTTAAATACAATTTGGGGGGGGTGAAAATTTTCTTGAACATGTAACTAAGCAAACATGTTCATATTTGAGAACTAGGTTTCAGAAAACATTACAGGGTTTGTCACAAAATGGATTAGATTTGTTTTTTAAAGTTCCATATAAGCACAAAAGTGCTGAGATATAGGACAAGCATTTCATGGTATTTTTAAAGCATAACCATTTTTGAAGCTGGAACATCTAACTTATTTCTAATATCTTACAAAATGTTGAGTCATTATTATTCTGGCTATGTTTATATGTTGTTTTTATCATAACTATCAAACTTTATGGGCAACCCTAGATGCAGTTGAGTTCATAAAAATTCAAACCCCAGTACAAAGGACTCATTTAAAATAGTGAGAACTAACAACACTGGAGAAGACACTAAAGTCATTGTTATATATTTCAAGGCAGTAACATTGGCAGATTCCCATCATGTTCCTACACCATTCCCATCTTTGTCTAAATCCATGCTGACTCTCTTCATTAGAAATTTTACAAGCTCCTACTTTTACTGTGATACCACCTCTAAAACAGTTAACTTCTTCATCTTCATAATACATATTAGCCTTTAGTCCTTGAACTTATTTCCTAGATTTTTAGCATTTAAATTTTATTGCCACCTGGAGCTGCCTTTTGCTACTTTTATTTGATCACACAGAAGTCCAGAAAGTAGAAAGTCAGTAATAGGAGCTTTACACTTTGATGCAGTTAAAATTTAAATTGCTCCCCAGAGACATTGAGTTACAGAATTGTACTTCAGAACAGTACTTCTTTTTTTACAGTATGATTAAAATACTTCTTCCTATCAATTAATGAGTTAGATCTATAAAAAAAAGGACTCCAGCAGCTACAATTTAAGTTGTACAAAAGCTAACTTTCAGCCACCTGTTCCAGACAGATTCCAGAAGTGTATGTTAGCTGGCTGGGCATAGAGAAACTGATATGCCCTGCGGTGAATGAAAGGGATATTATTTTGCCTCTGATTGGGGTGCCAGCTGGGGGAGAGCTGCCAGAAGGGTGTCCACCATGCTTGACTGTACTCCTGTGGTACTTTAGAGGTTAAATGGCATTGTCTAGTGCTTTCCACTTCCAGTTAAAATTTACTTTCACCTCTAATTTGTCTATTGTGGTACATTCAGGATCTCCTGAGAGGTGCAGGTTTGAGTTCCCACATGAGGAGGGGAAAGGACATGGGTTATCTTACCTCCACTATCAGCTGGTGGTGTCATTGCATGCACTATATTCTTGTGTAAAATCATGTGCATCACAGCCAGCTTTTTTTCTTTTAGCAGTAATACCCCAAGCAAATATTTTTATTAGCTTCCACATTTTGTTTCTATATGCTATTTGTAACAAGCAGTGCATATTCTGGTACCTGCATTATTTTGTTAATCAAAAAAAAAAAAACCCTCTAAGCTATATACCTGTTTCATTGGTGTGAAGATGTTTGTACTGTGAGACCAACATGAAATGACAAGCATCAATATCACTTGTTCTGAGCCGGCATCAGGAAAAGTGGAATATAAGCTTTGTAAGCGTTACAGAAAAAGTGCAGAGTGAAAAACAAATATGTGCAAACATACCAGACAAAGAAGACAAACCCAATAACATCATATTTAATTTAGAGAGGAGATGCTTAGTGTACGTAAAATTGAAGAAAAAATAAGAATTTTATCAATTGGGAAAAAAAGAAACAGACATCTTCAGTCAACTGCTCACGGTAAGAGGAATTTGTGCAGTGAGTCAGAGATACAGTGGTCTCAAATATACTATCTCTGTTGGCCAGACACCCAGACTGGACAAGAGCTCCCCAGCACTTAAATTTCCCAATCTTTAATTTTTTTTCTAGCCTTCACACTTTTGTGCCAGAATCTGACTGTACAGAGGAATGAGAAAATGGGAATCCAAATGTACACGTCTGATTAACTCAAGATAACTTCTTTTTAGGAAAAATTTCACTTTTACAGGAAAAAAGTTGAACTTTTATCAAAAGTCCACCTTAAAAAAATCAGGTGATTATTGATTATAAAGATTATAAGATTATAAAGTGCATAAAAAAGCTAACCAATTTAATTTTTCATAAATGAGAAAATAAACCCTGACAGAAAGCTACAGGTAGTCACAAATCATATTGGAAGTGAACAGAATATGTCAGAAGTTGGACATTCCTACCTCAAAATGAAAGTGACACTTTCCACATTCAATAAAAAGTAGGATTTGTAATCACCTTCATATTTTCCAGACAGTTTAGTAATAAACCAGCAGTAGGTTTGAAGCACTTCTGCAGCAAAAATTACAGACTGTATAAAACCTGTATTTTTATCATGATTGCAAGAAGGGGAGACCTTTAAATATGTGAAGGGTGTGTGTTAGGAGGATGGGTTCAGGCTCTTCTCAGTGAAGCTCAGTGACAGGACAAGAGGCAATGGCTGTAAGCTGAAGCATAGGAGATTCCTTGTGAATACACGTAGGAATTTTTTCCCAGTGGAGGTGCCAGAGCACTGGCGCAGACTGCCCAGAGAGGTTGGGGAGTCTCCTTCTATGGAGAGATTCAAAACCTGTCTGGACACACTTCTGTGTGACCTGGTCTAGGGAATCCTGCCGTGGCAGGGGGGTTGGACTAGATGATCTTTTGAGGTTCCTTCCAACTCCTAATATTCTGTGATTCCATGATTCTGTGATACAGAAGAAAGTGCTCTCATCAAGAAAGAAGGTAGAGGGGCTCAGTGTAAAAGAGACAAGTGGCAGTTAAAACATCAATAGAAAGTGTTGCTTTCAAAGAAAGCAGCAGGAAAAATATCTACAAGTAACAGACCAGAGTTCCTGCCTACACATGTGGAAGAAACTGAAAGCTCTGGGTATGATTTTGGTATTTTAGATGATAAATCAATGCTACCTTTCTTTTAACATATGTTCAGACACTTTGATTTCCTGGGTGTTTTTAGCTATGACTTTTTCCCCTCTTCTTTTGCTCTTTATTTTTCTCAGGTGCATATCACAATATTTTAAAAAAAAATGATCCTCCCACACAGATATGGGATCTTTTTCTTAAAAAAATTCTGAGATGAATCCTGATGACCTTAGAACCAAGGCATGGCTCATTACTAAATGCAATAAAATAATTCAGAAAGTAAGCCAAATTTAGACTTCATAATATTGATGCTATATGTAGCAAAAAACATGCATATTATATATGCAACAAACAATTGTTTGAACTGGAAATATCAAATATTATCAGATATACTTGGAAGCAACAAGAACTGATTTTAAATATCACTAGCTTAAACAGTGAGGCATCATTTTTGTCTGGGAATTTCCTGAACATCTGACCAACATCACTAGATCAAAAGAGTTACCCTCTTATAAGCATTGGATCCAACAAACATTTGGATAACTCAAACTCCAAGGTATTAGTGATAACTTTGAATTATATATTTTTAAGTAATGAGTAAAGTACTTTCTGATTTATAGCAATCTGCAGTTCTTGTGAACAGACCTTTAAAAACAGATCATGGTTGTAAACCATGGTTATAAGATCTCACTAGTGAACATGCTGCATTGCCATGGTTTTAAAATGCAGAACATCAAGATTGCATGCAACCTGACATGCTGACCACAGCAAAAGCACCTCTGAGCTGCAAAATGTACTAAGGAGAAATGACATCTAGATAGCCATGTTGTCTGACTTATCTCTGCCAAATGGGCTGACTAATTGGAAATAAGTTTAGACATAAGTTCTTTATGAGAGAGCTTGGTGTCTCAAATTTAATTATTCAGGTGAATTTTTCAGAACTAACAAAAGAATCTACTTTAAATCCTCATTGTTATCAAAACATTTTTTTCTATTGAGAGAAGATGATAAGATGTGATAATTTGCTGAGGATCTAGCAGCTCTAAAATGACTAACACCTAGATAGCATTTTTTAAAATTTTTAATTAGGGTATTTATTTAAGGGCAGGATTTTTCCAAAGCAATATAGGAACACAAAGCTCTAATAGGTAAGTGACTTTTATTCAGACCATTTAGACATTTCTGAAAACTCTGTTTTGGTTTTGGTTTTGTTTGTGTTTTCTTTTTTTCCTTTTCTTAAGTAGCATGGGATAACTATTCTTCCTACCACTAAAAATCATGGCTTGTGTGATGGAACTGTTTAGTCACTTTTTGCTTCTAATCTTTGTACTGATCTTTTTTAGAACAGTAATACATTTCCAGGGGCTTGTCATGAGTTCTGTTATCAGAAATGCTTAAGCAATCTCATTGTCAGTTAAAGATAGTTGATAAGAAACTGCATGCTACACTATAGTTTGAAAAGACTCCATCAAAATTATTGGTCAATTATCATGTCACATAGAAATCCTGTGGAAAGTTTTTGTAATTCTTCTGATATTTCATGACTTCACAAGGTTGTACAAAGACAGTAAATACATTCTGGAAACTTGTTGCCTCATCACCATAAAACAATCATTAATTATGAACAACAAATATCACCACTAAGAGATATGTATAGGTCTAGTTCAACTAATCCTTACAAATTTTGACCATCTGAAAGTCTCTTACTCTCCATTTTCTCAATTTCTCTTCTCCTAGCCTCCTTTCTATCATCTCTCAATCTTTTCCCTTTGCCCCAAAAGGGATATATTTGCATAATATAATTATATAATATATAATTAATACTTCCCTATAAGCTCAGTCAAAAAATCTGGTTTGTATGTGAACTTTATGAGACCAAAAATGCTCTTAAAAGGCATCAGTGCACATCCCTTGGACAAGCATACATGTAGCAAGAGCCCTTTGCTGCATGTACAACAGCAACAAATTCCAGTTACCCCTCAGTTCAGAGAATTTTGATTTTTAGAGAAACTTTATGATGTGAACATGTAAAAAATTCATTATCAACCTTTAGCCACCATATGATGTTGTAAAGGTTTCATTTAAATCTCTAAGAAATAATTTTTCAATTACAGATTAATTTTATTATACCATTTCATATCTTTGTGTCCTTGAGACTTACAGGACATGTTGATTGACAAGAAAGATATAAAGTAATTTATTTCATTCTTATTCCTTCCCCACATTTGGCTTCCCAAATTCTTCTCATTAATTCTTAATGCCTTAACAATAATTAATAGAATCTCTTATTAGTGTCAAATTTGGAACTGCCCAAGAGTTCTACCTAAAGAATCTGACAGATACATTTTGATTTCTGATGTTGATATCCAATTACTAAGCTATTTATCATTCTTTTATCTACAGTAGTCTGTATTTGTAGCATTTCTGTAGCGCACAGCTCCTACAACAGATCTATCCTGGATCACTACTAGGAAACTTTGGGGAATACATGGTAGTTTTACCCAGTTACTCAACCATATCCTGAATGATTTAACACCACTGACAGAGCTGCTATGTGATCCAAAACTGCATGTTGTAGTTTTATGGAAAAAGCTCAATCCTTCTAGAATTATATGAACATTGTGCTTTCAAAGAAATTAATTCCTCAAAAACGTTCAAGGCATTGAGTGACAGACTGACATCATGACTAGAAAACAGATAGAGTGGCAGAGGAATGCTCACTTAAGGAAAAGGAGTATAGAAATTATATTGCTGGTGGTATTTTTTCTTTCAGGACTATGGTTTTTTCCCCTGCTCTTAATGAGAATACTTGGATAAAAAAGGAAACTGCTGTAATAGAAAGCATGTACCTTCAGAAAGTAACAGTAATTTTAGGACAATCTGGGAAAGTAAGCACAGTGAGTAGTGTTGTAGAAAGAGTGACCCAGCTTTTCCTAACCATTCTACGGCTTCCTGAGTGAATAGCAATGGTTCATCATCTCTTCCAAATAGTCTTTATGTTGTTTACTTCTCATTTGTCTTCAGTTAATGTATAGAACTGTATGTATTTATGTATGTATATATATATGAATGTATACATTCAACATGTATACAAATTAATTGAATTAAACATATTGCTGTATTTGACACTCTACAGTATATTTAAATTTCATATAAAAACTAACAAGTAGTAGATCAGTGAAAAACTGAAGAATAAAACAGCTTATGTAGAGATGAACACTATAGTGATATAATGTCTGTCTGGTTATGCAGCATATTCTAGTACCAAACTTCCTCACTATTGTGTAGAAGTCTCATTTAGGATGTTAGTAGTTTTTCTGGACGGTATAGAATCTATGATAGTGACAGACATCGACAGACTTGAAAGAAGCATAGGAGGTTCTGTGTGAACACAAGAAAAAATGTTTTCCCAGTTGAGGTGCCAGAGCACTGGAGCAGACTGCCCAGAGAGGTTGTGGAGTCTCCTTCTCTGGATACACTCAAAACCCATCCGGAGGCGCTTCTGTGTGACCTGGTGTAGGGAATCCTGCTGTGGCAGGGGAGTTGGACTAGATGATCTTTCAAGGTCCCTTCCAACTCCTAACATTATGATTCTGTGATTCTGTAACTTGTTCTTTGTGTAAAAATAACACAAGATATACACAGAGAGGAAGGAAGCTGAAAAATGAAATTAATAACTATAAGAAGTCATAACCATGTGCGATGGCTAGATGCATAGTTTATAGATTTAGAACACAAATAAATACAAACTCTGCATTGATTGTGGCAGAAATCACTGATGGCTGTCTGTCTATTATCATTGGTTGACATTTTTGTTACTTACATATTAAAAGCAGACTTGAGATTAATGTCACCTCCTTATGTGTTCTTACAACCATAGTACCTATGTCAAGATACAATGTCAAGATGAACGTGAAAATATTGACTTAGGATCATATTTCTTCTGAAATTCCGATTTAGAAAACATTAATTCTGCCTAACTACTTCTTTCAGGATAAAAGTCTGGAATAAAATCCGTAGGAAACAGGAAGAAAAGAGTAGGAAAAAACAAAGAAGGATTTAAAAATAGTTTGTAAAGAGTAATACAAATCTACACTTTAACAAAGGATCACATCATAAATACTTAGCTACTTTTTTAATTTAATCAAATAGAACAAGTAAATAACAAAACTGCTTAATATGTAAAGTCTGAGAATAAGAAAAAACTTTGACAGAGAGATTGTAAAACAAAGTGCCTTACAGTACCTAAAGCTCTCTCTTAAGTACAGTGCTTCATAAGTTAATTAGGAAAGAATAAAAGCCATGTCAGATAAGCACTTCTAGAACTTCCATTGAAAAAGATTAAAAAAAAAAAAAAAGGTTTAAAGTGTCCATTCATCAGTATTTTGTGGGAATTGAGTATTTGGCTTGTGAGTAAATTGTTAGGTACAGTGCTATAAAGTTCACTGAACACTGTTTAAGTTAATTTCTCTAGTCATATTAACAGCTTTGACTTGGCAGAAAGTATTCTGTCAAAATATTTTGTTAAAATTCTCACTAATTGCAACACTTGATACCTCTATAGGATATCTTACTAAAAGACATCAAAGAACACTACAAAACTACTGATGTTTCATCATTTTAATGATAAGATGAAGATATATCAGACACTAACTTTGTAAGAAAGGAAATCAATTTTGGAAATGATGTTACTTTTCATGGTCATATATACTACATGTAAGTAATATAAAAAAACTGTACTGAAGAACATTAAAGTTAATAAGTCTCTCTTGTCCTAACCAGTTGGCTCCATTTTTCATGTCAATTTTGTCATTCAGAATAGACTCACTCATCTCACTCTTGTCTTTGGCAGAAAGTCAGATATTTTTCAAAATTCTGTACCTCTTGCCAAAAAGTATCTGAATGTTCAAGCCAATTGCCAGATTCCATTTTAGCTCAAAACCACAGTGAAGATATTGCTCTTTGAAGTGTGCACACATCTAAGAAAACTCCAATTTCACTGTATATTAGAACCCAATATAACCTAAAGGAACTTACATTTGCATCATGTTTAAATACACTTATGTAGTAAAATGTCACTGATATAAATGTATTAGAATATACTGTACTGCATAAACAGTGAATCATTTTATTTGGAATCTTCCAAGCTATTATAGTAGGCCATGGCATTTTTAATTTCCTATTTTAAAAAAACCAAAACATGAATATTTTTCATTTTGTTATGTTGGCTTTATGTCTTTGATCTCGACACATTTCCAGTATCTAAATATATTACTCTGGTGACCATACTCCATAAATATCTTTTATATAATTGCTATTTGCAGAATTAAAGCTATTTTTTATTTAAATATATAAATTTTCATCCTAAAAATAATCTGTAAAAGTAAGTAAAGATATAAGAATTGTAAACTGTGATTGAACTTCTGTTGATCACTAGAAATCTTTCTTGTTCTTAATTTTATCAGTTTTCTGTGACTAAAAATGATGGTCCTTGACCATATTTTGAATATATTTTAATTTTTTCAATTTAATTTAGATCACTTCTAAGCAGTCAGGTTCATAATTTGCATGCTTTATTTTTTTTATAGCTTGTTTGCATTTTTTCCACCTGGGCCATCAACATCTTGCTGAAATAAAACATCTTTTGTACACCAGAACACATAAACAGTATAAACACCCCACTCTTGGTTTTAGGTGCAGCTATACTGGGATATAAATGAGAATGAAAGAACATAATGGTGTCTGCCCATGTCTTCATATTACCATAGAGTTCTACATCTACTTAGTGACCTGGTTGTGCTGTTGGTGGCTTTTGACTCCTTCCTAGCTAAACAAACTTTGGAAAAAAATAATGAACATTTCAAAACAGCAGGAGATAATTAGCAGCATTAATGAGGCTGCTCATTGGATTCCACAACAATATCTTTCACAGCAGGAGAATCAGACTATTTCTGTGTCAGGGACACTTACCCTTGACATTTTCTAATTACTTTTTGTAGGTTTTCTTAACTCACCTTAACTACCAGGAGCCATTGACTTTGAAGTTGACCATGGTGGTCAGTGTATGTCATCAATCACAGGAAAGTGAGGTTGGAAGGCTATGTCAGACACAAAATGTCTTACCACAGACAGAGGGTCAACGTTGATCTTTCAAAGAATTTTTATTGCTGGTTTGAGATCATGTAGCTATGCCATTAAAATATATATTTCTATTTAAATTCACATTTATATTAACAGTCAAGAACAAATCTACAGCAAGGCTTTTTTGAAGCGCAGCTCTGACATACAATCACTTCATGGTCTCTCTTCAAAGATGAAAACATTAAGACTACAAGCAAACTTAAGTGGTGTTTGAACATTTTTATAGATCCTACAATACATTTTTAAAAAGAGCAAGATTTTTTTAGATTATTCACCCCTGACCTAATTCAGCTTCTTTCAGATTTGATAGGAGTTTTATCCTTTACTTCAAAGGAAAATCAATTAAGGTATCATTGAATGCTTTTGAAAACTCCATTGACTGTCACTTTTCATAAGCGTAACTGATCTATCTCAAATTTAAAAAATCAGTATCTTCATGTAATTAAATAATAAATTCAATGAAAAAACCCTGCATCTTCATTTGTCTTCTCACTCCTTGAGTGAAATGATTCTGTGATTCTGTGATCTGTCAAGTACTAAGCAGAACCATTCTTTTGGTATCATATACCTCCCCACCTTTTCTCCACTTTATATGTGCAATGTTATTAAAATTTTCACATCTACCTCTTGGCTTTTCAGCTACTGTTATCACCAATTATCAGCTGTTGTCTTTTTCATTTTCTTCTCATTGTCACATAATTAAATATTCTTTAGATATCTGCAAAGCACTAATATTTCACGAGGATTTCTCTGATATTGGTGATCTGCTGAGCACACTGCAGTTTTAGGGGAGATGTAATGCAGTTAATAATAAAATAGTACTGGTAATTGTGAGTATTTAAATAATAGCACTAAAATAATTTTGTTTCTTTTGTTGAATTCTCATTTTATCTGAGATTTTTCTAATTAAAATTTCTCTCTTATAAACTACTGGAATGCTTTTCATCTTTCCATATTCTGTTCACATGTAAGCAAAAATACATGTGGCAGAAAATGCCAGGAGGGACAGGAGAAGATTAGATAACAGGATAGGGAGCACTTACAGTAAAATACAATCTTTTAATATCAAGTTAAAGTTATCAAGAAGGGATCTTCTGTGCTTTTGTGATACACAAATATAAATATATTCTCTGAAGAACACCCTGATTGAATCAAGAACTCTTGTTCTTTGCAGGACTTCCTCTAGACAATTACAAACCTCAAAAGACCCTGAGGTATGTAGAGTACAGCAAACACTTTGGTTGACTGATGAACTACCACAGTTACTCTTCAGTATTCATACCAAACTCGTAACAGCAAAGACATAAAAACATAAGGCAGAAAGGTTCCTGCCATCATATCTGCTCTGTGAATAGGAAGTGCTTTCTGATTCTGATAATATTACACACTTTCATACATACTAAGTTTCACAAGCACAGAAATTTAAAGAACAGGTACACCTGGCTCATTTTTTTATTAGTATCCTTAATAAGTAGAGGATCTTTATTAGAGCAGCTCACTTAAGAAGATTTTCTATTGATCTTTTCTTATGAATTATTGCAGTTATTTAATCACCTGACAGAATTTGTCTCTGTGAGAAAAAACAACAGTAGAATATAAAGAAGGGTATGGTAGTACCCAGGCTTAGTGTTTTCTACAGATTTTGTACTTGTCTTCAATAAGATCACCTGATTTTGTAGCTGATTTAATAAGAGCAGTTCTTCTGAGGAATAACTACTTACTATGGAATTAGTGTAATAAGGGAGATCACCACCTTTCAAAAGGTTTGTTCCATCCCTTACCTTTCTTATAGAAGTCTTACCACACTTACCATACACATTTAAAAACTGCTGATTTAATAAACTTCTGAATTTCATGTGACACATGGTTGCAATCTGCACTCTGCCTGCTAAAAACAGCCTTGTGGAAAACATTCCTCCCCAATTCAGAATGCATTTAACAGCAGGCACTTTACTTTCCAAAGTCATATTTCCCCTCCATGAGGCACGGATGCCATATTGACAAATTTACATTTCATTGAATAGACGCTTGTTTAATTTCTCAGTTTCTCAGAATACAAACTGCTTCCTGAAGAAGTCAAAACTCAGATTGCTCCCTACAGGGCAGGGAAAGTTTATGTGGGGTTTTTTGTTGTTGTTATTGTTTTGGTTTTTTTCCCAGTGCAATCTTGTCTCTAACACAGCAAGTGAGCAGATATAAGACAGATGGATTTCAAAGCTGATACTCAATGCATACATTTTAGTATTTGATTTGGCTTCAACCTTTGCTTTTTGCATTCTGAGGTAAAAAGTTTCATTATTTCGTCATAAGAAAGCATTATATTTTTCCTGGAATTCTTGTAAAAATATTTATCTAAATATTCTACTAATATTTTTCTCATATCTTTTTTTCTTTATAGTTTTTCTGGTTATGCCAAGAGAAGCTGAGGACATATCTTTCAAATTGTAATAGCCAGGGAGAAATCAAAGAATGCTCAGAATAATAAGTTAAATGCCAAAATTTATTCTCACTGACATGAAAGGGAACTTTTCAATAGATTCCTATTGAATAAAAATGTAATCAGCACGAGTGAGGCAATGCCAGACTGGCTTTCTATTGGTATCCTTTCTCCTACTAATGACTAGTTTACAGTTAAGTTACACTATTATCAAGAGAACTGCTTGTTCCATAGTTAGTGAGAATGGAAGTAAATTGGCTTTAACCATACACACAAACATAACTCAAAGCACTACAAAGTTCACATTTAACCTTTGAAGACAGCTAGGTCTGGGCTCAGAATTTCTCCCTGCAGACTTTCAAACACTCCTTTCTCTTTCTCCTTCCTTTGACTGTACTGGAAACTGAGCAAACCACTTCTACCTGTCTTTTAAAAGCATAGGTCCATGTGCCTAAATAGATATACCAGATCCTTCCCAAACTTGTAAAAATATTGGGCCTTATCTTTTGTCTGAATTCCTATAGATGTACTCTTCTTTCACAAGACAATACATTCTCAGTTAACTACAATGACTGTAGTATGCACAAGTAAGTGTAGTCTGACAAGTATACCTGTCTGTCAAAAATCAGCTCTTCATCTGGTACAATATTTTTAGTAAAACTGAAGTGGGACAAAAAAGTCTTTGAAGAAACTAATCCAAAGTCTTCAGCTCCCTGAAGTGCTGCATAGCCCTATATGAAAGGCAAATTTTAACAGCTTTGACAAAAAGTTGGTGATATTAATCATAATTCAAATGGCTGTGGTAACTGGAGCTCTGATGATAAGATAGCAGCTGCTGTACTTCAGGAACAACCCTGACTTTGACATTTCATTCACCTCTGCCTAGGCAAAGGTGGCTCAGAAATGTACTATCTGTCTTCATTTGTCTTCCCAGCTCTGCAAGCTGACAGGATAACAACATGTTTGCTTGAAGGTCTACAATGCAAACTGCCCTTTATCTACCTAAGTACAGTCCAGTGTAGCATAAGGAAACTAATTTTACAGGTGTGCTGTAAAATCTACGTCTTCCTGCTCACCAAATCTTGGGACTGCTTTATAAGGTGGGTCTAAGGATAGAGAGATAGTATCAGAAAGATACTGATAGCTGCCAGCCTTTGAAGCTATACACTCAAGTCAGATGTAAATCACACACAATGAAGCCACAGAACATTAAAGGCAGAAACTCTGTAAAATCAGTTGAGCTGATTAGTACTAAATTACTGATGTTCCATCTGCTAGGGTGGTAATATTTTTTTTCAAGATGCCTGACTGTAATGCTTCATTTCAGCAGAGAGCTCATGTTCAATGGGCCTGTAGGGAACACTTTGTAGTGATTGTCAATGGAAGGAAATGGTGACAAATACATGAGTGTTCGAGAATGTAATGTGTCTATTAAGAAAACTAGCATTTTTTCTATGCTGCAAAATCTATGCATGATATATATATTCTTATATATGCACAATCTTTTCAAACTTATGAGCAGAATTAAAGAAAATTTCTTGGATCATCTTCACTAGGAAAAACATAACATCTGTATTAAATAGGCATCTAGAGTGTATTAATTGAAGAAAACCAAACCAAACAAACAAATAAAAAACAAACAAACCCCCCAAAACTTAACCTCAATACTCCCATAAACAAGAAAAAGGTATAGGCAATATCATCTACCCTGGGTCCAGGTTTCAAAATCTATGAAATTTTGTTGATTTGGAAAATGCTTATGCTGTTCAAATACCTCACGTTTGTTCTCTTCGGGGAAGTTCATTTTTAGAGAAGAGCTAGCAACAGTGTTACTACTGGGAGACCCTTAGGTGATATTCCAGACATAATACTGAGCAGCACTTATAATGGGATTGGATGCCAATGAAACAAACTGTAAGAAGTAGACTTAGGAGCAGTCTAAAAACACACTATGACATAAAATGCCAATGGAATATGCTAATGGCTTAACATCTGTCAATCAGAATCCCTTCTCCTTATGTCTGTCTCCAACGAATACCATTATGAATTCTCCCACTCTGCCCTTCTTGGTTAAGAATTTATTTTTCCTGTATATTAAATAACTCAGCTTATCCTTAGAGCTGAGTTACATCTAAGTAATTCATATCCTTCTTCATTTTGACAAATACTTCTTCTAGAAGTAAGTTTTCTGTAAAGCCAGATTTCCTAGAAAAAGTATGATTAAAAGTATTCCTGAGAAGTGCTGGGAAAATGGAAAGGTGTTTCTGTCTGGAATACCTGTCACAGAGGAAGTTCAATGCGTTCTTCTATCAATATGTATTTTGCTGTTGTTGCTGCCCGTTATTCTTAATGTAAAACACATTACTTAGATTTTCTTCTGAACTGATTTGGGAAAAAAATTCATTACAGGATGAAAATCTGGAATGTGCTAGGTTTAGATTAAAAGGTTTCAGCTATTTACATATCATGTTAAATGGCATAATATTTGCATTAGGCTTATACCTGGTCTTAGTTCTTAGACATCTGGCAGTTAGAAATGTGCACTTTTCTACTGCTGGTCATTAAATAAATATCACTGTGATAGGTGTATTAAGCACATGGACTGTTTTGCAGAAAAATGACAGCCTATTCATTACGGTATCCAGCTCCTTAGAGATCAGAAAAAATGTCCAAATAAACCTTGTCTTAATACGAAAAGTTATAATTTATGCTTTTTTAGTTTAGAGATGATTATGTGGTTTTTATTTGCCTATTTGCTTTATTCCACTTGCCGTAAATTTTATATTGCTGTGATTCAGCATAAAGATTGGACTGGATTCACTTACAAAAATTAACCCTCAATTATTTTTTCTTTCCTGTTGGATTTCAGCCTTGCTCTCTCCAAAATACATTGACTACTTGACTTCAGACACCCATAGTGTTCTGTTTTCCTTGTTAGGAGTATTAGGTCTCCCACTCAAAGGCAGTCGTATGCACTGCCTTCAGGCTTATGGACATAGAAAGCCAAGAAACAGGATGTATACAGCTTCATTCCAAAATGGCATATTTGCAGTTTTTCAGAAGATATAAAATCTCTGCAAAAGGTTCTTTCACATAACCCTCTTTCCTGAAATTCCCCTTGATGATCTGTGGCTATGCAATTCACCTGCTTAGGTCTGTTGTACAAATAGCATACTCTAACACAATATTTGTAGCTATAACAAGGTTTTTTTCTTCTAATTAACCAGAAAAATAAATAGTAAAAGAGTTTTAACTTCAGAATTATTTAGTATGAATATGTTTTCAGGGATTAGTTACCAGAATTGGCACTGTTACTCTTTGGGAAAACGTTCTATTGATGGGCAATGAAACAGTGACTTTGCCACAGCAGGGAAGGGAGACTTGAGAGATTCCTCTCAGTCTGTTTTGCTTGATTAAGCAGTAGCCAATGACATGGTGCAACCGTATTTACTGACTATTTTTTTACTGCTATGATTGATTGATGGTGGCTAGAGTATGAGCAAAGGACCAAAACCATCAGCATTCGTTATGATTTGGGGGAGAGGGAGCCAAGAGAAAACGTGGGGAAAATAAAAATGGCAAGTCACTTGTAGACAGTAATCTGCATTCAGACTAGACAATAGGGCAGACACTTCTCACGCCTTGGATGCTTTCACCCCAGTGGGCATGCTATGAAAACAGACATATGAAGGGCAAAAGTTCCCCGTTAAAATGCAGGACCTCTTCTCTGCAGACAGAAATATGGTTATGAGAAAAAGCAAAAACCTAGGCAGAGTACACTGAGATAAGCGAGACTTGTGATACCATGAAATTGAATCAGTTTCAGATGTGGTAGATTGCCCCAGCACAGAAAATGATGAGACACTCTCTATCAATCTGAAATACCTCCTGAATCTTGAGAGACTTGGCCAAAGAGTCTCAGGCTGTCCCCTGTTGACTCATGGGGGAACAAATTTCACCATCATCTTCTGTGCCTAGGTCTGTGAAATGAAATCTCTTAAAACAAGGCTCTGAGCCACAGGAGTCTTCTAACCATTTCATGAGCATTGATATACTAACAAGCCCATCCAGCCTCTCTTAAAGGCTTAACCTCCACAGAACAGCTCAGGATTACTGACTCCCCTTTTACTCCTTTAAGGTTTTAAAATCACCTTTAATCTTCACCACTTACAATTTATCAAGTACATTCTTCAGTTCATATTTTTCATACTTTTATATACATACTTTTATCATAGTAATATCTAACCTATAAACTAAGATATGCATTATGAAACAAATACTATAATCCATGATATAAGAATATAAAATCACTGTAGCCATCTGCATGGATGTATTAGGAAAATGTAGTTTAACAGCATGTCAAAAGCAACAGTTGAAAACATGTAATTTATTGATATTTTACATGCTATACAGATGTCGATGGACAATGTAGTAACCAAATCATCTAGCTTGTGAAAGTCCAATTGATACGTAATAAAGAACACGGAAAAGAAAAAGAAGGAAAATCAGATGAGGCATGAAAAACTAGGATTGAAAAATTAGATAAAAGGTCATTTTCAAATCTGTATTATTACTGATGATAGTATAGACCTTATTCATCCACAGAGTGCATGCCATAACACTAAAATGAAAACAAAACAGAACAAAACCGGAATAGATTAACAATTAGACAGGAAAACTGTTAGAACTGGAGCAGTGAAAATTTGTTTCTCCTCTGAACTTGACCTCATTTAAAGGTTTCACTAGAAAATTTTTCTTCTTGCTTTTAGTTCTTAAAATAAGTTTAACTAGTGTAACTAAATGCAAATAGCAAAACAAGTTAAATATAAAGCACACATCCATCTAGCAGTCTAACATTTACTTTCATCAGGTTACTGAACTGAAATTAAATATTTGTTTAGAATAAGTATTACATAGCATGCCCTCAACTTCACTGGTCTACTGTGTCAATTTACTCAAAAGAATGTAAGTATTATATTTAGATAGTGTAAAAAAAACCTCAGGAACTGCAGCAGAACTATCCAGACTAAAAGCATCTCATAAAAGAACATATGATACATTTTTGAGGCTGCATAAATTTAGGGCATTTAAGGCTGAACAACTGTTATATTGTGCCATTGTATTATAAGCTATTATACTTTGATCTCATTGAATCTCTTTTTAGACCAATGGCTTGTATTTGGCTGAAGAATAGCTTGTGTTTACTAAAAGCAACTCCTGCAGAAAATGTTGATTTAAACCCATTAAAAGGTGGAAAATCAACTACCTTTTCCATTGGACTTCTCAAGGAGGACTCTCTTTTTTACAGCTGTCTAAGAAATGTCTCACTTACAGATAAATTCATACAGAAAACCTAAAGACAGGACATTAAATTTAATTCTGACCTATTCAGAGGTAAGAAATGTGCCTTGGAAAATGTCTATGGTTGATAGGCCTCTGGCATTTCGTCTTGTAAAGATAGCATCTTCTAGGCCTGGAAGAAAGCCAAGTAGCCTGCACATGTGGGGAGTCAATGAGAATTCTGGCAGAGTGTCAAGCTACCTGATTGCTTTTTCTTTCCCTTGCCTTCCCCCCCACCACCCAGAAGACTTTGCAGACCCTCATAGAGGATGTACTCTGATCTCTAGAGGAAGCAAAATTTACGATAAATCAGTCTGCAGAGAAACAAAGGAAGGCAATATGTTACTACACTGCTTTACTGTGTGGGGTTGTTCCAAGTTTCTGTAAAGTACAGCTAGTTTTAAACACATCAAGTTACAGGTGCCTAATTACAGGATTTGTGGATGGATGGATGATTTCAGGCTTTTGTTTTCTGTCTTTAGTACTGAAACAAACATAATATTTCTGTGTGTTCTGTCTAATTTCCTTTCAAGAAGAAGTTTGGAAAGGACTTACTGAAAATACAACATTTTAACATCTGCATTTAGAAAGTCTGCAGGGATAAAAAACAGAGGTTAGATTTAGAAATAATCTTTTGGTTAAATTGGCTGAGGTCTACTTTCCACAGATATGTGAATTCCTGAGACAATTGTTACAAGAAAAAATTAACAAAAAGTTTTGATGATTGTGTCCCTAAAAGTACTCCTTTTGATGCTACTGTCCGTAATTTACTCCTCGTCTTCACATGGAATTCCACCCAGCTACTGGACAGAAGCAAACCTGAGAGAGCTGAGAGAACATCTACAGCTCTACAATTTTGACAGTTATTATGCATAAAGTCTAGGTTAATGCTAACCTGTGTCAGATGGTTCCCATTTCCATGGGGGATACATCATAGAAGTGTATGTTTTGCAGCTTCTCTGCAGCTTGTAGGATACAAGAGGAGTGACCTCATCTTTTGCCAGTTGTAGTTTTAGAAACGTTCTTGTGGCAAGAGCATCTCTTGGTGACAAATATCCAAGGACTCTGTGCCACTTTTTCAGAGCCAAAACATGCTCAGTACTGTGTCTACCCTGCTGTAGGCTTCTGGGATGTCTCAGAGATACAGAAAGTTGATTTATATGCTAATGATTTAAGTAAGATATTCACCTATTAAAAAAAAAAGAAAAAAAAAAAAGACCAAAGAATTCTTTTCGTAATTGATCATGATGTCCCTGAGACTCTGAAAAAAATTTTGTCATTGTTACTACATGTGTTCAAGAGGCAGAACAAATGAAATAGATCATCAAGAGCAACCTTGCCTAATGCTACCATTTTAAGAAATACTTTGAACAAGAGCTAAATTAAAAAAAAAAAAAAAAGAATGTCTAGAGAATTGAGAAGAATATGATGAAAGAAATCAATTGATGTCTGAAATTAATTTTTCCATCACTGGGAAAAGGCTGCCCAAAAGAATTCAACTAAGTGTCTTCTACAAGTGAAAGAAGACCACACACCAGTCTGTTTAATTAATGTGATTATTGTTGAGAGTCTTTCTGAACTAAAGTCATAATGCCCAGTGCATATGAAGTTTTAGTGGTCTGGCAGTGTTTTAAAGTATCAGTTCACTGTGATCTACAGTTTTCTAGACTTTCACCTCATGTCATGGTTGAGTCTTGAAACCAAAGGCAAGAAACCTCTTTCACTGAAAGGAGCGGTAGAGCATGAAAAAATTCGAGACAAAACAGCACATGAAGCTATATTACTTTGGAAACATGAATTTTTGTCTATTTATTTGAGTCTGTAACCTGTTTACTTTTTGCTAATACAGCTATGGAGGAAATGGTTGGAACATTCATTAGCCAAGTGCTTTCATTAGTCAAGTTCTAGAAAGTAGTGTTCTCCCTTAGAAACTGCATTTGTTGTTGGAACACTGCCATTGTTTGCTGGACTGAAAATTACAGGGTTCCTTCTGTTCTGCTTACAACTGGATTTATCCATGTGCAAATGATATTTTAGCTGGCTTTTAATATTGATATTTTAATGACTTTTAGTTTCTGGCAACATTAAACTATTGAAAGTTTAGAATATCAAACAGCTTTGACATTTGACTGCTAACCTTTTTTTACATTTTGACATTTGACTGTCAACAGTCTTTCCATTCTTATCTGAAAACTCAATTTCCTGAGCATTTCCATAATACAAGTTTGTGGATTTTTTGTTTTGGGGTGGGGTTTTGTGGGGGTTTTTGGTTGGTTAGTTGGTTTTGTGAGGGTTCTTTATTGCTGGTTTTGGTTTTGTGGGGATTTTCTATTTTCTTTTGTGTTTGGGGCTTCTTATGGGGGAAAAAAAAAAAAAAGAGTAGAGAGATATTTTAATTTAAATTATTTCTTAATTTATTTCAGTTAACTGAAATGTACGTGTGGGAGTCAAGACTGTCCAGAGTTCTTTACTTCAAAATAGCAGTCTTTTTATTCACTGCCAGACATTTCTATTTCACTAGTACACAGGGAATATGTACAGCATGTGTGGAAATCGACATGCAGACTATGCTGTGCTACCCGAGATAAGTATTCTGCTTTGCTTAGCAATTACATATTTCAGACTTGATAAGGATCAAATATCTTCTAGGTGATAAACAACGACTGGGGAGTAGAAAAGAGTCTTTACTGTCACACAGTTAATATCCTATCCTAATTAACTTCACATTCCTTTGCCTTCAAAGCTTTTCACTAGATAACTTCTACTGCAACTGTGACTCAACTTCCAAATGGTATTCACTGGACAACTGAATAATAGTCCTATTTATACATTAATATTTTAACAAGCATTTTTCCCTTGTTAGGTGTTTGATCTATACTGGGTATGTAACTGATGTCTCTGTTGTGTTGTGCTTGTTGTCAGATAACATACTTGTATTATGTTTGCCCTAACAAAAACGTATTCACGAAAGTTTTAAGAGAGTCTAGGAAAAATTTTGTGCTTGAATATGATTAAGTCAGGTATCTTCTTCCCTTAGCTCTGTCATATAAGCTTTCAGGTAGCTGAGACAACTAAAATGTGGATTTTATGAAGTTTTTTTCTGAGAAAAGCAGCAGTCTTCCAGGTCTGCAACTAGAATTGGCTTACTGCAGATGGAGGACATTTCTATTGACAATATTGCTATTTCTCTGGCAAGGTAAATGTCAGGAGAAAAACAACAACAACAACAGCAACAACCCACACACACACACAAATCAAAACAAAATACCTTATTGAATTACAGCAAAGGTATGGTTTTCTGATGTTTCTGGGTTAACACAGATGCACTCACTCACATGTAAGCAAAATGGTAAAGGATGTCTAGAGCCTTTTTTTGTCACAAGGACAGCATCATATGATCATGCTTTAATGTTTTCAACTCAATCTTGAAAACAAATATTTCCATCTCCCTATTCCTACAGAAGATTTTTGTAGAGATCCATTTCAGCTTTATTCCAGTCTACACTGATTCCCAGTTTCACCCTTTATCATTCTTCTAAAAAAATTCTTAATTTTCCCACCCCATTAATCTGTTGTGCATAATTTTTATAGATACTTTCACAGAGTTGATTTCACCAAAGAAGTACAAAATTTTTTGTTACCTGTGTTATCCATATACTCCTTTACTATACCTTTTCAATTTTTATTTCCTAGCATTTTTGAGGACATTCCTATAAGGTTTTGTAAAATACCATCTCTCCAACAGAGGCCTCATTTGAAATTTCCTTCAAATGGAGTTGCTTTCTCCTTTATCATGACACAGAGTCACTCTATGACCACATAATATAGCTAGGACTTTCTCCTCATTTGTCATTTCCAGTGGTTCTCAGCTTACAGTGAAAAATTGTATTATTCTATAAATGATCTTATACTTCACACCAACAAATTTTGTCTCATTTATATTACTAGCAGACTGCACACTTCAGACTGAGTCAAAAGGTTCAGCCACTTCTTCCATCTGCAAATTATCCACAAATATGTAAAGCTAAAACCTATCTATCAGATACTTGAAATGTGATAGTTTTTGGCTCCACAGTCAGAATCCAAGTTCTGTTGTAAAAGACACTATGTAAATGCACAAGCCCCTTCCTTGAGGAATAGCGTTCAAGAAACTGTTGCTATGAATATGCTATGAATGCTCACTCTACAAATGTGATGTGATTAGTCAAAATTTTCCTTCTTTTCTATCAGACTGTTACTGGAAAGAGAATGCTATTCTGGGTGGTACATTACTAGCTGACAAAAAAAAAAAAAAGAAATGAAATCTGTGCTTCTTGTGAAAGAGTTATATCCTTTGTGTGACAGAAGTAAAGATAACAAAACAATAGTAAATCAAATTTCTTGAAGTTTTATCAAACTCAAATCACAGCTCCAGTATGTTTTTCCTTCATTTAAAATCTAGAATCCTTGGCTGAGGAAGGAAATTTCTTAATGAAAGTAAATATGGGTGATGTAAGAGCCAGTAGAGAAGTTACAGTCAGTGAACTGTAGTAGATATGTAATACATAATGCTTTGAGGAAGGAAGAAGGGCTAGTAGCCTGTGAAACAGCACCTTCCAGTTTTTCAAGATTCTTCAATAACAGTGCAAATTATTCTTATTGAGTTTCCCTCTGAAAGTCAAATGGGCATAGAGATATACATGTATGTTATGTTTACTTTCAACTCCATCACAGGTGTGTGGAAGTAAGAACAAAAAGGCAGTGGGAGAATCTTGCCCATTCCCATGGTCAGCATGATTCAATATATTACTACTATCTGCAGAAAAAATACTTGGAAACATATGGATTTGCTATTGGATTAAAACATCAACCAAGCTCTAAAGTGCTAGACATGAAGACCAGGAGTAGTGCTTAAGTGCTGTTCATTTAGATTCATTGAATATGATCTGTCAGAGCAGGTAGCCCAGAACCACAAAGCTGAATCTATTTTACTAGCATGGAAACTTTCTTTCCCCTTTACATTGAAATTGGACAGAAATTTGCTGAGGATTGTTTGATATGCCTCTAGACCTCTCCAAAAGTAGAACTTGTTTCTAGGATTCCTACATGAAATCTACAGCACATTTATTAAGTAGGAAATAGAAATCCTCTGCAGTGCTCTCTGAGAGCAAAAGCAATGAGCCATTGCAATATCTAATTCACGTAATACTGACAGTAGCTGCATAGGAAGAGTGAACATAAGCTGATGACAAGTTAGATGAGCTGATCCTTGTTAAGGAACCCATTAAGGGGGCTAAACCTGAGACACAATTACATTACTGAAATTTCTTGCCTAACATCAGAGTTAATAAAATAATAACACAAATGCATTACTTAATCAGGAGCAAATTGAATTCTGTCAAATTTCTGTGCACTTTATATTTGCCCAATATATACTGTCTTCTAGTAATAGAAAAGAATCTATCTACTTCCAAAGCATTCTTGAGGCAGGAAAGTCCAAACCAATTCTGACATAGCAGGGATTTTAGATCCTGAAACTTGAAACAATGGTGACCTTATGAAAAACATCACAGTAAGGTTTAATTAAATACAATCAACTTAAGGTTAAAGGAAATCTATCCATGAGATGTTCATGTATCTTTTCAAATTTATACAGTAGATTGTAATTGTTTGAAGTATATACCCATATATAAAAGGTAGACCTATATAAGACCTGTTCTATTATCTAATGAGGAAACTAGGATTTCTCCTAGACAGCTACAACTTCTTTAGATCCATAAAAGCACATGATCCATCTGGCAAGGCAGTAATAATTTGGAAATCTTAAAAAAAATATACATTTAGATATATTTGTACACAGTATCAGCATATTTATGGAGAGTCAGTGTAAATATATTGATTCCTTCCTGCAATCAAGCTTATCCTTTAAAACAAGTACTCTGGTAATGAAATCTACTTTTTTATATCTTATAAACCTCTCAGTGCTTCTTTGCAAAACCTCTCACTCCATCTTCTCCATGAACAAAGTATTTTTGTTGTGGTAGATGAATGCCCAGTAATCCTCCTCAGATCAGTCTCAATATCTAACACTTAGGATCATGGGGAAGAGAGAGACTGCAGATGTGTGAAATACACTTGTATCAGCAGCAACAATAGAAAATTGTATGCTGAGTAGATGAAATACATCATTATTTAGGACTAGGAATTAAGTATGTAACTTAGCAGTGAATGCAGTGCTTTCCATCATGCTAGACAAAAAGCTCATGTTTAGCAGATTCCATGATTCACTCTTCTCCTACCCACAGTTAGCTGTTGACCTAAGAAGATCTAATTTAGCACATCATTCTGTTGGATTTAACTTCATTTGTTATGAAGAAATCACACCATCCTCTCCTCATAGCCTAACATTTCATTGGATAAGTACTAAGAATAGTATACAGATGGCTTTTGAAGGGAATAAGTTCTAGTTGACTGACTAGGAGCAGAGAAAACAAAGAGCTAGAGGTTTGCTTTTTTTGAATTGTTGGGGTTTGGTGGGTTTGGGTTTTTTTGTTTTGCTTTGCGGGTTTTTTGGTTGTTGGTTGTTTTTTGTTGTGGGTTTTTTTTGTCAGAGATAAGGTTGAGTCAATGCTATGACTGGACTTTATGAACTTAGGTATGTGTATGAACTTAGGCTAAGCATGTATGAGGAAAGAGGCCTTATTTTCTAAGCCTACAATAAAGCATGTTTAAATAGTTATGTTAAGCTGACTTTTATTAGTTATTTATTAGTTATTTATTAGTTATGTTAAGCTGACTTTTCTCATCTGAGAATGTTAAACATTCAGCATGTTAAGCATGAATAGTTAAGATGCTGTAAGCTTGTTAGTTCTTTTGTCCCCTGGATCTTTGCACAGTTACTGATGCTGTTTAAAGGGGAATAGAAGGGCACAGGAGAGTCCCACTTCAGAACAGCTCCAGCCTCCTGCCTTAAAAGATATTTGGAAGGTATCGGTTTAAATGCTCTAACTATTAACCTGTTGAATAGGAAAGACATGAGCACAGTATCTTCCATAAATTATCTGGAGGAGTACTCAGAGAGAACAAGATCAGCCCTTTTACACATGACAAGGAGCTGCATGTGACATTGCTAACATAACTATCTGAATAAAGTTACCTACAGTTATGTAAAATTTTAAATGAAAATAATTGTAGTTGGCATATTAGCTCACAGGATCAGTAAACTAATGAAACTAACATTCATATGGCAATGAAGTCAGTATGTGATTTAAAATGATAAGGATTCACCAGGGAGAGGATATTTAAAATTATGTAAGTCATCTAGAAAAAAAATTTCTTTGGTCTTTAAACACCATGTTGAACATGTTATAGAGTCTCCAAGTAATATGCCCATCTGACAGTATAAGGAAGTTAAACTGACCTTAGGTTATCAATCTCAGTGAAAGAATGCATGTAAGTGATTGATATGCTTCCTCCTTTTTGTGCTATCTTTAATCTTTTTCATCAAAATGTACGTAAAGTCACTTCAAAAGAATTTCATTATAAATCCTTGCAACAATTAACAGCAAGTTCTTACTTTAACAAATCATGAGCAGTGAAAGATTGCCTCTTTTGAGAAGTAACATAGTGACCTGGTAGCTTCAATCCTGAAAGCATCTTTGCTTTAACACCTTCTCAACATGCATAAATGAATTTTATACACCTGGTTTGTTGATGCATTCTGCCATCCCACTCATCTTTTATGTGATTGCTGCTTTGAAGATGTTAAGGGAATAGGCTTGATTTTGATACTTATTTCCTGGGATTTGGGGAGTGTGATTGTTAAGCTATTACAAAAGACATTGTCATTATTTGAATAAATCATAATCTGAGGTTACTTCGCTCTTGTTGATTTTCTTTTGACTTATGGATTCTGGTTTTCATTTCCTCTGAGCTCTTCTATTAATTGACAGGTGGTTCTGATGTGGTTCACTAAAGCAACCTCTCTCAGGTTACAGGCTGACTCTCCAGATGTTTAATTTCATCATTTTGATATGCTTCAGTTACTTTCTAGGCTACTTCTATCTAACACTGGTACGCTTATATCCCTCTTCTACTTTTTTCTCCCACTAGAAAAAGTGATTTTGTGGTTGTTGTTGTTGTCGCCATCTCACATTTAAATTAATTCCCCTGGCATAAGCTTAAGATTTTCAAGCAATCATTAGTCATGGAAAGCCTTCAAATCTCAGACCATTTCCATTGGCAACATGAACATCTTTGTGACATTATATACAATTATGAAGCGTCCTCAAAAGCCAGCATTACATTGTGATCCCCACTGTCACTCAGGTTCTTTGATTTACAGACATGCAGAAAAACTTATGAGATTTATGAATGTTGTAAGTCTCCAAATTTGGGGATAGCAAATGCATTTCATTTGTTATTTCTGAGCCCTGTAACTCTTCCTTTTGTTTGATATGCATGACACTTGCAATGTCAAAATGTTCAAATCTGTAGTATTTTGTCAAGGGGTCATTTTACAGGTTCTAGATAAAGAATGTTATAATTGCTCTGCAACATCTGAAGCCTCCTGTAAATTGCCTTATGTTGCCAGCTTTCCTTTATTACATTTTTATGCCATAGATCTATAAATGGACAACAGCTTTTAAGATGACATTTGTTTTAATACACTGTTGTGTACTTGACAGTCTCAAATTAAGTTGATTTACTTCCAGTTCTGTAATTTGTTGGCTCCCATACACAGGTAAATATCTGCATTCAGCTAAAATTTAAACCTAAAAATGTAAAAGAAAGAAAGAATCTATTTAAGAGTTTTGATTGATAAAAAATTTTTAATCATTGTTCTCCAACTCCGTCCAATGTTAAAACTTGAATTCATGTGCAGAAAAGACCTTTAGACCTCTGGGAAAGATCCATATCAAAAAAGTTTCAAGGAAGTTCTTTCTCCCAGTAGTTCCAAACCAAAAAGCCTGTCTAGATAAACTTCCTGACAAGATTTACAGACATGCTCACCTTTGATTTGTTCAGATAAACTTTTCATTAGCTTCTGAACTCAGCACTCTGGGAGTCACCACTCATTGCTCCTCCCCAGCCGAAGGAATACCTACTCATGGAGAAACATTCATTTTAAATTCAGAACTGCCTCAGTTATCAACAGAAAAGAGCTTTCAACAACAGAAAGAGATTTCTTTATTTTTTTGTTCTGCTGGGTACACTTCAGCTACTCTAGGAAGATAATGCAGAGTTATATACTTAATTAAGAACTAAACTGTTTATTTTCAAGGTGTATGTTATACCTTAGCAGTCCATGACTCCCTCTCGATAGTTTTCCCATGGATTTAGAGATCCTACCTATGTAACTGTGCTTCCTATCATTCTCCTTAAGAGAATAGTTTAGCTTTTAAAGCTTGACAAGTGACAGGCTAGCCAAAATAAATCAACTAGCAACAGTCTCCTTTAGTAGTCTTAAATTACCTCCCAGCCATCAAATATGCAGACATCCACACATTGTTGTAAACTTTTATCATATTTTTATGGTTATGCTTGCCAGCTAGGAGTTAATGAGCAAAAAGATGCAAAGGCAAATTTCCATGTTATCTAGTGCCTGGTAGTATAACCTATCTGTATAAAGAACTTCTGTTTGAGCTGTAACATTTTCTGGACTGTCATGAATTGAAATGACTAAATGTCATGTAGTCAACCATCTTTTCCAGTATAGGTCTTTCCATGGCAATACACTGCTTCAGGGTAACAGTCAGTATGGGCAAATAAAAATCCATATGCCAAACAAAAAAATTAAAAAGTTTCATAAAATTCTTCAGATTTAATAATGAACTGAATATGTGGCATCTCATATTTTTAAAATATGAACTGCATTTTTTCTTAGTATCTGAGAACATATTTATTTTTTGGGGGGAGGGAAGAAAAATAAAAAGAAAAAAATAAGAAACTTTTAGAAGCAGCATTTTTCTTCCTTAAAAGTGTGAGGTTTCACAATGTAAATGAAGCACTGAAAAAAACCAAGTATCTGTCAGAAGCTGAGGAGTCAAAACTAGATACTTGGGAGCACCTCTAGTAAAGACTTTAGATATTTATTATATGGTCCAAAATTACACACTTTGAATATCTAACCAAAATGAGAAGCAGTTTGTGACTGAAATTAAAGCCAGTGCTTAATGGTGGTATTATTTCAGAGTGAGATAATTTACAGATCAAAAAGGCAAAAATGTGGGGTTTTTTATTTTCTATTTGATCCATGGAAAACAGTCCTTCATCAGAACTGTAGTGAAAAGAAAATGAAATTCAAAGTCACACTGCAGTAACAAGCTTATCACATAGGACTCTGTGAAAAGTAATATCTGGTTTCTTACAGAAAAAATATATTTAAACAAAAAAAAAAAGAAAAATAGGAGTTATTATGTATCTTTTGTGACTTCATTCCTGTAGTGAGTCATTAAATACCTTCAATGAATTTGTGATATGTTGAAATCAAAGATACCACTTCAATATACTTCTATGAAGCTGAAACAGACCTTGAAAATTCCTGAGAATCTTTGAAGTCACAGAAGAACATTTTGAAATCTCTGATATGAATGTAAAGTACCTGTTATGATACTCAGTCTTTACATGAAATAGTTAAAAACATTGTTCTAGAGGTTCCATACCGAAAATAAAATCTATGTACACCGGCTTAACAGAACCTAAATGGAGCATGGAAAGAAAGATTTGTACAGCTTATAAAGTTTATATAACTATTATAACTGTTGTAACTTGTACATGCATCATAGCTTCACGAGTTTAAAGCAATAGACTGCCAGCACATTAAGTATTTCACTTTTTATCCTTTCTTGTGATGATTTATTTTATGATTTGTGAGGGTTTTTTTCTTTCATCTAAGGGAGCAGCCACCAACAGCTACTTTCATTCTGAGTCGGGTTTTTATTTAATAGAAGCCCAAAATGTGGAATTAGAAGTTAGATATTTCTTCAATCTGCTTCAAAACTGTTTAAATAAATAGCAGCTCTCTTTTCTATACTGATCAAGTCCTGAAAATGAAATACATAAACCCAAGAAAATAAAACAGATAAACATATAGACAGCTTTTATGTTAAAAGCAAGGAAAAACACACTTCAGCCTTTCTAAATCAGGGGGGAGGCATACCAAACAGTGTTTAACAGATTAATACACTCCATGAAAATTACCTTAGTTCACAAGTGCAAAAATTCTGAAAATTTACTCCTCCCTACCTTAGTTTTAGTATCCACAGGGCACAATGTTTATACTGGGGCAGCACATCTGGGGTCCCATTATATTAATGGAAATCCAACCAATGTGGCCAGTGAATTTTATGGTATATATTATCCTAAAATATATTGTCAGAGAAAAAGCTAAGCAAAAAGATGTAAATAAATTGAAATAGGGATAACAGACTATTGCTTATTATAGCAAAACAATATTGCTTTGAAGCATATGGACAGGTTTAACCTTTATGAGGATATATGTCATCTAATATGTTTTAATGAATTACATCTACTGGGAAATAATTTCTCACACATGCAAAAAACTGTTTAATAAAGTCATAACTCTTTCCTCTATGGGCAAACACTGTCTTATTCCAACAGCTGGCGACACTTAAGCAGCACAAGGTATTGAAAATGGCTAAAACTAGCTAATTGAGGGCTCCTCGATTAGACCAAATCAGGAATCTGGCACCTCATGCACTAACTAAGCCCATTATCTTTGGCATAGGACATGAGAGAACTCCTCATTTGGCAAGAAAACAGACTGCACAGTAATAATTAACATCATGCATGTCACAAACCTATGTGTATCTGTAGCTCCTTCTAACTTTGTGTAAATAAAATAACCTAGATTCTGTTAGACTGAAAAAATGTCAAGAGACAACCAAGGGGGTCAGATTACTCTGGAACATCCAATCAGTCTTTTCTTTTCTGCACCTGCCTGAGTGCAAGATACGTAGACTTGTATTTTTGATTGATAGTGTCATACACTAACACAGATCTACCTCATTATACTTGCAATTCATCTTGTTCATGAGGTTATTTAATAAAAGGCAGCCTCTTGGTAAGATAGCCATAATCATTGTGCATAAACTAATTTTATTATTAATTAGAATTATATAAGGTCATTTTTATTGGTGCAGCTAGATTGATGGATAGCTCTGTAATTGTTTTCAAAGACACAGGCAGCTATAATACAATTAAGTAAGAAAGGATTGATCCTAGCTACATCAAAATCAATTGAAACTGATGGCACCCAGAAAGTCACAGAAAAGCTCAATAAAATTTAGGATAAGGTCTAAAGTAAAACCAGCTCACAGCCTACCCCCATTTCTCTCAAAATTTTCAATTTACTCTATATTTAATGAAAAAAAATCCTTAAAACATTTTGAGTGGCAAGGTTTTTATAACAGTCTAATAAAGCACAGACATTTTAAAAAGCCATCAACACAGCCTTGTCAATAGTTTGGATCTTTGTTGATGCTACGAAGCTGAAAGGTTAAAGTGTTAGCTAAAATGGAGAAAAATCTAAACCTTTATTTCAGTGTGACAGATGTACTTGCCTTGAGCACTAACAAGGCATTGCTAATTACTGATACAGTTGCAGAAAAGGCACTCTGACAGTCATGATCTATGAACAAATTTGTCTTCCAAGTGACAAGTCAAACAGAGGTTACAGAGGATCTTGGGCACTGCCAGAGTGGTGGGTGGGTTCTAAAAAAATCTTGCACTTTCATTTTGATTGCTGTAGGGGAAATATTGCACCTTCAACTCAGATGATGTCAGAGACCCTTTCATGCTCATACCAATCCAAACAAAGACACCAATGTTTCTTTCTATACATTGCCAAGAGGTCTTTAATCAAACAGTTTCTTAGAATCTCATTTTTCCTAAATTATTCCATGATTTTGTGTGGTACAGTATCTAAGTTACAAGTATCAGCTAATGACGAATTAAATCATACATCCTAAAAATAATGTTCTAGCTTTTTAAAAAAATAATAGAATCTGTAAAAATGTTATATGTAAATCTATTTTTAAAGTGACTAATTTTAAAATACCTGAAACCTTATATTGTCCTGTCATTTCAAATATAATGCAGATTTTTGAGAACTTGCATTCTGGTGAAAGTAAATGATACTATGCTGATTCTAATGCACAAAATCAGGTAATTCTACTACAAATTCAACTTTTATCAAGTATAATAATTGAAATAAAGTGGAAAACATAGCTAAATAGTACTGCTATTATGTTTGAGTCTACTGTCCTCATTTTTAAAGTGGTTCATTCTTGAGATAAATACATTCTCGATTTCTTATATCTCAAAAGAGTTCAGATAAGATACAGTGAAAACACTGTTCTTATCGAGATGAAAGAGTTATTCTTATTTATTATAAATGTGGATAGGTATTCCTGATGGTGAAACAGTTTTCTCACTGCTACACTGGCAGGTGTAATTTGAGGACTGCAAATAGCAATATGAAGGATTTTTTAATCAGCATTTAATCTTCTAAAATAAGCACATTACCAGTATTTATTTTGCAAATATTAGAAATCTCCCATAAAAGCTATCACAATGCCTTTGGGTGTAATAAGATTAAATCATTTGGGTCAGATCCCAAATGGGATTAGGCTTCCTGGCACAAAGCATTACAGCAATTCAGTGTTAGGCAGCGAGCCCAGGAGTGTAATTCAGGGATTTTTTACCTTTTCACATTCCATGTACAATGAAAGGGAAAAACTTGCATTCCACAGTGGGGCAAGAAGTATGAGAAGTACCTAGAACAGGCAATATGAGCATCAAACCACCAACATAATGAAACTTCATTTTCTTTTCTCCATTGTTTCTGTCTCAGCAGGTTTCTGAGCTCAAAACAATTTTCTCTACATTTTTGCTTAAATCACAAATTTACAATAATTTTTCATTATACTCAATGTATGCAGCAGGAAACCTTACATCCAAGAATATCGTTGGTTTCATGGATTTCAAATTCCCACTTTATACTTCTGATGAAGAGATTTGAACCACTAGAAAGCAAACCTATTCTGGTTATTACACTTTCATGAATCTTATGTTAATGACTGCACAGAAATGCAATTGCAATTAAAGCAATGGAGGGTCTCTCTTCCTAAGTTTTGTAGCTTGGTGTTTAGGTCATTTGAATAAAAGAAGGTATTCCCTGCTTTGAACTGAGGACAGCTTCAAACCCAGTTCTCCCATTGTAGGAATAATGATTGGAATCATTACCATTGTGCAGAAACTAAAGTAATTATTCTCTCAGTGTCTCTGAACAGAAATATTTCAGATATAATGCTTCAAGTTGAATTGTTATTTATGTTCACTGCAGACAGAAGCTACTTATATAAATAACCTGGAGGGTGCTAGTCATGCAGAGGTGTGTCTGAACATCTAGCTTTGAGCAAGGCAGCAATTCCAGGCATGCTTAAAGTCAGGAGATCAGGTACCTACATCTACAGCTTAAGACCTAGAAATTCAGCAGATATTTTCTGGATTTCTTCACAAGTTTCATAAAATTCAAGTTAAGTACTTGGGTGGTTTCACTTTATTTTCTTAAGCAGTATATAAGCAGTATATACATTAAAGATAAAGAACAGTTTCTTTAAAGAGTGTCAGCTTTCATTTCTATCTCATATGCTTTTCAACTGATATTTAATGATTTCCAAGGATTTTTCAGAAACACTGCAATAAACCAAGTTGCCAGATGTTACAAAATAGGTTTGTTTCTTCTTCAGGTTTACATTTTTACAACAGGTGCATCACATCCCTCCGTTTATATATCCAGCTGCACTATTATAGTGAAAGAAACAATTCTACCAGGTCGTTCCCAGTAAGGGGACACTCAGGCAGTGGCTGTTGGGTGGTGTACTGCTGGACATTAGAGAAAAGAAAACACAAAGATCCTTGAGGTAGCAGAAAATGTCCTTTCTCTAATTCTCTTAGTTCTCTGGTGGAGCTAAGATAACCCTACTTTTCTATTCATGCTCTGCAGAGGAAAAACAAGAAAGAAAGTCTTCTGCTTGAGTGGGACTCGCAGAGAAGTATTGTGGCAGTCTGCAACATCTGGGAACTGCACATTGCCAACATTATGCAAATATTGTCAGCTGGCCAGACTGGGAAGGCTCCAATTGATTTTTATTAATTTTACTGACACACATCTTCAGGCCCCAAAATATTCTGTTTAAAATGTGCAAGCTTCTGAATTGCTAACACAAGAGAAAACAAATAAACAAAATCCTTTGACCTAAGTAAAATCTAAGAGATCTCTCTTTACCCTCTGCAGAGGCTAAGTGCCTGCACCATAATGTAAATCAAGAATATTATAGTGTTTTTTACTTTTATGCAAGCCTTTTTCCAGATAGATTTTACTGATAATATTGGTGTAAAGACATCCTACTGTTAAACACTCACTCCTGACCAAACTGCAGTTCTCTGTCCTCTCAGCTGTGCCAACAGAACTCTGTGGCCACACTGTAAACAGGACTGGTAAACTAATCCAAAATAGAAGTAGTCTTTAATTTAATAATATCTATGATATAATTTAGGTAAATCCTGAAGTGTAATGTTAGAGCACTATGTTATGTTCCAATGAGAATTAAATAAAGGGCTAGCAGAAATAGTGCTGTCAGCGTAGCATCTGCTCATGTGATCTTTTAGTCATAATAATAGCACTAAATCTCAGTATATCAAAGCAGACGTGGAAACTAACACACACAGTACATCTTCTGAATATTCCCTATGAGCTGCTCATGAGCAATCTGCAGGCCAAAAATTTATTCACTGAAGAAATAAATGAATATTTTCTGGATAATGAATAAATCCAAGAATTTTGCCATATGTTTGTGGACAACTGGTGAACAGACAAAAAAAAGTTGGTGAAATTTAACCCAATAAATAATTCATTAAAATTCCTTGTCTTCTCTAAATTTAAACCCACAGATTTCACTGTCTCTAAGTTCCTTTTTTACAAGTACTACTACCACCCAGTGACTTCATTCATTATACACTTTGCCATCACTGTTGGTTACCATCAAAGGCTTTATATCCAGGAAGCAGAGGAGGAGAGCAATCCCTTCTGGATAAAATGTTAAATCAACTTACATTTCACCTCAGTATTTCAGCACTGAAACCATCACCTGCATTTGAATGACCAAGAAACTAAGAGAGATCACAAGCAAAGAATAATGCAGTGGGTTGGCTGCCACTTCATTTGCCTTGACCCCTACTTTGTAACCTGCCACTATTGAATTTTAGAGGAAAAATGACTAGAGCTAAGGAACCAGGCAGAGTGAAAGTCAACATCATCATCTCTCTCTCTGCAGGTCAATAGTTCAGCATCATCATTCCGGAAGAACTAATCTCATTTCTGAAACCTATTTCTAAGTGTACAGTTGTTATCTAAAAGACAATCCAGAGACCTTTTTAATGCTTTCAAGTCGAGGAAGTTAAAACAAAGTGAAACAGAAGAATATAGAACCTCCACTATACCCTTATCTTGAAGGAACAGGTATTTAACATCACCTTTGTCACTCAGAGCACAGGAAATTTTAGCATTATCCTTCCCAGAAAGGTCTGTTTAAGTGATCTATTTCACTTTATTGACCTAAGAGTGTCTTACATCTCATAAATAATGAAGAAAACTAAAAGCTCAGAAAGAATAACTTGCTGTGAACACCGTCAAGGCAAAATATAAAATAGGTGTCAGAGTAAATTATCCAGGAAGCTAAGGTCTTAATTTTCTTTCATAGGAAAGTATAGCAAAAATAAGATCTATCAATGCATTTTGTTATGTACAATAGTAACATAAAGAAATTATAAAATAAACTTTTGTCAGCACAGCTTACCTTAGAACT
Organism: Galbula dea; assembly: GCA_013399015.1. Classification (NCBI taxonomy): domain Eukaryota; kingdom Metazoa; phylum Chordata; class Aves; order Piciformes; family Galbulidae; genus Galbula; species Galbula dea. The sequence goes on along the minus strand of VWZX01004113.1, from coordinate 289,391 downwards.
TTACCTTATGTACATTTTCCTCTTATACTCCTTGACCAAATAATGCTGCAGGTTTAGGTAGTTGATGTAGATGCTGGTGTGTGAGTTTTAATTGATTTGATATGTTTAAAGGGATTATTCTCTATAAAATATTTTTTTATGATCTTGCCTGTTAAATTGTGGAGCATCTGCAGTTACCCTACGAAGTCAATGGATATTTTAATATATAAATACAGAAAGGAGCACTATTAAACTACATTTTTTTCAGTTACACCATGACTCTTTTCTTTTTGCAAACTTTCAGTAACAAGGATCCAGTCCTAATCTTTGGTAACAACAAACTGTACTCAAAGATAAATAAAATAACTTAAAATCTGGAAGTAGGAAAAGTAAAACTTGTAAGTCAGAGAGTTAAAGAAAAAAGCTATGAAAGAGGAGATGAAAAACTCCAGATTCTCCTTGCAATAATGAAGATATTAATTTTGACCTAATTACATGAAATAAGCCAATCAAAATCATTTGAAGTCAGACAATAACCTGCTTTAATTCCTTCTTTCATATTTTTACAGTAGTCTCCAATATCTCAGTCTTAAGAGTATCACTATTTTTAAATTATCACTTGCTTGTAGGATAAAATTAACATGCATTTTAAGACCATGTTTCCCAAATAGCACATTTAAAAAGCTATATGTTCTTGGCTTTTCAGAAATACTGTGTACCCCATTTCTTATTCAGTCTCTGACAAAAAGCTATAAGGTGACGTCAATCAGATAGATTAGTCAACCAAAGTCTAGAGCAACACCCTGACTTTTATACATTTTATTAGCCATGCTCATGACTCAAGGGAATCAAGTGTAGAGGGTTATCTTCCTCTGTAGAAAAGGAGCTAGTATTCATACATTATTTTCTTTTAGTTTTCATCATTGTGATGTACACTTATCAGGCTTTTTTAATTTAATTACACTATTACAGAGGTACTTAATTTATAGGATTCTAATTATCCAAACATTTAGAATGTGCAGAGTATGTTTGTGGAATTATTAAGACCTTATAAAGAAGTCAATAAAAAGGGAATCAAAGGACAGACAATCAGATAGTGAGAGATGACTGCTGGCACACTGGCAAAATATGGTCCTAGCATAAACACATGTATTATTACAAAACCAGAATTCAGAGCTCATTTAATCAGAGTCAACATAACTCAGCTCCTAAAACTTGGCAGAAGTTCAGATTTTAGATTTAGTTATATTAAAGACTTGCCCTTTTTTTATTTATTTGATAGTTACTTCCACAATCTGAGATTGGTATATCATTGTTGAAGGACTTTAGAGCATGAACATAGACTTACTTTCTAGTGTACCTGGTATAGCATTTAATGGTAAGCCTCACCCACTTTGAAAACTAAATCCAAAAATATGAGTAAGTTCTCTGTCTTTTCTGTTTTCCTTTATTTCTCTAAAGTGGTCACTATAATATGTTATGGAAGTAAATTTAAGCTCTGATCAACAGTAATGGAGGTCAGGTTTTGGCAGTTATATAAATCCAATGAGGTTAACTAGCCCATAAAAAATAAGTGCTGAAGTGTTCATTTCTCTGTGGGTTATACTGCTAGGTGACTTGCTTTTCCTGTTATAACCATTTTATTACAAATTTCTACAGCAGAGAAAATGCTAAGTGATTTCTGGAAGAGACATGAACAATAAAAGTCACAGCAGCTTTTATATGATGTATTATTTGCATATATCAGAATGACCCAAATAAAGTTCTAACCAAAAAAAGATCAAAAAATAGGCAAGATAGAATGCTACTAAATTTAGTAACAGATTTTTTAAATGACACCTAGGTAAAAAGTATATATTTTTTTTTCCTGATGGCATTTTGATTTTGTGATTATAATTTGTCTGAATGCAGAAGGATAAAGTAGGAGTCTGGGAATGAACTGGTTATCAACACAACTTTCCACTAAACAATGATAGGATGTCAGAATTTAACTTTTCATTATTTCATTCTTTAAAACACTCTATATTCTCATAACTTCATATTAGACTTATTTTCTGCAATTATTTCATTTCATTCAGAATTATGCTGGGAATCTTTCCTTCTTTTTTTTTTTGTGAAATAAAAGTTTATGTGTGGACTAAACTTGTGGCAGCTTTCCCTTGAGAGAGGCATTTAGAGTTTCTTATATCCCTTATTTAACAGGTCAAGCTTTTCAGCTTCAATAACACACAACATTTACAAGCCAGAAGTTACACACTTGACTTAGCATATCTTTAGATTAAAGTTTTTCTGGAAAAAGAGAGGGAAATGAAAGAGCATTCAAATTAATTTTATGTTGTTCACTTTCTTAAAGAAAAACTATGACACTGAATTAAATGATCATTTTATATAGTATTAGGTATATAATTACCAGAGCCCTTAGGAAATACATAATTCTAATTTTGTATCAGTAATCCTGTCAGTCAGTAGACATGAAGAAGTTCTTCACTGTGAGGGTGGTTGGGCAGTGGAAGAGGTTGCCCAGAGAGGTTGTGGAAGCCTCATTCCTGGAAGCTTTTAAGACAAGGTTTGATGGGGCCCTGGGTAACCTGATCTAGGGGATGGTGTCCCTGCCAGGCAGGGGGGGTTGGAACTGGATGATCTTTGAGGTCCCTTCCAACTCTGACAATCCTATGATCCTATGTTCACTCAATATGGTTAAGAGTTTTAAGGCATAGAAGCCTTTAAAGAGGTTCTCCTAAAATCAGTGGGCTAACTAGCAAAGCAGCATATCCTTTTTTATTGTCTTCTATGTTTGTCATAAAACCCTTGAATAGTCAGACCTTATGGGTTTTAAGTTACATAAAAACTTTCAAGAGGAAGTGGTGACACTGGCTATATTCTGCACAGTTTACTGAATTTAAAGAAGGGGTCTAACAACTCCAGTTGTTGCATCAATCTCTGTCACTGACCTTTCACAGGGCAGCTGAGCTCTCTCCTCTTTTTTTGTCTTTTAACTTTTCAGTCTATTTAGGCTGTAAAGCCTTCTAGACAAGCATCTAGCTTTTAGAAAGGGTGTAAGTAGACCTTCTCATGATGGATTCCCATTGTGATTATGACCTCCAGCTGGTATCTTAGTACAGGTAATAAACAACAGCCATAACATCCCAGGCTGGAGTTCTTCCACACAGATCATGTGTCTCCTGAGAAGCTACGTACAGCTCTGCATAAAACCAGAGGAAACTTTGCAAAGGCAGATAATGATTTCTTCACAGAATGTCTCAACAGACAGAATATTAAACAAGAATACTAAGCATATATTTATGAAATGGGAGATATCCTCAGATAAAAGTCTTTATAAATAATCATGGTTCATCTGAAACTATTTCTCTGCAAAGAATGCATTGATTTTTAAGCAGTGAAATCAATGGGAACTGCAGCTAAAATAGATTGTGCAATATGGTCCATGTTATCAATGGTTTACATTTATTCACCCTATTGTCTGAGATTTTCTGTTGATTGTCTTTTGGATTAGCTGTTGAGCTTTTTGAATTGCAGCTCAAACTTGATCTTTGGTGGGATAATGCATTATAAGTTTCATTTCAGGCAAGATTCCACTCAAAGGAACAGCCACAGAATCTGACTTAGCACAGTTCTTTTGGTGGAAATTAATTATTATATGATCACATACCCTATTACCCACTTGAATACCAGAATTTCTCAACTGGCATTTTTTAATTGAATGTGGTATCTCTGGAGTTCTTTATTTAGCAAGAAAGGACACTTTCAATGCTGTTTCATAAGCAGAGTATTTTCAAGAAGTCAATTTTTATGCTCTGAGGGGGTTTCTGTCTACCAGAGAACACAAATACCTGCACATGCTCCCGTAAGACAGGAGGATCAGGAAGACTGATAAGGAAAAAGCCCTTGCTCTAGATATTTCAGCCTTTTTAATGCACAAACAAGAACAAATCAGTAAGGTTCTGGTTCACCATACATCAGCATACAGAAGGTGACAGGTAAGGCTGCAAACACAGAAAACAGCAGAGAAATATTGTAAAGTAAATCAATAGCCTGAAATACCTACAACACTTGAAATATTTTTTTTAGTTCAAGCTAATCAGCTATCACATGTTTTTTATATGTTAGCTTAAATCTTTCCATGTAGCTACTGCAAGAAATATTGAAGTGTGCCATATGGACCATACATCTGATTCAGGGTAGCTGTTCCTCTGGTGAAGGTCTGGGTAAAGTTTAGGGGTTTTTAGTTTGGGTTTGGGGTTTTTTTGTTATTTCTAGCAATAGGTGATGCAACATATCTTTTTCTCAATACTTTCCTGATAAGAAGTTTTCTAGAGTATTAAGGGCAAAGATTTCCAGCAACGTCTGTGTGACCATACCTAAGTTACACAGGTTTAACTTAACCTGATCATAACTCCTAGGCCCAGTAAAAAATAAACTTGGATCACCAGAAAACAAGAGAAGTGTACCAAAAGTGTAAAGTGTACAATGGAGACTTTAGACTGCCTAAAAAGCAATAGCACAATATACAAGACACATTTGACTTATCTAAAAATGTAATTCACCAGCTAAACTTATTTGATAATAAAAGAGATTTGCTTTGAAATTACTGAAGGAAGCAAAAATTCAGTGCATTTTAAATTGCAAATCGTTATTCTATTAGTAAAATTCAGTCTAGAAATATTTCAAAGAAATAATTTCTTTGTCTTCCTACACCTTTTTTTTCTATAGACAAATATCTTGATTATTAGAAGCAATAATTACAAAGATTCTATTAACTGATTCTAACAAGATTCTATTAGTAAGAGCAAGGACATATTTTTAAGAAACAAAATTAAATAGCAAGTATGTTTTCTCCCTTCTTTAAGAATTGCTTGTCCTAGTTTCCAGCTTACTGTAAGTGTCTCATATTCACAAAAAAAACCCCCTTCATTGCACTGCTAAGTCTGATTTGTAAAAGACAGGGTGAAGAGTTCAGGCAGGCATCTAGGCACACCCCAAACAAAATAGCTCTGAATTCCTGTACTGAACATGAACAAACAAGGGATGCATCCCATCGGAGTCTCGACAGATCTGTCATAGTTTACCATCAGCTCCGTCACATTTGCATGCCTTGTCATTCTGTGCAGTAGGGCAAGGGTTGGCCTGCAGCCGAACTGACGGTTTGCAGAAGTGACTTATGCCTCCCCTTCGCGGTAGATGCTGCAGGCAGCATAATTCCTGATGAAAGTGTGCTCCCTAGTGTTACAGTGCTACAAAGGCCAGGGAGCTCCCGTTAGGAAGGGAAAGAGGGGAAAAACCATCTCCGAGTATTGCTTTAGCCCATGCTTCTGTTTCAGGGAGGTGTATTCTGGTCAGGATTTCTACACCATTACTCTTGAAATACCAAATATGGTTGGTTTTCAAAATAAATTAAAAAAATAAATCCTTTAAAAAAAACCCAAAAGAGGTTCAGGCAGTTTTTCTCTTTTCTTTGAAGAAGGTAAGGACGATTTCACTGTACATGACTCAGCAACAACTTTTCAGTCTGGAATAATAAAGACTGCTTAAAACATGCTCCATGGTATTTAAATACATTGATGGCCTGATTTTGAGTGCTTTTCAAAGCCAGCAGTGGCCTCCAACCTCCATTTGGATTATCAGCATTCCTAAAAAAAGGCTTATAGACCTCAGGTGTGCTGGTGGCTGAGCTGTGCCCATAACCTATTGCACCTGCTGTGTATTATATGATGCAAAGTTAAACCCCAAAGTTTTTAAGGGAAACGGTTCAGAGACCCTACAGGACACAGGTATCCATATTCAGCCCTTGTACACTGAGCCTATCATGATGATGGGATAACCCTTCCAACTTTCAGCATTTAAACTTCAGCAAGATTGAAGACCAAGCTTTTAATTCATCATCAAGGCTATAGTGGAGAGAGACAAATACCTCCAGGAAGTTGTCCATTTCACCTACAGTAGAGACCTATTTTAGGCTGGAATACATTACCCTGTCACCAGATGAAAATAGATGTTGAATTTTCATGTGACCAAAGTCAAACAAGGTGAAATCCACTGTAAGTGCTAAGTGATAAAATTTTCATGCAATAAAATATGAATACATGTAAAATTTTACATTTTCTAATTTTTCATAGATGTGTGTTGTTGCACAAGGCACCTCACACAGGGGAATAAAATGCCTGGTGCTTAGTGATGTGAATGCACATAATGCCAGGGCTGGTAATTGCAGTGTAGTCACCCCAGAGGCACAGCACACAGATCAGAATCCAAGTCAATGGAAAGCCACAGAACTGCTCTTGTATCCCTTCAGCACCTTTAACAAAAACTATTTATTCCTGTGACATCAAAATCTTTTGTTCAGTGACAGTGTCACAAAGATAAAGTGATAATCTGATGTAGTAAATAAGAGAAGACCTCATTTTTAAAAGGAATTTTGCAGAATTTTCTCACTTTCTCAAACTGTTTTTGAGGAGCAAAACATATTGAGAAACCCTGTGACTGCAGTTAAGACTTCAGAAAGCACAAATGATACGTTTGTGAACCTCTTCCATCATGTACCAACAAACAGGTGATAAATATTCCAGATATAATTAGTATCTATTACAGCTTTAGGCATCTGCTTTGCAGGAACAATCATTTTCTTAATCATCCAAGGGAAATTATTTCTCTCTACAGGAATAGTAGTGAGAAGGAAGCCTATATTTTACAAATGAATTATGTGTTTAATATTGATATACCTACTTAAGGAGAATAAATAGATTACTATGCAAATAGCCCAGCTGAGGATAACAGAAATACTCAAAGTGTAAGACAATCATAATTTCTGTAATACTTTTCAAACTCTGATCCAATAGTGGAAAAACTGAAGAAAAAAAAAAAGTGATTGAAACTCCTACATTCTGAATATCTCTTATAAAAATCTATATTACATTTGCTAACATGCTCAAGCAAACATTTTAATAGATCTTCTGATGATTATTACATGGGCTAGGGAACTAAGTATAATTTAACATCTTTCAAAAATTAAATTGACACAATAATTATGTATGTGTATAGTAGTTGATATCTTGGGTTCCTTTCCAATTGTAAAAATGTGCAAGATATTTTAAAATCATGTCTTTTTTTATTTTCTGACATCACAATTGGTTGTTAAGAAATAGCTGCCATCAGCAAAGACTCATGCTTTGTTTCATAGAGGAGATAAGAACTATACTATAAAATGTATCATAAACTTAGGTCTTCATGTAATGATGCAAGAATAATATCTTAAAATTTCATAAATGTAAACTGATCTTTTCCCCTTTTTTTTTCTTAGAGGAATCTGTCCATTTTTCATTCAGAGAAGTAGGTGTTTAAAATATATTATTCTTTTTCTCTCCTGCCTAAAGAACAGAATTAGAACACTTCATGCAACATGTTCAACCAATGAAGGAGGCATTTAGGGGTGGATAGCTAGGTAATATATGCATCTCTCTTAATGTTTCCTCCCAAAATACTTTTCATTTCATTTCTGAGAGCAAGGGAGTTTCCTCAGGTTTCCTGTGCAGGTTCCCTGGTATCTCAGACATCAGGAGATGAGCAATAATATTACTGTTTACAGAAAATAGACAATATTCTCATGGTAACATAGTATCCCACAGTACTTACCCCCCATAGATGAACTCCTCTGAAGCCACTGATGTTTTACAGCATCACAGTGGGACCCATTAAACAGTAGTATAGGGCTCAGATTCTTCTGAGCTTTCAACTTAACTTCAATGTTTTGGTGTATATATATGGTATATTGGGTGAGGATGGAGAAGGCATTGTACCTGTACTTGCTCCTTTTAATCTTAGAAGAAGTTAGATGTATAAATGAAATCAAAGAATGGAGGTCACTAAAAAAATTTAGAGCTGGAGACCTAGAAGGCAGAATGTGTTTCCTTCCCATTCAGGGAAAAAAAACCATGGGTAAAGCTGAAGTAGTCTACTTGCAGGCTATAAAGGCTTGATGAATCCATGTGACACAGCAATCCTGGTTAGCACCAGGGAATCTTTCTATGACTTCATTTAGACTCTAAGCTTACTTTGAAATGTGGGACTTTTTTGCCCCCATTATGTTTTGCTTCCGTATGGATCTAAACACCACAGAAGGCAACAACAGAAGGGTTTACATCTGACACCATATTTCTATTAAGTAAGGTATTAAAAAATATTAAAATACTCTCACACCTCAAAGACTCCACATGGAAGAGAAGGGAAAGAGGACATGAAAAATATGATATTTTACTATTTCATCAGTGTTTCTATATTTCTCATGCTAGCTAATTTATGAAACTTTTGTAAAGACAAATTAACTCCAATTTGTGTTCCTTTATAATCAATCTATTTTGACCTTTTAATTTGTAATTTAAGAAGAGCAAAGAGTCCCATGGTGTGGGGCCAATCTGACATTTATTCAAAGGATAATTAAAAAGTCTTTTAAGATCTCTGCAAGAAACTACAAACAGTGACATGAGTTAATTCATAACAACAATAATTGTTTAAAGTTTAGCATTCCAGATGTACCAGTGTTTAATTTATTTATTGACTGTCCTTCATATTCATACAAGGCAAGAGTTATATCTGAGGTGCTATAGACTACAGATCTGTGGCACTCTGTTTGATTGTTTTTGTTATTACTTTTTTCCTGCTCCATCTGTGAATTTCATCTCATGTGTTATCATTGACCAGAAAGTACCAAGTCCTGCTTGATTTTGAAAGGTATAACTTATAAAAGGCTTGTGACCCTTGAATTTTCCTTCCTGGTAGTAAAATAGTGAAACACTTTCTTCTAGGAATTGGCTTTGTAATAGAGCATAGAAATCACTTTATTTCCTACCCATATATCTTCTAACAAGTTCTCTAAGGGTACAAGGTTCAGCCCAAATGGAAGTCAGATCACAATTTTGGTCTTACACTGGGCTGCTACTTTCTTCCAACTTAGAATTTGAAACAGTACAAACAAACAAGCTGAAACAATTTCTATAATGCCTTATATTTTAAAGATAAAAAACTAAAATAATGACATAAAAAATAGGAATATTACACATGAATCTAATGAGTGTGATGCATAGTATATATTTAGAACAAAAATTAGCTTAAATCCATTATTTCAGTGGGAAATTTATTGTACAATGTCTATAAATGTCAGCAGACACTCATTATAAGTACTGTTTTAATTGAAGTTATAGTTAATTTTCATGATAAATGGTATGGTGGTTGTATTACTGAGAGATATTTTAAATATTTTAATGTTTGTTATATTAATGTTATAGATTATGAGTTTTGATGTAGGGGTTTTTTATGCAATTCTCAAACAATTTATGATACACATTAAGGAATAGAATCTAACCTACTCATTATTCCACAGCAAATTTCACGTAACTTTGGGTAGTGTTTTCTTTTCTACCAATTGCCCTTCAGCTATTAGATAGGTTACCTTAAGTGCACAGCCATTTTTAACACAAAAATCAAGATCTTATGTGCACATGCAAAAACCATCTCAAAGGCAAAATGACAAGAATGTATGAAACTTCCTGTAGAATGAGAACAACTATCTGAAGTAGAATATTATTTTTGTCTGTACCCAGCATGATCTTTAGTACTGCAGTGGAGTGGAACAAGAGAAACAAGATGACAACCATATCTTTTCACTTTTTATCACTTTCACTTTATAGAGGTGAGCATGATTTTCAGAAAAGGGTCCCATCTACAAGGCTCTTTCCAGAGGTTACCTAAAATATCTGAAGAAAACTTTTATTCAGCTTTGCTGTTAGGAAAAGTCCTTCTTTCAACGAGTCCATGGTAACATTTTAGAAAACTCAGAAGATAGAATACCTTTCCATTGGTAAGTAAACATAACTGAATCTTTCTTACTGAACAGGAAATTTTGATTATCAGTTTCCAAAAAATCCAAAATACTTTAGATGGGTGTAAGTTTGGGCCTTCTCAGTTCTGAAGACTGTTTTTTTTGCTCGGTTTTGAAACAGATGTAATGCGCTTCAGAAAGATATTCTTTTGTCTACACCAGCCAACAATAAGGGTCCTAAACTAATTCAAAGCTCAAAAAGGCAAAAGCAAAAGCAGGATTGTAAACACCAAAATGTTTGATTTTCTGCAGTGAATTGATCTCTATTCTCATCATATGGAGCATATTATAACTACTTGTCCTTATTCTCTCATGTCTTTTTTGCTCCATCTTACGTATCTGGCCTTTACCAGCTGAAATGTTATCTAATGAACTAGAGGAAACAATGCTGTCATCAGAATCATTGTCAGCTGTTCTGTTTGACCTCTGGTTTTATAATAGTTCAGTCTCTCTTAGGAATTTAAGGCCAGATAAATTTTTTTCTATTTCCGACATTTGGAATTGTAAGCACATGTTGAGGACACAATATGATGAAAATTACTGTGGAAGGTTTGCCAAAGAAAATGTTATAGAATCATGGAACCCAAAGCTGGAAGGGACCTCAAGAACTATCTGGTCCAAACTTCCAGACAAGATGACTTAGCACCATACTCAGTTGAATCTTAAGAGTGTCCACTGTTGGGGAAACATTTCTTTTCTCCAACTGCAACCGTTAAAAAATCCCCAAACAAACTAAATAAAGAAACCTTTTTCTAACAAGTATTAAGAAAGAAGTTTTTGGTGAAAAAATACTTCGTAAGGAAAATAATTTTTTTTAAAAAAAAGGACTTTAGTAGAGGACTAGTGGAGGTAAAGAGGGATGAAGAGTGGTAAAGAAGAGGAAAAATCAAGCTTAACTAACAGAAAATCTTCCTAACTGTGGAATTTGTGATGATGGTGAAAATGACACAAGTGAAATAATAAGAACATTTCATTACATGGAATATTTACAATTTTCCTGGACAGAAAGATAACTATTACAATAAGTATTTATGCAGGACTTAACCACCCATAAATCCATTTCTATGTCTTAATACTTAGGGGTCTTTTGCAATTATAAATTCAGAGATCTCTTCAGCATAAAATTTGCTTGTGAACATCAAATAGCCATTCCCATAATTTTGGCCATCAATAACCTGTAATATTTACTCTGTGAATTGCAAAAAGGACTATCAAATCAAACCATGCACTGGAAGAACTTACTATTTAAATGGAAGATTAAGCTGCTGCTTATCAAATTGAGTCTCTGTGGCAGAAGGATCTGTGGAAGAACAGTCTTCAGAGAACACTGTTCCCTGAACAGGGCAGTGAATGCTCTTTAGCTACATCCCTTACCATGACAGGCCATGGCAGTGGTCTTCCCATATATCCTCAACCTTGTCTTCACAGGACTACATCTGCAGGCTGAGTTTTATCTGCCTAGAGCAAGAAGAGCAATAAAGCTGGGGACCAGGTGACAGTGTGATGGGCTTCAGATTAAGTCAGACAACTGACATTCATCTAACTCTAAAACCTTTCTGAAGACAGAGCAGGGTATTTGTGAATCCATGGTTCTGAGTTTACCAGCCACACCACCCAACATGGGGATGAAATCTCAGAATGCCAGGATTTAGAATCTGCAAGCTTGGGGTTTAAAGTTGTTCTGTACAGAGAAAAAGGGGGGGAAAAAAAAGTACTTACTGCTCAGAAATGGAATATACATGAGCACATACAGGAGCCAATATATGGAATGCAAGAAGTTTTGCCAAAAGGACTTAAAACTGTCCAAGTGAAACGCAGCTGCTTTGATATTTCTATGCAAAAAAATGAGGCTTGATTTCCACCATTTGAGGTTTTGCAGTAGCAGTTCACTCAGCTCAGGTTTCATTTTAACCTCCTGGTTTTACTTATAAGCAAGTATTAAACATTTTCTTTTGGTAAGGAACTTTTCTTACTTGGTTTCTCCCCAGATAGGAATGACTTTGGAAAGTCTGAGCAAAGTCCAGACGTGTGTTGAATGAGATTAAAGGGGTGGAGGGAGGCACTAGCCTTTTTCATTACCAAATTTAATTTAAAGTGACAGTCTTTAAACCAGAAAATGTTTCTGCATTTTTACTCAGTGATATTTGTGCCTGTGTAATGAAGAATTTAAAGGATTAAAAAAAAAAAAAAAAACACAACGAAACACACACACAAAAAAACCCTCACACAAGATCAAACACACAAACCAAAAGAACAAGAAAAACCTAACAAAAACAAAAAGACCCAAAAACTATACTGAACTTGTCATGGTATAACAGGCTGACACACACTGTTGCACATACCAAGAAACAATTCTACAAATTTTACAGTGTGCCAGATACCTCTGAAACCCATGATAGGCTAAGCTAAACTTCCTGGACTACAATATTTCATTGAAGAACTTGAGAGAAACATTCTAGGTGGTATAGAAGAGGGCAGAAAGAAGGGCAATTCATTCAGGAGCTTTTTCAGAAAATCTGGAGTGAGTACATTTTCAGTGTAACAAGCATGTCCCTGATTTCCACTTTTTCCTTTGAGTTTTGTCAGTTTGTCTATATTGGCTTTCCAAGTTACATACAATGCATGAAAATGCACAGTGCTGCACAAAACACAGTCTACAGACAATGACTATGAAAAATGAGAAGCCTGCAAATAAGTAGACAAAATCACTTTTGATAAGTAGCAGTTCTTTAAAGGTTCTGTAGAAAGATCCAGATATCATGTGACTATTAAAATAATCTCAACTAGTCATACATGACCTCCATTTCCATCTGCACCTGATCTAGATTGGTGCATTTATTTAAGCCATTACTACTTCATGCAGTTGAGGGGAAGAAACCAATTCTTCTACTCTTTCAGACCACAAAGTTCAGTATCAATCAATCAATCAATTGAAATGCGGTGTAAGAAGAGACATGCTCATGTGCTTGCACATACCCACACACACACAAGTTTTTAGTTAGTGCAACAGAGCAATTAATGCAGTTCATCACTTAGCTTATGGTCATGCTCAAGTAACTTCAATAATTTTGCTCAGCTCTTGGCAACTTTGGTGTTTTAAAGCCCTTTCTCTAAATGAAAACTTGCAGAATAATCTAACGAGTAATAGTCTTGTAAAGTAAATTGAACCTTTTTGGCTTTTAGAAGAAAAAAGTGCTAGTGAATGTGAACAGAATTAAAGATCTACCATACTACATGCTGGCTGACAGGAGTGGGTTTTACTTATGTGGGTTTACCCCATAAAATAAATACAATAATACCAAAGTAGAAAGAGGTAAGAAATAATTCTAGACAGAGGAAAAATATTATTTTCTTATTAATGAAATATAATTAATTTATTTCATTAATATACAATTTTTCTGGTCCCTAAATCTATGAAAAAAGTAGAAAAGGTATTCTTCTATAAATCCCTTGTCTCCATAGAGAACTGTGACAGCAGGTAATACAGTCATCTACTGAGCTTTCAGTTTAAGTCTTTCACTACATTGTTTAAAGTCATTCTTCATTTAACACCATCATTTGCAATTCAAAACTGCAATTTATCAATGAATTGTGCTAATAAGATTAAATCTTTTCATCTGGCCTTAAGTAGGATTCATTATATAAAATTAATATGATCCAAAACCAGTATCTTGACGGGTTTGAAACGGACTCACTGTTTCAAAGTTCCTTAATTTTCCTGGGTTTTGTTTTTGGTTTGGTTTTTGTTTGGTTGGTTTTGGCTTTGTTTTTTTTTCCTGTAAGGCACTTGAGTTTCGTTCCCTTAGACAATAGCAGCCATCTTCTGCAAGTGGACAAGCTAGGGTCTGTCAACCGTATCTGAAAGCACCAGTAATATAATTGGGTTTGGTTTCTAATTTCAAGCCAGAGAGAGAGAGGGGGAGAGAGAGAGAGAGAGAAGAGAATGCCCTGTCTTCAGTTAAAAAGACATGATGTCCTGTCCTAGTTCTGTAATTTGTTGCTGAAATAATTTTTAAATAATGCACACTTTTGTTTCCCCTTAGGTTTTCAGACTTTTTTGTGGGAGATTTTGTTCCTCCTATACATCTGGTAGAAGGAGTTCTACCACCAGTTTCTCTCCCAAGTGAAGAGGAGAAGAGAAAGAGGAGGAGAGGAGAGAAGAGAAGAGGAGAGGAGAGAAGAGAAGAGAAGAGAAGAGAAGAGAAGAGAAGAGAAGAGAAGAGAAGAGAAGAAGAGAAGAGAAGAGAAAAGAGTTGACAGTTTTGCATGACAAAATATTCCATTGGCAAATTATATTAAACAGGCATTAAACAATAAAAATAATTAATGGGCAATGCCCCACTAAGTCAATAGTTCAGGAAGGAAGCCTTAACTGTGGGGGAAATTATGTCCACAACAAGTTCAGCAGAATAGCTTTGTGTATCTCTCTGTATTTCCAACAAAAGCTTTGCATAAATCATATGAAACAGGCCCAATCCCAAATCATATACTAGGGAATTTACTGTATGTTTGCAGCACAATAATTAAAAGCTGTAAAGGTGTCATTTATCCTTCAGAAAGACTGTTTTCATGACACTGTTAGATAAGAATTTACCATATGGCTGCAAATTTGACCTTTTAATTTTCTTTTTTTTTTCTTTTGATCAATAATCCAGGCATCTTGCAACTTCTTTTTTTGTAAACTTACTTGAGTTAGTGTGGAGGTTAGTGGGCTAAGAAATCGGGGCTGTTTTGAACAATCCCTGCACAGATGGCCAGTTGCAATACAAGATGAAAATCAGAAAAGCTGCCACTTAGTTACCCTCTGCAAGTTAAGAATAAGCACCTGGTAAGCATGTACAAGATATTAAACAGGCTGTGGAGTTTTGAGAGAAGAGCTACTGGGTTCTTTTAGCCTTTTCTTTTGTAGCAATAGCATATGGATGCCAGGAGGCCCTCACATGGGGCAGGGAAAACTGAAAGTAAATTAAAACCAGAAGAGGAATAAACTTTAGAAAAATTAAAAACTGCCAACACAGCCTGATGTCTCAAGTTGATAATGGATTTGTATTTCCTCCAGTACTCTGAATTCTTTATCACCACGTTTCCCTGTAAATTATTAGGGTTGCATTGGCATGTGGGAACTTTTATATCATGTATCTGGGTGAATTACAAAGGGATTTGCAAGCAGAAAAATATATTGCCTCTTTTAGGATTTAATAAGCTGACTGCCCTCTAAAAATGCAGTCTCTATCAGCACAAATTTCATACATAACATCATCTGTTTGACACATAATTGACTTAATTTAATAATGCATGACAATATTTGATTTGGGATTGTGGACATTGAAAAAGTGAACACACTTACCCAGCAAATAACAGATGGGTTTTTTGTTTTGTTTTGATTTTTAAAAAAACCAAACTTTGGTCTTTAAAGAAACCACCTCCCTTTAAAATAAAGCCTCCCTTTTATTTATTTTTATTCTCCCCTCAAGTCATGATTACTAGCTGCAAAATAATTAGATAAAATGATAAAACCCCCTTATTTTCCCCCCGAATTGTGGCTTGTATATCTTCTCTAATTTGCTCTATTTGGAGCACAGATTACTTCAGATTTCCTCCTCAAAAGTTTAATTGTTTGTCTTGGAAAATTACCGACACCTAGTGGGGGGAAAACTGTTTTAATAAACAAGACAGAAGAATGCTTATCTAATGAAAAAGATGTTAAAAGGAACAAAGACCAGTTGTTCTGTATGAAAATGTTTTAAATTTGTCTGGACATTGTTTAACTAAATATGTGGACAGGACTAGAGACCTTTGAAATAATATTGCTTTATATAAATAACTCTGCCTTTGAAACTAAGTTAGTTGACTGTTCTCTAAGGCAGCTATGTCACCTCTCGAAACACTCTTCCCACATGGGAAAATATGGGTTCCTATTATGTAGATGAAGAAATGAAAGAATAAAGCTCTTAGTCTAATTCCTCTGAAGTTTATGAGTCTGTCATTTATTTAGGATGTTTTTAAAATCCCAAGTTTCAAAAAAACCCAAAGGTACATAAAGAAGGACTAAGCAGACGTGTAATCACTGAATTGAAAAATACCATTTCTGAAATCTCTGTTCAACAATGACCTTAGTCTGGAAGCTACAAAGTGTTCCTGACATGCTTTACGCCTCTTTTGGACCGAAGAGGCACTACCTTGTCAAGGGTCGACACCAACCCAATGACAGATGCTCCCTGTTACCCCCTCTTACCCCCTGCAACGGGAAGGGAAAGGGGATAAAAGAGAGACAGAGAGTCTTGTGGGTCACCTGTCCTGTCTGCACCTCCCTGGAGGTGCAGCCTTTACCCTGCACCACCCAACAGGAGACACAAGATTCAGCAGTGACCTTGCTTTGCATACCAATCTTTGGTAGTAAATCTAAACATTAGGCCTTATCACTGCTAGAAGCAGGCAGTGTTTATAAAAGCATGCTGTTAGTTTTTAGAAAAAGTGCAATTTCTCAGAGGAGATTCAACTAAAAAGTAAAACCACTGGACAGAATTAGTTCTCTTCTAACCCAAACCAGGACACACCTACACCTTGCAGCCTGGCATTTCCACAGTGAGATGCAGGACACTTGTATTCTGTGGCCAGAGTGACAAATACCATCCAAAGCAGCATCTGCATCATCTGTTTCTAAACATTTTTTTTCTGCAGATTCATATTCTAAGATAAAGAAGCACACAGAATCACAGAATCATTCTGGTTGGAAAGGACCCTCAAGATCATCTAGTCTGAAGAAACCCATAATTCACTCCTTCAATTCACATGATGATTCCCAGTTGTAACAGATAATCATAGGGTGTTCATTTTCAAGGGCTATGTTTGACACTCATAGTGGTTGACCAGGTCACTAATTAAAGATTTTTCTTTGTTTTATGGCACAGGAAACCTTTCCAGAAAGTAATACAAAAGACTGGAAATGCACTCATTAGAAGAAAAATTGCATAAAAATGTAAACCAAAGTATATTCAACATAGCAATTTTTACAGAATGCAATCAAGATGTTCTCTAATAAACCGAAAACCCAACCAGAGATATTTTATTAAATTAAGTTGTTTAGACTTTTTCAGGAAGAAAATCTGTTTCTGTAGCATTTCAGTTGATCAATGCAAATTTTAGATATTTCCCACATTCAAAAAAAAGAACGTGTAGAAGGAAGTGATAGAATAGCAAACATGAAGAAAAAAATTATTTTCTGTCAATAACTGTAGAATAAGTTATTACTTATAATGTATGTTATGGATCAGCAAACATATTGTACCAGTGGTTTCTCTGAGTTCTGGCTTGCTTTCTCTGTCAACAAAGATCATTTACTGATTTGATTAAGAGCTCTTTGACTTTCTTTTGGAGTTCTTTCTCATCTGCATGGATCTTTTGATATCACAGAGTACAATTTCTCCTAAGGCAGGATGATAAAAGGCAGAAAGAAAAACATGGACATGGATAGTACATAGGTAGAAGGGAAATTAAAAGAGTAGAGAAAGCAGTGTAAGGTCCCATTTCTCTAAGTCATCCAGTATTTATAAACAGGGCGTTTTCCCCGGTATATGCTGGTTTCGATGTTGCAATGAATGAATTTAATTAACCAGATCAGAAACTCAGGCAAAGGACTGATTGCAACCTGTTAAGTTACCTTTCTGCTATGGAATTATCTTCTTGATACATGAGCATTATTGCCTCTGAATGCTGAGCCAATTCTAAGCTCTCCTTGTGAGATAAGCTCAACATACGAAAATTGTGTGTCTAGAGATTTCTTAGTGTCAGTGTAAGCGAGAGCAGATGCCTCACTATTTTCAGAGAGCACAATGGAGGAAGAAAGGAGGATAACAGTCATCCCTTTGTTTATTCTATCATTGAAAAGTCTGTTCTTTCAGTCTGTTGATTTCTGATTGTATCCCCTATTTGTTTATAACTCAGCATTTAATATCATGAGATTATTTTGGTGATCTTTTCTTTTTAGAACTAATTTAGTCCATTTTTTCACCCTTTTTATAGCAACATTTGTTGCTGCTTGTTATTGTTATACTTCATGAACTGTGAAACACTTTCCAATAGCTGGGAAAGTCCTGCAGAAGTCTATTTCCAAAAACTGTAGTATGGGGCTACGAGGTGACCTTCAAACACAGTATTTTCTTCTCTAGTGGAGACAAAGGAATAAATTCACATTCCATTTATATCAATTTAGCTAAAATAGGAATTAGGCCCAGAATAGCCAACTACTGAAAAGGAAGCAGACTTAGAACTGGAATCCAACTTTGTGATTAACATTCTATCCTGTTCAAGCTGGCACACTTTCTGCATTGATAAGCTTCAGAGACTTTCCAGTTCTACCTTTAGAACATGTTAATTCCAGAGTTAAATGTGTCTCTGAGCCTTTTTATTCATTTTCTATTTAAGCTATTGCTTTGTTGGGATACCCTTTCAACTAACCCCCTCAAACTGACAATATATGATTTTGCAATGAATAACTTGATGCCCAGGCTACCTTTATGGCTGAGAGGAGAGCATGAAAATTCTGTTGATCTTTGAGAATTCAAGTCAGTGAGGCAGTGGCTTTCAACTACCGCAGCAGCATTTCCTTCTCTAGGATGCCAGGAGGTTGAAAAATGCAACATTTTGTGAACATCTACACAGAAAGGAATATACCACAAGAAATTTGATGGAGATTACTACTTACTGAGACCTTCACATCATAATTTAATCAAAGTAGCAATAAATAAATAAATAAAATTTTCATAGTGGAGCTTATGCAGCATCCTGTTATTATCTTTCATGATAAAAAGTAATTCAGAGCCTACTACACTGCATTTTGAATAATGCAGTCATCAAATGGTCAAATTCTTTCTAACTGCCTGTTTAATTTATTACAACTTTTCACTTGTGGATCTTTGAAGTGAAAGATGAGAAAAATGCTATTAATGGAAACAATAAATAGATGGGAGATGAGATTGAAAATTAAATTAAACATTTCAGGAACATAAAAATATAAGTTCTTTAAATGAGAATATGCTGAGCCTGAGACAGAGTCTTGAGGCAAAAATCCAAGAATAGCCAAAAACTCATTGTGATATCTGGATTCAGGCTTAAACTTCAGAAAACTGAAAACAAAACAAACCAACCAACCAACCAACCAACCAAAACCACAAAAAAAAAACCATTAAAAAAACGCCAAAACCCCAAAATAACCAAAGAAAAACCCAACAAAGTTTGGGGTTTGTTTTTAAAAGATATCCTTAGTTGTGTGTCTGTGAAGTAATGTTTCAAACCTAATGTTAGTAAAATAGTATATGATAGGTCTCCTACATTAGAGCAAAAACCTATTTAGCCCAGTGCTCTCTGACAGTGACCAACAGTAGGCTTTAAGGAAATGGTTATTGGAAACAGAGCAATTATCCTTCCCATCTGTACCTTCCTGGTTTCTGGGAGTGAATATTACAAGTCTATCCTGAACTTGAGGATGCAATTACAAGCCCACAACAGGACTTTCTTCCAGAACTTGTCTTACTGTCTCATTCTTGGCTTATATTTTCTTCATAATGCTGTGAAAAAATGAAAAGCAACTTTTCCATTATATTGGTGGTTTTACAGATCTCAGTCATGTTCTCTTTATTTAGCCTCTTTATTTATTTTGCCTTTCCTTGGTAGCTGCCCCACCATTCTGACTGCCCTTTTTGGGTCCCACTTTACCCATGCACCTGGAGAAGGTTATGCAGTATTCACACTGCAACCATTCCAGAGATTTGTACAATGGCAGAGTCATGTCTTTCATCTTCTTCTTTATTGTCTTTCTGATAATGTCAACATTCTATTTGTTCTTTAAATTGCTATTTGGTACTAAGCTGACATTTAGAAAACTATCCAAAATGAGTTCAAAATTTCCTTGTGGAATACTTACATCTAATTTACAGTCAATCACTTTGTGTGTATAATTAGGACGCATTTGGCATTTTTCCCTCTTGAAAATTATTTTGTATTTATCAATAATGAATTTCATTTAACATTTTATTGCCATAAGCAGCTTCTATAGTATTCTACAGTCAATTTTGTGAATAGTTTTTTGTTACTAACAAAACTTAACATCTCATTATTCATTCAGTTTCCAAATAATTTATGAATATGTTTAACAGCAGAAAACCCTGGTAATAAATAATTTTAGTCTGTATTATAATTTTCATTAATGAGTGGTAATAGCAACTCAGTCCCATATTTTTATGTGAAAGTAGGAACCTTTTTTTCCACATTTTGCACCATATTACATTTAGCAGCATTAAATTTCCCTTGCCTTTATAATGTCAAGTCACATAGTTTTGTACTGTGCTTTCCAATTCTTCAATCAACTTTAATTTCTGCTGTTGTTAAAAACTCAATGTTCATTGGTGAGCTGTGTCAGTTGCTATTCACCCTCTCTCCAGGTCAGCTATGAACATGTTAAACAGCACAGGCCATGGCACAAGTCACTGTGGCACTCCAGAGTCTGACCTCATTGAAAATGCATCCTTTGTCCCCACCCTGTGTTTCCAGTGTTTACCCAGTTGTATAACCATATATTTTCTGTCTTATCCCTCTGCTGAAGGATATTGTTGAAAGCCCTTGGAAACTATGAAAAGTAGATCTCCCTATTCCACACAGTTGTTGCCTTCAGGACACTGAACTTTTAGCTGCTGCTTTTAATAACCTTTCCAGCTTTGATGCAATTTTCTTTTTAAAAATTAAATATTGCTGTGGAAGGTTCTGAAGGGATTTTTAATCCTTCAAGAATATTAAAATTTATTCAATTTACTATTACAAACAGGATCTTCTGAATCCGACTGCATGTAGAGCTCAAGCCCAAATTAAGAACTGTTTCTTTTCTTGGGAACTTTTTAATTAGGAGACTTTAATAAGCAGTCCTGTATGTTGTCTAATCACTTATTTCCTGCATCTTTCCTTACCAGGATATTATTCAGTTCACATGGAGGTAACTGGAGTCTCCCTTTATCATTGTGATTTTGCTTTTTAGCTGATACATTTTACATTAAGCATTCATGTGTGTTGCAGCCTTCTTGAATGACTAGTTGATACTATCCAAAATGATACATTGATACTCTTGCCTAGTCAAGTCTTCATTTTAATTAGGGGAATACTTTGCTACTTGAACTTACAATTAAAGTATTTACCTTATTTCATCTTTAATGTGCAATATCCTTCCTCCATATAATATCCTGTCTCTTATTTCTATATCATTTTTGTTCTACTATTTACAGTGTTTTGATGATTCCTCTTCTAGTTCTGAGATGCATGTTATGTCATAACTCTTATGTAATCATAAATTATACTTCATTATTTTTTATCTGACACTGCATAGGAGTAGGCAAACAGTTGAGCTACATATCTATGCTTCCCTTGCAAATTCTCTGCTGAAATGAGACTTTAAGTGTTGTGACTGTTTTTTAGTACTTCCTACCTGAGTTCAACCCATGGAGGTTAGCTGTAGAGCAGATATCTGTGGGGTCAGCCTGTTCCTGAAGGAGTACACTCTGTACTTTTTAAATGAGGCCCCTGTTTTCTCTACAGCTGCCTATTTATAAAAAACATTATATTCTCAGCATAATCAAAAGATTTCAGAAGTAACACTGTCAGTTTTGTGGACTATGAAGAGACACTGCCAAAAAGGTCTGGATAGAGGAACTTTTTATGCTGGCAATAAAGTACTTGTGAGATTTATGGATTACAAAGAGAGCATGTAAATGCATAATCATACTTACAGTTTCTCTTTTATACCCAGCCAAAGCCACTAAGAATGTAATCTCATTAGGTTTAAATTGACTTCATATTGCTTTGGCAATATTTGTACAACTCTATAGTTTGGTGACTAAGAGAATGGAAGAGGTGGGTTAATAAACTCTCTAGTTTCAATTGAATATCATTTTAATTATAAGACAATAGCAATACTTTTAGAAAAAGAAATATTTGAATACCCACACAAGGCAATGCAGCACTGAGTATTTGACATTGATTTCACATCTAATGCAGCTTCACTGATATGATTATGTAATTCATTTGTCCTGTTTAGTGATATAGATACTACATGACCCTTGTAACAACCAGAAAGAAATTGATGATAAACACCATAGTGAGGGCTTAATAGCATAACAGAAAGAAAATGAAGATTAAACAAAATAAAAGAAAATGCTTTATATCTTTTCTTAGTATTTGGAAGTAATGACAGAATCACCAAAAAAATTCCTTAGCAGATGGCAAGTCATCTTAATCACACAAATTAACAGATCGTGCATTAAAAAAAAATCAAGTGGTGGGTTATTTGACACACACTGTAATTACAGTGGACGTATTGCTTTCAATAAACATTAAAGGACAAATTAGCATTACAGTTGTGCCAGCTATGTTTCTAAATCTGCTTTTCAATCTTATAATTAAAAACCTAAATTATTACTGCAGCAAATTAACACTTTTAATAGGATTTGAACATTGTGATCATCTGCATTGATTTTTTTTTCTCTTCCAAAGGAAGATATTTAAAAATTGAAAATCTAAATAATTCAGCACCTCTGTAAATACTAAAAGGCTAGATGACACAGAATTGTTTTATGAACACACATACTCCAAAACTACAGCCTTTGAAAAGTAGTATGACGCTGTGGTAGAGTTTTTCTTTATATTAGAGTATAATACAAAGTTGTGAATAGTAAAGAAGTTATAATTTTTTGGTATTTATGCTTCAATAGATTTTCTAGCACAACTGAGTGCTATCTTAAGTTGATCCCATGTAATTTTTTATGAGGATCAGGTCTGAAAAGCTGAACAAAAAAGAGTCTTCCTTGAATTTCCAGAGAAGTGAATCAGAGTGTGTTTGTTTATTATTTCCAAACCACTATGTCTCTCTCCTTCAACTTGGACACCTTCCCATCCCTTCCTGTGATTATTTCTGTCTTATCCTAATCCTCATCTAGATCTCTGAAACTCGAGTCCTTTTTATTTTTTTTTCTCCAGATGGAAACGAAAAGCCAAGGGAAATTAATACTGTGACAGTATGTAAAACACTCACTGAAAGAATCAAAGATTTTCCAGAGACACAATTTCCAACATTGTGATGTCTAAAAATTTTCTTGACATTTTAGGTAAAACCAGGATTTAACTATATTATAAACCTGATAATTAAACTAAAACAAGTTCTGTTTTTATATAGTCAAACTCCTTGTGTTTAGTTCCAGAATTGACTTCCTCCTCTGTTCCTGTTTTTCCTCGAAAAAAGGTAAACTGGAAGTATGGTATAAATAATTAACTGTCCTTTTGTGTTTGTTTAATCTACTCCATTAACTCAAAGTTCCAATCTGTTTCCTGTGAAGAATTCAAACATGAAATCATACTATAACTATTTTTATTTTCTAGCAGCTGTCATGTTAATATCCCTACAGTTATCCAGCATTTCTTAAAATGAGCTGATACTGCTTAAGAAAGCTTCAGTGGATTGAAAGAAAGCTCTTGAAAAAAAACTGTGTGCTTTTGTGTTCTTTGCCACTTCTGCTTACTGAAATGAGCTTGGTGATACAGTACAAATATTTTTGGAAGAACAAAGATAATTAGTGCAAATCTCACTTAAAGTAATAAGTAGCCTGATTATTATTTTTAATCCAGCAACCATTTCTGATGGTTTTATTCTCCTCCCACTCCATCCATGTATACCAAATTAATAATAATAAAAAAAGATTATTTAAGTGGTATGAGCCACGTAATGATATAGGAGAGTCACTTCTAATTTCTGTTCTTATAGGACTTTTCCAGTCCTATGTTTTGAACAAAGAGTGATATTTTGTAACATTCAAAAGCTTATGAGTAACACTTATGTTAAAAAGCCTTCTAAAATCAATTTTCAATACTTTGAAAAAGCTCTCTCAAACTTCTGTGTATATGCTAGACTTAAATATATACACTCTTACTCCCAGAAGATAGTAGATATCAAATTATAGATATACTTACTCATTGCAAAATTAGGATCTTATTCTCTTCTTTCTTAATAAACATGTGCTCTAATAAGAATAACCCCAAATACACCACTTTACCAACATAAAGTTATCAACCACTTTTCATTGTAAGGATCACTATCCTCTTTTATTTACAATGATACTGGAGAATTTTATAGTCTCTCTTCAGCTGTTTCAGAAAAAAATTTATTGTCTTCACTTGAATTATTTGTTCTATCTTCAGCCTTAAAGGAAATGCTTCAATTTCCACACTTCAAAATGTTGTAGTACCATATTTGAATTCTTATACTTCTCCTATACTTAAATAATCATTATCTTCTACTGCAATTATTATAACCCATATGAAGCAGGTACTGCACAGCTTTAACTATGCATTTTACTATACTATTAGAGGAATTTGAATGGCATTCTTAATGATATGTTGTAAATGATCACCGTATTTAATTTACAATAATAAATGTATTTCATGAATATTAATATGACCCCTTTAAATGCTCTACAATAAAACTTTGGTTTTAATATAGTTGTTCAACAATTTTAATCTTAGGAACCATGACACTGCTTTATCTAATTTTTATTGTCCAAAACTTGAAATGCTTCACATTGTGTTATACAGAGTTGTCTATGTAATTTTGTTTGAAAATATCTCACAAATTTTTAGCAGGAAGCAGCTATTACTCAGATATTCATTCTGGTTCAATAAATTAGTGTATCACTAATTCCTTCCTTCTATATCTGTCATTGCTTCCATTCATTGCAGTAAAACATTAGTAATTAAATATTTTTATACATACGTATAAACACACGTACACTTGTATATGTCAATCCTCCAAATCATGCAAGATATAAATATATGTGGAATGCTTCTATATCTGTGATGCCTTCCCTTTTCATATGCCTTGAATAACAGGGACATACTCACACTCTTACAGGTGCATCATCTTTTTTTATCCCTTACTATTTTTCATATTGCCTCTCCCAGAGAATGATGAGGCAAACTAATGTTGTCAAATCATAAAGAACCTGTTAGGAAGCAGTGTCATAAACACACATCTTCTTTAATGAATTGTTGGAGAAACAATTTAATTGAATAATTCTGGGTCTTTTTAATAAATCCATTATGCCTAAATAAAATTATTAATGTTTTCATCAAGTTTCATGTGTTGGGTTTGTTCCAGAGGTGGGAATGGGTGTTGGCTGGTAGTGGGGGAGACTTATTTTTACATATTCTCTTGCTTTTGCATGTTTTTTTTCACTTTTCCCTTCCTTCACAGTTCCAAGTGAAGATTTTGAAAAGAAATAAGGTTTTTTGTTGCCTTACTAAACAACAAAAAAAGATGGGAAGATGAGATACTTCTGAACCCTTATTTTATTGTTATGTTTTATACACAATAAAAATGTAGGTATCTGTCAGATTTTTTCACAATTCAGTTTTGTTGAAGTCTTCTAGAAATAAAGGAACCAGACCTGCATTTGTGGTGCATACAGAGTGTAATATGGCAATATAGTGCAGTGCTTAACACTGTCATACTATATCCAAGCATAATCAGTGTGATCAGCATAATAAACCATTAATAACCATTAAATACATTAACTTATTAAAGTCTTGTATTCTGACTTCGGATTTATTTTCCTTAAATAGCTTTCTTTCACAGGAAAAAATTAAAATAACTGAATATAAAAGATAAATAAGGGCTTAGAAGGGTTTAGCTGGAATGCTTCCAAACAATTCCCATTTGAGCTTCAATAATTTGTGCACAAAAATCCATTTTTTTTCCTTAAAGAAGAAAAAATTATTTTTTCATTAAATCTAGGCAAGCATATGAAATATTTTTTCCAAATGTTTCAATAAGCTTTCAAAGCCATTTTTATCTTGATTTTCTTTTACATATTTTAGAGGATTTTCCTATTCCTGAAATGACTCTGAGACATGAAAACACTTCAGATTTCATCCCCCCATCAAAACCTCTGCATTGTCTTGTACTTCCTGTCAATGTGTGGATGTGTGTTGTAAAATACAAAGATGCAGAGAAATCAAATTTCTTCCTAACCACACTTTCATAGATTCAGAAATAAGTTGAATTTCTTCAGGCTCATAAAGAATTGTCCCACCAGAGCTGAGTACAAGAGAACTATGTAATGCTTCACTGCTCCTGAGCTGAAAAAGTTTCTTTGATCTGGAACTCTAACCTTAAAACAAATGTGCTCAATAATTTTATACATAGAAAATTATTAAAAGACCAAAACCACCCTGTGCTGACAAGTGTTAGCACCAAATATCAAATCTAAAAAGGGAAAATAATTTCACAAAGGTAACACTCCAGGACACTTTTTGTTTCAATATTATTGACCAGGTTTTATATCAACCTAGTAGAACTTTACTTTCTGTATATATCAGCAGATTGACATAGTTAGATATATGACAAATCTAGATTAAATTTTCTCCAGAAAAAGGCCTTTGAATAAAACTTCTGTGATGTTTCACATGCTGATTTTCTTTTTTCTGTGGTCTTATTTTAGGGTCTTTCAATTTGAGGAAAGAGTGCTACAATGCTTAAAATTAAATAATTGACATTTCTGAAAGATAAATCATAGTAAATGTACAGTGTAATATTATTTACGATGTCTGAGTGAAATTATTCTTCACTCAGATCCACTCTGTTTTATACAGGAAGCAATAAAAATCATAGCTATAATGCAATACTATGAACCCCATTTTCTATCTAAGTAGTTACCAAACACTTGAAGTGTCTTGTTTAAAATCCACCATATCTTACACTTTCAAAATGCCATGTCTGTTTGTCCCACTATCTGCCTTCTGAGCTTAGAGTAGTCAAGTCTCTTTATAATCTTACTCATATATAACAAAATATTTATTTCCACTTTCAAACACTTTTCCAGAACAACTGCAACTCTTTTCCCCTATGGTACCCTTGAAAATTCATGACCTTTTACATAAAATTATATAAGCTATTCCTACATCATGGGACAGTTAGAAAGGCCTTCAAATGGGGGCCCCAAATTAATAAACTTTGAGCTGTGCATTTTGTGTTGCCTACAAATATTTTAATAAGCAAAGATAAAGTTCAAGTATTGCCCACAAAGCCTTAAAGGCGCCTTACAGAGAACTGGAGTTCCAAGGTTATCCAGAGTTCAACATGCAGTTACTGTGTTGTCATTTGTAAAAAACCCAAACAAAACAGCTTCTTTCTTCCCTTAGGAAAATTTGATGTGTGTCACATACATGAATGTTGCAGCAGAGATATTAGATAATGTGAAAGGTATGGGATGTTCAGGTAGATTCAGAGCTAGCTTTTGACAGCTATACTTTGCAAGAAATACCATACCTTTCTTCATACTAGACTGCTTTATGGCTTGTAAAACATCAGTTTTAGCTGTGTCTGATCTAAGAAATGGAACCAGTAATACTACTTCTTAAACTATAACTCTGCAGCTATAAATTAAGGTGAGTGAATAAGCAATATTTTTGAATTTGCATAAAATCCTGTAGGTTTTTTTAAACAAAACAAAACAAAAAATTAAAAAAACAACACCTAAAAAAACCCCAAAGAATCAAACAAACAAAACAGACAAAAAAAATGCAGCAACATACTGAGACACAGAAAGAAGTCAGACTGGAACTGATGAAGAACTACCTGAATTGTCAGTCCCAAGAAACTTGTGTATTCAACTGTTTTCAGTGGAAGTCAGGAGCATCTAAACCGTATTGATCAGAGTCCTAAATTATTTGGGCATAAGCTCTATAAGGCCTGGACCACCTCTGGATTTTCAGCTCTATGTAGTCTCCAGACTGATTTCAGTAACAGAGCTAACAAGTCAAATATTTTAATTAAAAATAATAACTGTAACCACTTATAATTGGTCTGAAATAAAAAAAAAAATCATTAAGCAATGACTCATAAGCTGCAATTATCTTAAATTGAAAAGGATAATTTAAGACATAGCTATAGCTCTTAATTTCTAAAAATCACTAATTGTGATTGTGTGTCTATATTAGATTTCTTTCAATATAACTGGGAAATATTTCTCCTTTTGGACTTCAAAATTACAATAGTATTTACTCTGATTACTTCAACATTTTAATCTTCACTCAGCACACATTAGAAATTCATTAACTCATCACAGCCACTTCTTGTTTGTATCCTCAGTGTAGTTTTCTCCCACAACTTTTTCCAAGTGGTCTTGCTCACTATGAATAACCTTTCTAATTTTTAAGTTTCAAGAAACAAAGCTCATGGATTTAAAGACTGCATAGGAGTGAATTCAGTAGTCATGTAACTTCATGAAGTCTTTTATCTGAGACACATTCATCTTGACTAATACAGGCAGCTAATGACAGCCATTAAAGACAGCATATTTTTTCATTTTTCAGAGAAGAGACACAGATCACTACAAAAAACAGAGGACCTTATGTGGGCTGAATCATCCTGTTAAATACTTCCTTCTCTCCCTCTCATTGCTGGATAAAAACTGTCTGAATAGCAGAGCCCAAAGAGTGGTTGTGAATGAAGTTCAATCCAGCTGGTGGATAGACACAAGTGGTGTTCCCCAGGGCTCAGTATTGGGGCCAGTCCTGTTGTCTTTATTAATGATTGAGTGCATTCTCTGTAAGTCTGCAGAGGACAGCAATTTGGGTGGGAATGTTGATCTGCTTGAGGGTAGGGAAGCTCTGCAGAGGGATCTAGACAGGCTGGATCTATGGGCCAAGGCCAACCGTATGAGGTTTAACTAGTTCAAGTGCTAGGTCTTGCACTTGGGTCACAACAACTCCATACAACAATATATGCTTGGGGCAGGGTGGCCAAAAAGCTGACTGGTAGAAAAGGACCTGAGGATGCTGGATGAGTGCCAGCTCAATAAGAGCCAGCAGTGTGCCCAGGTGGTTAATAGCATCCTGGCTTGTATCAGAAATGGATCCCAAGGGAAGTGATAATTCCCCTGTGTTTGGCACCTGTGAGGCCACACCTCAAATACAGTGTTCAGTTTTGGGCCCCTCACTATCAGAAAGACATTGAGTTGCTGGAGCATGTTCAATGAAGGGCTTCACTTGGTGATGGGTCTAGAGCACAAGTGTTATGAGGGCAGCTCAGGGACCTTTGGTTGTTTAACCTGGAGAAAAAGAAGTTGAGGGAAGGCCTTATCATTCTTTACATCTACCCGAAAGGAGGTTGTAGTAATGTGGGGCTTTGCCTCTTCTCCCAAGTAACAAGTGCTAGAACAAGAAGGAAAGGTCTCAGGTTGCAAGAGGGAAAGTTTAGATTGGATGTTAGGAAACATTTCTTCACCAAAAGGGTTGTCACACCCTGAAACAGGCTGCCCAGGGAATGGTTGACTCACCATCCCTGGAGGTATTTAAGAAAACATGTAGCTGTGGTGCTTAGGGACATGGTTTAGAGATGGACTTAGCAGTGTTAGGTTGATGGTTGAACAGTGATGTCAATGGTCTTTCAAAACCTAGATGATTCTGTGATTCTATGGTTCTAAGAACATGCCCTAATTAGGTAGGATGATGCTGGGCATTTGGGCTCAATAAACTTATTGGGTTTCAGAAGGTCATTTGTGTTCTCTGAAGCAATATTTCACTGTTCTTTTGAACTGACAGACTGCTGTCAGTTTTTCAGAAGCTGTCATGGATCTTGCTTTAGTGCAACTAATGTACTTTTTATGTGTTTCTGAAAACCATTATTCTAAAGGATGGGAAGAACTGTTTTTAGAACTCCCTTAGTGCTTCCCATGTTCATCCAGTGTCAGTAACCGACAAGTAGTGAAAGGTTTCCCAGTGAAATCTAAGGATACTCTTTTTATAGCATCCACATCAGGATTTTGCAGAAGGCTGAAGTGAAGTCCTTATGCAACTTAACAGAAAATAAGTTGTTTTGTTTTCTGGAATATATTAGAAAAATTACATTACAATTTTTACTTAAAGGAATGACATTAAGAAAACCTTCTGGAAATTATATTGATTACTTTTTTTTAATTGGTTCTTTTGGTTTAATGTCCATTAATTTCGTTTGTTTTTTTTTGTTGTTTTGGGAGGAAGGGAGGTTATGGTGTTCTTTTTTTCCTATTAGTGTATTGCACAAGAAACAAGGGAAAAATCTAGTGGGAAACCTAGAAGAAGCCACTATGTACAGTTTCCTCCATTCGTCATATACATATTTTTTGCTTTCTACCCTTAAAGTATCTCTGCAGTTCAGATAAACAATAGGCATGATCAATGAAAGCATATAAACAGCTACTGTAAGCCAGCCAATACTAGTGATTAGTAAATGAAAAGTCCTACAACAGATAAAACTACTCCATGGTTTTGAGTACTTTGGGTCTTCAACAAAAAGACCAACAGAAAAAAAGCAGATGTATCCTGCAAGAAACTGCATGTTTCCTTTACAGCTAGAGATTGCACTTATATCACCTAATTGGTAAAATAAAGAGTGTTTTGCATGCTGGGATGCCATAAAAATGCAGGCAATATACCTCATTATGAGCAGCAGTCAAGATAAATGGAGTTTTGGACATTTTTATATTCCATATTCTGCAATTGTGTCTGCTTAACCAGTCATAAGATTTAGCTTTATTTTGAAATCCAGGATAGGAAAAAAATCATGTCATTTATACTTTTGCAAATTCTTGCTCACGAGACCCAGAACTTGGCTGAGGAGTGATTGTCTTTCTACTTCTTTGTATCTTTTAACTGAATGGGCAGGTGGTGTTGTTAGGAAGAACATTCCATATTGAGTTCTAAAAGCAGAGAGCAACCAAAGGTCAATTAAATACAGTAAAGATAAAATTAAAGGTGACTGGATCTAGACATGAAGATCAACGATTTTGAAATAATATTTTTAAAACAATAGTCAAGCATAGGACATGATAAAAACACCATAAAACATCTAACAGCCTGTATGAAAAGTTTTCACAGGATGAACAGAGTAATTCCAGAGTGAGAAATGGAGACTTGTGAGACAAGCTGAGAAACTGAAAATGTGCCTGGACATTTCCAAAGTCTTGTTCTGGAACCAGTGGTTTGAGAAAACAAGTGATAATGTATCTGAGGGTCCAGATCCTCAAGGGCAGATGATCACTTTGCTCTCTGGAGATCAAAGGAACAGAATAGTTGAATATCTTTGAGGATCTGTAATACCAAAATTTAAAACTATGATATCACTTTGTTACAGTTATCTAGATCTAGTCATGTGAGAAGTAGCACCATTGAGTGAGAATAAGTAAAGCACCCATGCCAGGATCCTAGAATCTGAAAAATAGAAAAGACATTATCTTAAGCATCTTCCACACCAATTACCTAATGGCAATGCAAAGTTCTCCACAGGGATTAAGTATTAGACTGGGGAAGTAACAAAGCACTTTCTTCTAACATATCTTCCTCCTTTACAGATCAGTCTGAAGCTACTTAGCTCAAAAATCAGAATAATCAGCTTAATCAACTCTCAGGAAAATTGTCTGATAAAATATTGCATATAAGTCTCTCACCCCCCTTATGCTTTCTAGTGTCTATATGGATGTAAATTCATGTATGCTTGACTTTAATATCCCACAATTCAGAAAATATATACAGGAGATATAGTGTATTGATATGATAGGGAGCTTCTCACCTTCATGCACCCTGACCTGCTGAACTAAATCTGACAGCCGGTCACCTGCGAACATTCAGCTGCACTTCCCTGTACAATATAGAAGCAAGGAGTATTAGGTCCATTGACAGGCCATAATAACTTGAATGTCATTTGGCCCATTTCCCACTGCAGTCTCTAAATATTATTCACCCTGGAGGCTTTGAGGATCTTTTGATTTTTTCCTTTGTATCTCATCTCTGAAAGGATTTTTTAA
Source organism: Galbula dea (assembly GCA_013399015.1). Classification (NCBI taxonomy): domain Eukaryota; kingdom Metazoa; phylum Chordata; class Aves; order Piciformes; family Galbulidae; genus Galbula; species Galbula dea. The sequence continues at coordinate 257,651 of VWZX01004113.1, read as the reverse complement.
ATTTTATAATCTGAATAGTAGTATAATAAGGGACAGCTGTGTCATCTGAGTCCTAAGCTATTTATTGTCAATTAGTATGAATCTTAAATATATTCCCTTCATTCTTTACTTGGCTTGTCCTTAAATAAAGGACAACACTGCAGGGGGGAAAAGATCACTCTATAGCAAGGACCAGTGAAATGAATCTAAACAAAAAGACTATGAGGAAACTTTAAGATCAATTAGTGAAAGACTAAGGATAATGAATCTTTGTAATGTAGAAACAATTGACAATAAAACCAACATCTCATCATTTAAGGTGCCCTAAGGGATACAACAGCAGAAATCACAGGATANAAATGTGAATGCATGTTCCACTTTTTTTCATATATCGACTTATAGCTAGAACATTTTATTGCTTCATGCCTTCCCATCATAACAAAAGAAATGTCTTATTTTCAATGTCTTCTTTACTTCTTCCAAATAATGAAAATTCTTCAAAATCCTCCCTAAATTATGAACACTGTTTCCACCACAAATCTAAAATATATCTCNAAGGACCAGTGAAATGAATCTAAACAAAAAGACTATGAGGAAACTTTAAGATCAATTAGTGAAAGACTAAGGATAATGAATCTTTGTAATGTAGAAACAATTGACAATAAAACCAACATCTCATCATTTAAGGTGCCCTAAGGGATACAACAGCAGAAATCACAGGATAACAGAATCACAGAATGTTAGGAGGTGGAAGGGACCTCAAAATATAATCTAGTCCAACCCCCCTGCCACAGCAGGATTCCCTACACCAGGTCACACAGAAGCGCAAACTCTCAGACTTAAACCATGTATTACAGTTATAACCATAGCTTTATTTCTCTATTAGACATTCTGACATAGCTTTTGGTTTGGCTTGGCTTTGTTGTATTTTGGGTCTTTGTTTGTTTGGTTTTTTTAAGAAACATTATGCTACCAGAAAGTAGAATCTTAAAAACCATCTGCTCGAAGGTCAGCTATGAGATGGGAAACTCGATATCCCATAGTGTAAGGCTAGAGTCTTCATGCACCACTTAGGAGCTAAGGATGTGCTAAGACTGGGCAGCATCACTGCAGTGACAATGCTTATGTCTGGACACCAGAGAGAGGTATCCGAGACCATAGTTTGGTTTCCATGCTCAGAACAGAAAATACTTTCTGTGACCATACAGGAACAGAGTAGAAAATTTGCATCTTTGATATGCTAATGTAATGCCCAAATATCTTATTGCTACAGTTTTGATAACAGAAATTAAAAAAAAAAAAAAATAGAGAAGTGTTATTATGCTTAAAGAGTATTTGAAGTGACATGATATTGAAGTGTTATATGAAGTTCACTAAATATTGCATAACGTATCTCAAAAGAAGTACTGACATCACAACATCAATTCCACTCATGAATCACCATTATACTGACAAATAAGAAGAGAGGTGGCTCAGCTTGTTATATTCTCTTAGAGAAGTCTGACACAGAGAGAAAAAGGAAATGAAGTTGAGGTCAGCCAGAGAATCAGAAAAGGCCTTAGGCATTAGCTTAACTTATCTATAATGTATTTATGATAAGACCACTATATTTAGACTTATCTTCTCTATAATTAGATGCTCCAAAAGATCAGTCCAAAAGCATACAAATTTCCTCAGCATTACATAGATATTTTCTGTGGACAATTATCTGTTGCACACTAAGGTTACAAAAGGTCTTGGAAGAAATATTAAATTACAGTGACTGCTATTAATATTCATATAATTTTAAAATCTACAGCTGGAAATTAAGCTGCACATAATATGACAATTTTAGTATTCTAAACACTAAAACATAAGGCATAGTGGTGATGATGGGGGGAAGTAATCAAATGTGTACCATTGAACAATTTTTTGTTAAAAAGGGGGTTTTTTACACATAATTTGAAAAAAAGTCTTTATTGCTTACTCATAATCTAATTTTCTCTCTCATGGGAAAGAGCCACGTTCTAGAGATTTCTAACATTTTTGGAAACCTGGCTATTTATGTAAGAAACTAGGTGGCTTGCAATTAGCAAAATAAGGTTTTGGTGGAAGAAAGAGGATGCAGGGAACTGAAACTTTCTGAGAATTGGGGTTTACCCTCTTTATCTGGTGAACTTCTGTGCACACAACACTTTCAGAGTCCTAGGATCATTTGTTCTGGAAGGGACCTCAAGTGGTCTCCAGTCCAGCTGGCAGGGTTGACTTGTGTAGGTTTTTCAGGGCTTTATCCAGTCAGGTCTTGAAAATCTCCGAGGATGGAGACTTGTTTGGGCAAGTTGTTATAATGATTGTACACCAATTGTTCTGAGTATTTTTATTTTTTCTATACAGTTTGCTTTTAAACTAAACCAATGTCTTCAAAATTAGAAAATTCAATATAAGATCCATGCACTACTTAGATGTTATTACAGAATGATTCCTTGTTTTTTACTGCTTTCATCAGGAAGAAAATGGTCACCAGGTAACAAAGCTATAAATATTTTTATATTCATTGACAAAAATCCTTCCTCTGAATTAAATGAGTAACTGTAATTGGTGACTGTAAAGACTTGCTCATTTTTTAAAGCTATCTTTGGGCAAACAAATGTCTGCTAAAAACCTTTATAGTTCTTAAGAACAGAGACAATCTTATTATTCCAAAACTCTCATTTAATATGTCATGAAGTGTGTAGTGTTGGGTTAATTTGATGACCTTAATGGTCTTTTCCAACCGAAACAATTTTATGATTCTGTGAACAGTTATTTAAAAAAAAGAAACAAAAAAATCAGTCTTTAAGGCTTGTACTTTTCTTAAGTGAAAAGAATGATCTTACTGTAAACCTACCTCCCTAAATTTCTTATAAACCTAGAAAAAGACATTCACAGGAATTGTCACTTTACTGAAGGTTCTGAACACTTTTTATTGTTGGACCACCAAGAAAGGGTCCAAGGAGCATACTTTTGAAATTATGTAAAATGTAATTAGTCAACCCCTTAATGTAACATAAAGCTATTCTCTCTTTTGCCAAGCTCACATAGCTATGGAAACCTGCCAAAGAACTAAATACAAGGATAGGGATAAATTAAATTGAATTTATTAATCCTAAAATATGTTCTTTTTTCATTTACAGTTTTCTTTTTCCTGGACATATCTCTCTCTTTTCTTGCTTTTTAATTAGTAATTTTTATTGTTTCTTTCATCAGAGCCATATGTTTTTTCCTCCTCTGGTGCTTAGTTTTAATTCTTCTCTTTCTTTCTTCTGTATCAGTCTCTTACCTCTCAAGCATGTTTCAATTTCTGCTTCTCTTGTCTTGTCCCCTCTCTCTTGCCTTTCATTTTCTTCTATACCCCTCCTAGTTCCTTGTGCCAACAGTACCCCAAGCCCTATACTCTTCTGTGAGTCTGTTTCCTTCTCTTTTTATACTCATGTATCCAAGTCAAATACTCAGGCAATGCCATACATAGCTATGACATGCACATCAAGGAGGAAATGATTGGGAAACATGAGTCAAGTTGCTTTCTTATCCTCAAGAGTTTAGACAAACAGAAGATTACTTCTAAAGAGGAAATACTACAGTTATTCTACTTAAGACTAATAGTTTAATGAAAAACATGTTTAAAAAAAACTGGCTAACTTGAAGCCTTGTGAAGCTTTGAAGCCTTACAAAAAAATCCTACCTAGTTTTTTTTTCTGAAGTGCAATGACTAAAACTGGAAGATCTCCTCATTCCCAAAGAGGTGTTTTATACAGATCACATTATATATATATATATATATATATATATATATAAATGTGAATGCATGTTCCACTTTTTTTCATATATCGACTTATAGCTAGAACATTTTATTGCTTCATGCCTTCCCATCATAACAAAAGAAATGTCTTATTTTCAATGTCTTCTTTACTTCTTCCAAATAATGAAAATTCTTCAAAATCCTCCCTAAATTATGAACACTGTTTCCACCACAAATCTAAAATATATCTCTGTATTATCTGTTACAAAGAAAATTAACCCTACCCCAGGCCAAACCACCATAGGGTCTGAATCTGTTCCCCAGAGCACCTCTTAAATGGTAGGTTATCCTGAAGTTTAGTTTCAGATTTACCTAAAATTATATAAATCTCATTCTTTTAAAAACTATACTTCATTATTTTAGTGATCAGGATATTTTTAAGTTATATAGTTTATAGACCAGGAATAAATAATGCTGAGAGTTGTTTTAGCTATAAGAACAATCAGCAGCTTAACTTGGATAAGTGGTAATGTTAAAATACATTTTCAGTCATACTCCAAATAGACTTAAATGTCTCATCTTTTATCCTTTCACTCAGTAGAAGAGATGTAAATGCTGCAGGTGCACACAATTATAGTACTTGTCCTTTTGCCAAACCACCATCTAAAACATGACTGAAGATTACACACATCATTACAAAAATAGCTGTTTTTTCTTCTTTAATATTCATTTTTCCAATGTAAGCACTTCAGCTATCACAAAACATTAAAAATAATGAAGGAAGAGAGTTGCAAGCTTGGAGAATTATCAGAGGTAAAACATAAGGAACATGTCTGCCTTATATGATGAAGAAAAATTTGAAAAGGTACCTAACAATCTTTTATAAACTTTACTTAGAAGAAAATCCAGAATGTACTTTTCAGAATAAAGTACAGTATACATTCTTTTTCCTAAATATTGATTTTGTTCTTCTGTGCAAAGTGGCCAATTTACCATTTGACCTGAGTACAGGAGACTTCAATCAAACCTAGAGGCCATTAGGTCTTCAATCCAGTACAACATTTCCAAATACAGTGAGGTAATGTATCAAACAAAGCATAGAAAACCCTAGTAATAATTTTAAAACATCCTACCATTGCTAGAAACTTAGAGGATCATAATTTAAAGACAGCCATCTTACAGGAAAACTCATAGTCACATGAAACAGCTTCCATTCTGCAGCCTTGTTTTCTCAGAAGTCACAGCTTGAATGCTGTTAAAAATACAACTTTTAGTGGTGATGGTGCCATTGTATTGCGATATTGCACATTCAGAAATCAGTGTCAGATCTCCAAGATCCCATAAGATTTGGCTGAAATTTAAAAGGAGAAAAGTAGTGGTCAAATTCATGTATCAAAAATAACTTCATGTTTTTAAAAATACTTTCATTGCCCATAGTGTTAAATGTATATTGTGCTCAGGACACAGTTAAAAGTATGAGAAAACACTCCAAAGTAAAAAAAAACCCAAAACAAAACAAAACAAATAAACCACTTCATTAAAAGTCAAAACATTATTATGGTCCCATGTTGCTGTTGAAAATATTCTGGGCATACACAAAAATAAAAGACATATTCCTGGAAACAGCAGTCAGAAAGGAGCTACCATAGATGAGAAATGGGAACTTCAGTAACAGTTTGGACAGCTTCACTGAACATATTCTTATACTTTACATGTTGGAAGTACTTTCCATCTGACTGATTGTCTATGAAATGTTAGTATTTTCTATTAATATCTTCAAGAAAAATGTTACAGTATCTTCTTAAAGTAATAAAAATTTGATTAACTTTTCATATAGTTTTATTTTTCTGTTGATTTAATTACTTTGATATGTTGATTTCAAAAGGAAATTATAAGAGTCTGGTAAAATAGAAATGCAAAATGAAGCTCTCAAAGAATTATAGAATATTATTTGGTACATCTTAAGATAAACATTTTCTGTTTGCTATGGATAAATTCAATAGAAAAGCAAATCCTACTGTAACTGAGAGTGAACTTAATGGAAATGTTCCCCTTCTGACCAAATAATAATGCATCATGTAATAACTCACTGATACGTCTTGGCTAACTTCCTGCAAGTAAGCCTGTCTAAACCCCAACTCCTTTACTTGCCATACAGGAAGGCACTAAAGCTTTATTCCAATGTGTATTTCAATTTATTTCCTCTCTGAATAAAATCCCGACACTTAAACTCTGCAACTCATAATAACTGCTGCAGAATTCCACTGAGAAGCCACACAGAGAGCTTCAACAATAAAAAGTAATCAAATCTATTAATTTTCTGTATGTTTTTATAACTGTAGCTATCATAAACCCTGAATGGTTTTCCCAGCATCAATTTTCCCAGCATTATTTTTCCCAGCATTATTTTTCTCTTCAGTTAATACATTGGTATTTTAAATCAATGTTAACTTCATTTTACTGATAAACTAGTAATTCAAAATGTACTTACCCACAGTATATCCAAACTAGAAATTGTTCTTTTCAAAAGAGCACTATTAGGACTTGTTTACTACTACTTACAGAAGTGAAATGTAGTTGTTACCTACTTTGTGTATATACTTTAAAAACTAACTACAGGTTCATTGGAAATGTCACTTTAAATGCACCTGCTTTTAAAAATATTAGAAACGCTTATCACTTGAAGATAATTCCTTTTAAAGATATGTTGTATTAAGTCCTGATAACAGGGTCCATTTTTTTTCCTTAGTATGTACTAAATCCCAAAAGCTTAGTGGAAAGGTTTTATGAGTGTTAGGAAGAAAATGGAACTGTCAAACTGGAATATAGACAATTTACAATAACAAAAAATGAAAATTCAAAATTTGTAGGCTTCACTGCACTGTAACTCAGCAGAGCTATTCAAATGTTCTTGGTTTCTGCCCTTGATTTGTGAGTCATGCTGCACAGTATTAAGAAACTTTGGAAATAAAGTTTTCTCTGACCCAATACAAGACTATCTGATGGATTTCTTGTAATTGTTTGAATAAGTATTTAATCTGAAATTCAGGAATTAGTATGTGACATCCAGGTGTCACTCTTTGTTATGTTACTGTCAAAGCATCTTTAATATTTGGGTTTTGTTAGCACTCAAGTTTTCCTATCATATCCACCCAGAAAGGGATAAGAATTACTTCTGGCTTGTCATTTTACCAGATAAACAGTATTCAGGTGTCTCCATAGACGTGCCTGCAGAGCAGCAATCTTCCTGTGTACTGGCCTATTCTTACTACTTCAGCAACAAGGTATGATTATTGTGAGCAAAAAAGGTTTTTCTCTGCTATACCTTTGCTCTTTCTGAAGACATTTGGGTGGAAAGGTTAGGAAAATTGTTGGTTTTTTTCTGAGCCTTGGCCAAAAGTTTTTAACATATAGCTTGCCTTAGGTCAAAACACAAGCTGGTTTCCATTTGCTGTCAGACAGAATTAATACCCAAGGGAAAAAGGACAGGATAGGACCATGTTCACACATTGTTAATTTGGTATTTGAGAAAGCCATGTTATAACAAATGCTTTCTCCCTTTCCTTCTCTAACCCTTCCTCCTATGGTACATCACAACTCAGCAAATTATATCACAGGTTTTACCCTATAAGAAATGCAAGATTTCTTGGCATGTTTATTTTTTCAGAAGATGCTGAACTACCTCAGTGAAGGTAGTCACAAGCCTCTGAATTCCAGATATTAAAAGCATCAATCTTATCAAAAGTATTGTCTACTGGTGATAAAATTGTGGGTTTAGACTAAACATAGCCCTACTCTGTCACATGTCAAAATCCTAGACTGTCTTTTCATTAGTTATGTAGAGATCTAATACGCCCATAAAATAAACAGCCAGAAAAGACCATTTTGTGAATCAAACAGTGCAGTAATGGAACTTGCTCAGGTATTACCAAGATTCACAAATACAACAAAGAAAAAAAATACATATAATTGCTTGACCTTGAATAATAGAGCACAAACTAAACAGAACTGTTTAATGTGACACATTTAATGAAGTATTCTCAGCACATAGTGTTTGGCACTGGTTCCATGAAACCTTGCAGCTTTCCAGGGTTGTACTATACTTTGAAGAAGCACCGTTGGGGTTCTTTTTCTGCACTTGAAAAACACATTTTGAGTTCAAAGAGCTCAAAAATATGCAACAGAAAATTCTTTTTAAGTAAGCTAAAATCAGCAGGATGAATTAGGTAAATCTCCAAGACTGAAAGTTATGAACAGTTCCCCTGGAGTACTATACACAAAATCATAAAGCTTGAACAGGTAGTTAAATACATACAGTTCAAAGAAAATACAGGCTACACAGAGACATATGCAGATATTTTCCATTTGTGATGCTACTAAAATAACACTTTTGCACTTCCTCCACATCACACATTTAGCTATTGTTTATAGACAAGGGAGAAAAGACAAGTTTATAGAAAGGGAGAAAAGCACTTCAGGAATCAGTTTATAAGGGATTACTGTAGAAAGCAGTATTGTGGAGGGTAAGGATAATATATTATAGCAACTGGGAAAAAACAAAGCTTCTTGAGCTTGTAGTTTCCTCTTGATAAAAATAGGATTGCATAGGTGACAGATGAGATCTTCTTGATCTTGAAAATTGCTACACTTCTCGACCTCCCAAAATGTAGGTCTGGTAATTCATGGGATGTTCTCTGTCATGTTTTTCTTCTGCTTGCCTTTCTACTTGTGACCTGACCAAACAATGAGGTGAATGGAGATATTTTTTTATAAGACTGAGGGAGTTATAGAAAGTGTTTGGCTCATATCCTGGTCCTATTCTGGAGTGATTTCTTCAGAAGTGACACAGGAATCATATTTCATATAGGAAAAAAATTGTGTGTCATTTCTGAACATATCTGGAAAGGGACAACTAAGCTACTTAAATGTGTACAGAATGAATCTTCAAAGGTACTGATTTTCCTTAGAGACAGTGATAATCCTTTTGCAAAATACATCAAGTAGGATTTCTAAAAATTACCTTCTTCTGACACTTCTAATCATTTCATCTTAATAAAACTAAATCCACTTTTTGACAGCCTTATCATATGTATACCTACACCCATATTTCATGAGGCCTGTAAGCTCCAGGCCTCTGATTTGTTTTCTGCCTCCTGTCACTCCATCATTATTTTCTGGAGTTTTTACAGACATAGGAACAGGTCTTGTGGCTGCAGCTGGTTTTTAAATCAGAGAAAAAGATTGGCTACAAGGGAGGAAGGAAGGAAGGAATGTGGTCTAAAATGCTGTCCTACCACACTATCTAAACTAAGCTGCATTAATTGTATCTGGTGGGGGAAATGTAATTTTGAATTTTATGCTGTACATTATGTCACAGCAAAGCATATATTGTTTGTGGTGTGCATCTATTGGATTTTTCTAATTCACTGAAAATAAATATAAATGGTCTTGTTTTCACAACATTAATGAAGATTTGATATTTTTGGCAAAACAGGAGCTAGTTTTTTTGCTTTCTCTTTTGTCTCATAAATCTTACTGAGGAAGATGTAGTTACTTCAATACATTGTTGATTTTTATACCATCTTTTGGGCTTAGGATAATGAGTTACAAAAATGATATTGATCTAATACTAGGTAGGTAAATCTTCCATGACCTTGTATTTTCTTTGCTTCACTCTCATCCCCTGTCCCCCTTTGTTTGCTTTATTAGTTTTTCTAATACCTCCTAGACTTAAGCTGTTTTTTGGTATACAAATGATTCAGTCAGATTGAGGATAAAAAACCCATGTTACTTATAGGTTGTATTGCAATAAATTTCTCTGTACAGGTCCTCCAAGTTCAAGTAAGCTTGATTAGTCCATTGTTCAATAATATTCTTATCTTTGATGTTCCTTGACTCCCTTTTTTTCCCCTTTTTTTCTTGTAATTTATCTCTAGGAAATAATAGAATAAAAGAAGGAACATTTTAAACCCAGTCTGCACAATAATCTCACTTTGTTCTTCCATAGGGACTGGCTGGTCACTGCATTGGTCAGCTTGTGGTGAGCCGTTGCACTGTGCATCACTTATTTTGCATATTATTTCATTATTACTATTATCCCTTCCTTTTTTGTTCTATTAAACTATCTTTATCTCAACACACAAGTTTTACTTTTTTTCTGATTCTCTCCCCCATTCCACTGGGAGGGAGGGAGGGAGTGAATGGCTGTATGGTGTTTAACTTCTTGCCAGGTTAAACCATAACAACAAGTATTGAAAAAGTCTAAATTATATTAAAATGTCAGATTTTCATGCTCTTGCTCATCTGTATTTCTCCTTCTAAAAGTACCATATCAAGACCTTTGGTCAAGAACAAGATTAAGTTCTTTCAACAGTATTTAGCAACTGACAGTTACAAATAAGAGGTAAAAAACCAAAAAGTGTGTGAGGTGTGGATTTTTTTTGAGAGGTGTGGATTTTTTTATTTGTTTTTTGGGGGGTATTTTTGTTGTTGTTTATAAGTCCCTAAGTTTCTACACTACAAGGACAAATCATTTTTTCTAGAAAAAATAGTCTCTCATAAGGATAGAATATTTTGATTGTTATATAAAAATGTACAATGTACAATGATGGGTTTACACACTGTTCATATCTTGAGGTAAATTTAAATCTAACTAAGTGGTTGAGCTGTGAGAAAAAAACCTGCATCTTCTGCAATTGATACAATGCAAAAATATTGAATATTCTTTTCAATCTCCTTTTATCTCACAGAGATGTATAAACTGTTACATACTGTCACTTTGCATACAGATCAGCCCTGTAATAAACATATAACAAATACAGTGCAAGATGCCTATGGGTTTCTAGATGTCCCACTAGAAAAATGAAGATTTGCCAGCCCATGAGTTTGGACCTGTAATGGTACACTATGCTTATCACACAAAAATAGCAAGCCATCATACTGATTCTTCACCCTATACTACAAATTGGGAAAGTCAAATGTGACAGATTTAGGTGTTACAGTTCAAACCAGAAGAATTGTTTAAAGCATTCAAATAAAAGGTTCTGTCTTGGCTTGTTCTTTCACTGGACCATATCCTGAGGTTACTGCCTAAGACTTTATTCTAGAAGACGATGCATTCATTTAGATGGCTAGTCACACTGAAAAAAGCCACTAAGATTATGAAAACTTAATAGTCTGCTCCCCAGTGTTTTATTGTTAAGGCTCAAATGGTTATTTTAATGGGGTGTTTATGAAATAGACAATTTTAAATACAAGTTCTAGTTAAAAGAATGTCAAATGGAATCTTGCTTGAATTAGCAGTCAGTAAAGTACTTCAAGTAAAAGTATAATTAAAAGATAAAAAAAATATTGCATTACATTTCAAAAATTTTGAACAAATTGAACACTGAACAAATACATTTGTAAATAATTTTCAGAGCACTGATGTATATCCTATCTCTTTTTACCCAATAAAAAGAAAGTAATCTCTGGTAATGAAAGTAATATTATGCAAGCTGTTGATTTAAGAGGTTTGAAAGGTATGCTGAGCTAGCTCTCCCTTGCTGCAACAGCAACCTTGAAATTAACCAAAACAACTTTCCTTTTAAAACTTGCTATTACTGTGCCACTGTTTTATGTTGAGTGAGAAGGCATTTAAACTGAAAAGAGGGAGCTTGTGAACACTCACATATCTTCAGTCCTGAGCTAGGCTTTGACTAATATATTCAAATTAAAAACAAACAAATAAACAAACCCTCACGACACAAAAAATAAACAGTCTCCCTTAATAAATGTTGTTTTACCCTTCAAAAAGAAAATAAGTTTCTCTTATTTGAGAATATCAAATCTTTCCAGAGTTAGAATTTTCTGGTGCTTAACACCTGCATGACTGGGCCACGGGCACTGAATCAGTCTGCTTTTCAGTATAGCCTGTGATTAAAAAACTATTTGGAATCAAAGTAATTCAGATTCCAGTATAAAGTTAAGCATTGCTAGAAAAGATGTAATTTTCATGAGGTTACATGGCAAAGAAAAAACCCCATGGTTTACACCCCTTATGTATTAAGTAATTAGAAGTTTTGAGCAGCACTATCTGGAGCAAAAACTTATCTCATAGAAACATTAATCTGTTTCTGTAGTTCTGTTAATAAATACTGTCAGTTGTGAGGATATCCCAGCTTCTTGTTTATTAATTTGTTTAAATTTATTAATTTAGTCTATCCTGGGGTTTGTGTAAAGTTTTATAGAACAAAATAAAGAAGTAAGGCCTTCCTTCCTAAACACACATGGAGGCAAAAAGCAGCTTTCAGTAGCACCAATGACCAGCTAGATGTACAATGCCCTTGATGTACTTTACAGTTAACAGAAAAAAAAGGTGGGCTGGAATAAATTTTGCCTCTAGTTTCAAATAGTGAGCTGCTGATCAATAAAGTTAGTCATAATGAAAGCTATGTTTGATCTGATGTTTCTGAAAGTAAATTATGGATCTCTTTATTGCATTGCTGAATGAAGTCCTCTACAATTCTTTCCTTGGATTCCTCCTCCTCTTCTTCAGAATGTTTCTGGCAATTTCAATATTAATTTTCATGCTGAAGTTGAAATTTCTAATTACTTCTCCTAGTGTCTACTTTTATTGCACTTTTCAATGCTTGGCAGTTTTCCTGAGACTATGTTTTTCCACCTGTTACCTGTTCCGCTGTAAATGTTTTACTTGTATATTTTTCTTGATCTCCTCAGCATGACCTCCTGATTTAGATTTGTTATTTCATACTGAGTTATTTGATTTCTTGTCTGCTAAGATTTGTTTTATTCCAGTGGAGTTGTGACTGATATAAGTGCATTTTTAAGTTCCCCTGGAATTAATTGTCCCTCAATTCATAGCTTATAGTTTAGAACTTCAAAACAAGAAAGAATATTTGTAAAGCATCTGCCACTTGTGTTGAAACAGAAGACTTTTAACCTTTATGTGCAATCATATCCCATAAATTTTCCCTTCATCTGTAATTTGTGATTTAGTGCCTGCTTTTTAAGTCTATATTACGTAAAAGCTGAAAAGATGAGCTGGTCTCTGGAAGCTGTACTCTGAATTCTATTTGTGGGATCAGTTCAATTTTAAACAGGCAAGCATGTTTCAAAAACATTTCCAAGTTGGAAAAAGAACAAGAATTACACACTAGAATAAATCACAGGCTGGAGTAAGCCTGTCTTTTTAAAAAGCCATATTGTATATGGTGTGTTTGTATGTTCACTTCCTTTCTTTAAAGGAGGAAAATAAGGGCAATCATTGAAGGATATTTTAAAGTCCTCAGTGTTTAGCTAAGTCCTCAATAACATACACCTCTATGATCAACTGAAGATAATGCTCTGGGTTTTCTCCTGCACTCTGAGCCACCTCTGCTGTGCAAAAACCACTGCCTCACTTCCATGCAGCAATACCTGAAATGTTTTGTAACTTACTGTATGGGAGAATGGGTGGAGTGAATGGCGACTGTTGATACTGATCTGTATGTGCTCCAAAATGCCCAGGAGCTAAGAGGGATTTCCCTTTCCCACATATGTCCTATTGTACATGGAGGCTGCATTTTCATTCTGTTTACTCAGGCAACTGTTAACTCCTATAAGAAGTATAAAAACAGAAAGGAAAGGAGACCACTGTCTTGACGGTAAGGAACTTACAGGACCTGAATGAGAAAGCAAGGTACCAGGTGCAAACTAAGGGACTTCCAAGTATCAGGACTAAACAGATCAAAAGGCTTGGGAATTCAGCAAGGGTAATGACATCTGCTGGGAAAAGAGCTCCAATGATCTTTCTGTCCAACTCATCATCTTTTATTAATAGCCAAAGATTATCCAGAGAAGAAAGCTAGTAACAAAGTGTTCTCACTACCATAAATAAAGTTGAATTCCTAAAAGCCTAAGCCACAGGGAAGGGACTGCTGCAGAAAAAAAAATAAAAGCATTGATTTCTGAAGGTTATTTAAAAGTCATGTGGATATAAATACTACCCCTTGCTTCCAAAAGTATATGGGTAATAGGGTTATAGCAGCCTTGATGAGCTGTTGAGTGTGGAGCTTTAATATACAGTTCAGATGTAAAAAATGCCTCAACAATCCTCATGCACACCTAGGACAATGATTTCACAGAATCACAGAATATTAGGAGTTGGAAGGGACCTCGAAAGATCATCTAGTCCAAGCCCCCTGCCACAGCAGGAGTCCCTAGACCAGGTCACACAGAAGTGCATCCAGACTGGTTTTGAATATCTCCACAGAAGGAGACTCCACAACCTCTCTGGGCAGTCTATGACAGTGCTCCGTCACCCCCACTGACTTATATAGTTTGTCCAAGGCTTGTTCAGATCTTTCTTCCAAATGACATAAAAAAAAAAAGAAAGAACTGAAAAGTCTCAAAGTCATTTTTAAAAGTTGTTTAAATCCATTCTTGACTGCTCAGTTAGGGATAGGGTAATGAAAGCAACAGATTTTCTATTAAAATATTTATCAAATGAACTAGTAGCTTTCCTAGAGGAAGTTCCCTATTTATTCTGTTTGGGAATGGTAACAAGTGGGCTTGAAGGAATACTTAACCTTTAGAATAAGGAAATTAATATTCTTTACCACATGCTGCTAAATGCTAAAGCTGAAGTTTCCTGTGTTAATTCACATAATAATAATGTCATGCAGAATATTTGTCATAAACTCCAAAGTTATTCTTCTACAATACACATTCAGCCACCCTGAAGGGACACCTTAAATGATGTCTTTTCACGCTACTAATGAAAAAGAAACAAATAGTCTAGTTCTAAATATTGGAAAAGATGAACCACATTTCAAACACAATTCCCTTTACAAAAGGAGGAAATATTTAAGTAATTTGTCATGCATTCTTACATGCTTGTTTGTCTCATCAGAATACACATGAACAGATTCCTTAATGAGACACATTTCTTCAATTTAGACAAAGTTTGTGCAGTGCTTTGAACATCTGAAGTGTTACATAAGTATTCATCATTATTCAGCCCAATCCTCAGTCATTAATCAACTAGAATTCCCAGTAGATTCTGTTATTTGATTCCTGATGCACCTTATTCTCATATAAGATAAGAAGAAATAATTTCAGAATCATGCAAAACTGTGAGTTAGGTCTACTAAATTGTAACCATAGTGGATGGAAGTAGATATGAAACTAAATTCCTCTTTGTCAAAACAGAATGGGAAAATGGGAGGGAGAAGGACTTGGTCTGAGAGGCTTTGCAGTTATGACTAAGAATCCAGAGTATACATACAGGTCAAAAGTTCAAATTCAGACCAGATCACTAAAGGCTGAAAATCATTACCAAAAATACATTAGTGTTGTGAGATTATAGAAAAGAAAAATCTGTATATTTCATATTGCCATCATCTTTAGCACTTACCTGTTGGAAACAGTACAAAACACTCGTGTTCCAAACCAACACAAATTAAGTTCTAAATTAGAACCTTGAAGCTAAAGTTAGCATAGTGTCTTGAAGGTTAAAGACCAGACAATGAGAAATGCCTTTTTAAAAGTCAGGGGGAAAAAATAAAAATACTACATATTTGTTTCTAAAACCAATAGAATTTACTCTTATAAGCAAGGGAAGTGGCTACAGTAGCATTCCTGACATCCACATTGCCCTTATTTAAACCTGTGGCAAATATACCACAATCAGAAGAGGGGAAATGAGGGAGTGAGGGAGAAAGAAAATATGCTTCTTTTAATCTAATATGAGTTTAAATTAAAATAGCAGATGAGATTCTTTTGCAGTACCTAAGAAACTGCAGTACCTAACATTTTCTGACATCTCATAAAATTTGTCTTCTGCAGATCAGTCATTCTGGGTCTTTAACATCAGTTCTTTATGATAAGCATTGTTGTGTTCATTATAGAGATAGTCTTAAGTTCTTATGCTGGATACCTGTGAAGAAACAAGTCTGAGAACCTGTTTCCAAGCATGGAAAAGACAATAAAAGAAACTGACAGAATGAGTAGCAGTAAACCAGCGAGATTTTTAAATTACCTTTATGAAACCATAGAGGTTTCAACTGCATATGTAATTTACCAATGAAGTTCTAAGTAATTAACTACTGAGGTAAAAGTAAAGTAAAGTTTACCTCATGGTTAGAGGAAGGAAATCCTCAGATGTCTGTGTGGGGACTTATACTTCTCAATGCGTTTGCATCTGATGCAATGAACAGAAAGAACAGAGAAATAACAAAGGTTTTTGAGATTACAGTTACAGAAAAATTAAATTCATATCAAAAGAGATGCATGAGAATTTCACAAAACTCAGAGATAAGCTGATAGAATAAAATTCATTGTGAAATAATACACAGAGTAGAACAACCATAACTGTATACAGACAAGTGGAGTAAATTAAATATTGCTCAACACATTCATGGTGAATAGGTCCTTCAAAATTTCAGTGTTCAGCACTGATGGAAAAAAACCCTTCAGAATAATTAAGAACCAGATGAAAAAAAGAAGCAAAAAACATCACTCAGGCACTGCATGCATACTTTTAACTGAGTATTTTTGACTTTCTTATGATGATAATTGGCAGAGTATAGTGGGGAAATACACAAAGAAAAATAATAAATGTCAGAAAAGTCAGGTTTAAACGTCTGTACAAAGACAAAGTCAATCAACTAGGAGCTTAAGCATTTGAAAAGTATGTGGAAGATACAACATAACATTATATCATAGTTAATGACATGGTGAAGAAAAATAGAAATATTTTGTTGTTTTCCACAATGAGTGAATTAAGGTTCATCAAATGAAATAAACAAGTACTAGTTTAAAGCAAACAGAAGAAAATATGTTGTCAAGTAACATATAATTAAATTATAGCACTTAACAACTAAGAATATTGTACATGTTAATAGCTGAGATGGGTTAAAAAAACAATTAGACAAATTCATGGGTAAAAATTGTATCAAAAGTTATTAAACACAAAGATGTATTTTCTAGTCAGAAAGTCTGTACCACAGACTGCTGAAGGCTTGAAATTACCCAAGAAATTCTTTTAAGAGAGCCGTACTCCTGTAAGGAATTCATAGGCCTGATTCTAAGTGGATTCTCAGATAAGAATACAGTTTGTAACATTTCTGTGTGATGCTGTAGTAGTTTAAAGTTAAACAGAAGAGAAAGGAGCTTTCTTTACTCTAGATTAAGGAATAAGATCTTGGGGTTTGGGTGGTCTTTTTTTTTTAAGCTTACCTAAAATATATCTCTTTTAGTAATATCTGTTAAATATATGTTAAAATATATATGTTAATATATGTTAAAACCTCACAGCTTTACTTTAAAATGCACTTTTTATCAGTCTTGGGACTACTTGAGTAAGGTAAGCATAAAAGGGGTGACTTTTTGCTGCAAGGTGCCAAAATCCAAATGCAAATCAAATATAGCTGGAGATAGATCAAAGAGAACATAGTAATCTTAGCTCAATGACTCCACAGCACATGGAGAAGAAAGAATATGAGACCCCATTTCCAGAAGTGTACACTATCAACCTCCTCTTGACTTGTCTTGATGTCCATAGTTACTCCATGAATCAAGCATAGCAGCAGAGATCACAGAAGAAATGAATTTGAAATAGTCCTATTTTATTATTGAAAGGTGATGCTCATGGTCCTTTCTTCCCCATTTACACCATACAATAATCTAAACCTGCTTTTCTTCTTCCTTTGAGCTATTTGTAAATGCCTGTCCTCAAACTGCGCTCATGGCTGTGCTTCAGTAGTTTTAAAACCTGTTACTTTAATCTGTTGCCATTTCACATGGTCAGTCCTCAATGGGAGATTATTTTATACTCCATTACCTTCAAGTTGAACTTTGAAGTATAGCTGTTATGAAACTCTACTCAAAGTCACAAATTTTCCTACCATTTAAAGGAACTGAATGCATTTTTGCCTCCTTGGTTCTTTCTCTGGCCCTGCTAGTTTATGTGACCTTAGACTCTTACAATCCATAATGATGTTGCAGTTAAAATGAAAAGATTTTTTCTTCTTCTTTTTTTTTTAATTAGATTCAGTTGAACTACTTCTGCAGCTACTTCAGTTAACAGTGTGACCTAACAATTTCAGCTTGATGTTAAGAGTTATTTTAAAGTACGTTTATCTGATTAAAATTGTTTAAACCAGCAGAATTTGAGCTCCTACCCAGGCAGTTTAACAAGTCATGAAGTGTCCTGTTCTTTGGTGGCATGCTGTAGAAAGAAACCACCTTTTTCACAGAGATGGTCTGTAGAATTTGAACTAAAAAACAAGCAGTAGGGAGGAGAAGGGGTGCTTTAAAAGGTTCACTTACTGACAGGCTTTTTAAAAGCCATTTATACTTTTAAGTCTGACAAGTCTGAGCAAACTAGAATTCAAATAGTCTTGAGCTAATATATTTAAATGCTGTTTCACCATAACACTAGGACTTTGAGCTAACTTACAGTAAAAACAGACAGAAAAGCAGGCACAGGTCAGTATTTCTTTCCCTTTCCACATGGGACTTTTGCACTGGGTTCATACATCTCATATCCTTTCCAAAGTATTGAAAAAGGAGAAGTCTCAGAGTATTTAAGTAAAAAAGAAGCAGCTTTGGAGACTTTCTCAGCTTAAAAAAAAAAAAAGTGTCAGTTCAAACCAATTTTTCCTATCATCCACCATCACCAAAATTATGTTGCAGCCTTTGGATATATGTTGCATGCAGAGAAAACAAGTATATGATCCATTTTTTTCCCTGTAACTTCCTACCTGCATATTTCCTTTCTTTGCTGATGTTAACTTGGGTGATTGATGCTCTGAAGTATTTTTCCATATTCTGCAGATGTGAAGGTGCAGATCAATAGACATCCCTACATAAAATATCCTCATACAGAATGCAGATGGGCATCAAACTCAACAATCCTTAGTTTTCCTCTCTGAATGCTCATTTTTTCGGTTTTCCAGTGTAAAACACTCAGCCATTTTCTCTGATCTAGGCCAGAAATCCTCAGGTGAGTAATGAGTTTATCAGTCATATTCTTCCAGTCATCTTAGAAAGTGGAAGGTAGATGCAACAGGTGGGTCCTACTGGGGAGGCAGAGGGCAGAGAAGTCATAAAATTGCCTAATATAGAGCATATGTTTACACCAGTGTTAAGAATGACTTAAAGGGACCATTAGTGAAGAACTGGGGTACCTGCTTGCACTTATTTTTCTATAAAATTGAAGAATTAAATGGCATCAAATGGAAAACATGAGACTCCAGCCTCAGAACATAGTGTCTAGGTGATTTCATATTATCACCTTCTTCTGTGATATAAAAGAGAAGGAGAAAGGACTTGAAACTAGACCATCTACATTCTGAACTGGAAATCTGAACTATCTGGTGAAAGAGAAGAGAAATATCACTGATGGTTTTCTGAATTTAACCTTTCTAGTTTGCAAAACAAACATTGAAATATATATATATTTCTAAAAAAAAAAAACAAACACAAATTCTTTGCACTGTTGAGAGAAAATGTAGAGATGACAGAACTTTTGATCTAAAAAAGTAATTTGTGTGATTTTCTTCTGATGGCTGCAGGACTAGAACTAAAACTAGATTAAAACAAATTATTCAGGTTTACTTATCACCCACTATTCCCTGAAGCTCTATGAGTGACTGGCACTGAGTTTTCATCCCCAACACCACCACATCAATCACATAAGAAAACATGTTGGTCAGCAATGCATATGAGCATCATATATTCAATGGCATTTTTTTTCCATTAAAAATGCCTCCAAAACAACAAAAGATTCACATTTATTTTTCATAAACTCTCACATTTTCTTATCATATTCACAGAGCACATTTCACAGTTTCTATTAAATAGAGCAATTTGATCTGAATCTGATTGCATCAACATTGTATGATACATTGAGTAAAATATTTCTCAGGAACAAGTGTGACAGTGTTTAGTCTGTGTTTAGGTAGAATATTCTGACCCCAGCTTTGCCTGCGTGCCATCCAAGCAGGACCTCCAGGAAAGCTGACAGTCTTTACATACATAGCTGCAGGTATCCATACCTTGTGATGTTATACTTATGGCATTTACTATGCCTTTAAGTAGGTTTAGGGATTCTGCATGCTCCAGAAATTTCATATTCACTGCTGGGATCATAGGAAAGATAACTGAGGGATACCAAAAATTACAGGACTAATGTACCCAATGGGCTGAATGTAATCTTGGAAGTAGAACACACACAGCACAGCAATCAAATGTTAATAAAATGTCTTGGTTAGCAATGACAAATTCAGGGTGCAGTGCATTTTATGAAGACAAAAATCACTCCAAATATTGTACATTAAAACAGTGAAAATTTGGTATTCCAGAAAGGACGATTGTACAGCCACAAAATGCTGTGAGAGGTTAATGAAACCTTTCCAGACAAAATGAATGTGAGGCTTGTTAAGTGGAAGATTAAGTTGCTTTCCCTTTTGATATTATTGTTTCACAAAAAATGTGCTTTGTTACCTGTTGCATTAAAGCTTTTAGACACATGACACTGAAACACTTAGGAGCTAATACACTAACAGCTTTCTACTTGCAAATCACAACACACACAGGGGACTTGACTTACATATCAACCTGGCAACTGTCTTTCCATTTGTTACTTAATGAACCCAACAACCTAATTTATAATTATTTATCATAATTTTATTATGTGAGCTTGCAGAAGCCACACAGACCACTGCTTGCAAGAAAAAGTTTATCGGTTGTTTAAAAGCCACACACAGTTATTTTCAAGAGATTAACTCTTAAACAGTATTCAGAATTTTTGTGTATATGAATCAAATCATTCCAAAGAAGCCTCAGGAAGAAAAAAAATATATTTTCTTCTGCAAAAGATTTAATTCAACACTGTTCATTGTCCTTGTTAATCAGGAAAACTCACACCACAGATCTGTATTGTTATCTGTTAGGAAAATGTTCTTTATATTACCCGTTTTTGTATTTCTTTAATGTATTTTTATATAGTTTGGATATGGTCTGTCACCTTTTATTTGCCTGGGATTCAGTGTAGAACTGGTTATATTTTAAACCTATTATGATGCACAAATAGATTAACTTCACAGAAGAGAAATTACAACAGCTACCACAGATCTTGGTGGTATGAGAAGTCACTCAATAAAGAGGAGCTGAACCTAGTCTGCCCCTTAGAGTCATGCATCTTTTAAAAAGAGTAATAGTATTCTACTTTTGTAATACTAACTGTAGATGCTACTTGATATAAAGATTCTTGACTGTAAAGAGAAGCCTGCCACCAGCATGCCTTCGTTATTGCCATGATGAATGTTTTAAGAACAATGTGTTTTTTTCCCTGTCAAATCCCAAAGAACTACTAAGGAAGGATACCATTCAGCCCAGGTTTTTCCAGTTTCCTTCTCAGATGCCTCCCAACTATATCTAACACTGACATGAACAAAACAGCCTCAAGCTGGTGAGTTTTGCTTCATTTAATTTATTGTCATTTAACACTAACTTCTCATCACTGATTTTTGCATTGGGGAGGGAAGAAACCCAACAAAAAAGTGTAATCCACTTTCTCCCCCTTTCCTACTCTCTGTTTCTCTCATGTTTGACATGGTCTACACACAACCTACCCTATTTCATTTGGTGAAGCAACAGGCAGCACTAGAGGCTGAGTATGTATAGGCTTTTTACCTACTACTCCATGATCCGTGCTTTTTTACTATGGTGGAAGTGGTTGTCTTCATTTTCTACCACTCTGGTATATCAGGGATGTTCCTGTCCTAGTATGGGTTGCACACAGCTGCAGTTCTTCAGGTTTGCTTCTGTCACAGCATGGGTCAACCATGACCACAGTTCCTCAGCAGTCTCTCTGCCTAACTTGAGTCCTCCACCAGCTGAAGTCTCTTAGGAACGTTACTGCAATGGCATTGGTCACCTACAGTCAGAGTCCCTTAGAAGTGTCTCTAACCCAGCCTGGGTAACCTCTTTCCAAGAGAGTCTCTCCAGTCATGCCCTTAGTTGTCTCCTCATCACTATCTCTTTTGCCATGTCTTTCCAAGAGCATCTCCCTCTGCATGTCCCCAACAGCATCCAGGGAATCACCAGACTTTTGAATCTGCTGAGGTCTGAGCTGGGGCCTCATGGGCTCCCCTGTCAGGCTGTATTGTTGACAGGCAATGGGCTGCTCACACCACTGTCAGACTGGGCTGGAAGCAGCATAGGGCATTTCATATTCTTCTCCTCACAGGTCACCTCTGCAGCCCATTGCTTCCAAAACCCTAGCATTTATACTCAATACAGTCACAGTGGCTCTGGCTACAACTCTGGATACTTGTCACATTAAAGTCACGTGCCATAGCACACATCAAGACAGTGCAAAAGTCCCTTCATCTTTCTAAATCTATTGGCTTATTTTCCATCTTATAAAATGAAGATATCAGTGTTTTCAAGTCTTCCAGAAGTCTTTTGGAGCTTGCTTTTCAACTAGCTGTCATATACTCAGATGGTAATCATATATGGAACTAGGACAGAGTTCTGACTTTGCCTTCTGCAGGCAGCTTTATCTGTCAATCAATTAAAGTTAATCACATTAATAATATTCATAAATAAAAAGTGAAGAACAAACACCTTCTAGCAAATAAATAATTTTTTAAAAGCTATTATAAAAACACAAGCTGAAAAAAACAAAGGGAAGTTTATCTTGGAAACGTCAGGCTAATGCATCTGAGAAAAGTAAATCTGAAATGCTGGCATTTCACATGACACACCTTTGAGAAGCTGCAATGTTTGCAAGAGGCCATGGACTTATGATGAAACTGAATATATGGGAGAGCATCCTGAATCAGAGACACAACAGTCACTTTTTTACACTCTGAGGCAAGGTGGACACTATATTGCAAAAATAAACAGCTGAATTTGAACCTTGCTAGCCACTCTGAAGACTATTGAATGGAAACCATTGTCAGAGTGCTAAAAGGGCTGATGTAGAAAGAAAGGAAGATAAAAATCAGCTATGAAGAGGGATTAGGGTAAGATGGGATAGATATGTTCTTTTTTTGTTTTGTATTGTTTATTTTAAAGATAGTTTAATCTGTGGAGGAGGCTCTGCAAGAAAAATAATGAAAACCTTTTTCCTGGATTATGCCTTTAAAAATAGTGTGGAGAAACATTATATTTACAATATAAACCTTCTCTGACTGGTAATTGACAGACAACTGGTTTCTCAAATGCAAGGATAAGCACTTGTATCTTTGACTTTGTTTTCATATTTCTCTTCTCTGCCAACATCTGAGCTTCAAAAAAAAGGAAGTTTAAGAAAAAGAAACCAAATCTCTTCACATGTATTCATAATTTTATAAAGTGAATACACTGCACTAGGCTGCTCATGCAAAAACAGAGGAAAACAATCAATACCAAGGAGCACTTAGGTGTAAGGGTTTACTTAGTAAAAAATCCAAGTGAAATTTTAGGCAGGTACAGGAGTTATTATACTCTATGAGTCAAATCTCAAGAACTCTGTGGCACCATTTTCACTGATCATTATGTGATTGGCCTCAGCCTCCCCAGTGTGGAATTGCCTTAGAACAGCACAAAGGCTAGTGCTAATAGCAAGGGAATGTTGAAATAAAAGCAGCATGGAAAATATCTGTCCTTCCTTTTTCAACAAATATTAGCAGTAAATCTTTAACTGAAATGGGCTTCTGCCAAGATTAAACCAGTAGTTGAAAATGCAATTTTAATATTGCATTACACTCAGGAATCTGAAACAGTTTAGTGTAGGTATACTGGTTGCTCCTTTTAGTGGTAGCATTTCTCAATAGTTGCCATACCATGATATCTGCAATAGCACAGTGCTTTTGTGTTCCAGAGAGGAAACTATTCTGGTGTCTTCAGTATCAGTGTGGTCACTGTGCAGTCTTTTATGAAGCACAAATTACTGTACATCCTCTACAAGGTAAAAATGGCAATCAGCTTAAATCTAACCTGACATGGAGTATTTTACAAAACCATTTAATGACTACAGTTAAAGAATATCTAAGAAAAAGGGAGGAAGATGGCAACTGGATATTGCTGCATTTCTTGTCTTCTCTATGTGAGAATGACACTATACTTCAGAGGCTTGAATGGGTTGCAGCACTTACTGCTCTTAAAATCTACTTAGGAAAAAAAAAGAATAAAGCTGTTTTCACTTGGTCAGTACTTGCTAATTTAGAAGTGATGTTATAAAGTTCTGAACTCCAGGGAAAGTGCAAATCTTGACACTTTGCCTGAATCTCTGAATAAGTCACTATTTTTATAGTCTCTGTTTTCAGAAGATTTGCCAAAGACAATTTGAGTAAAAGCTAGTCACTACTTCAATTTTCTCTGATATCGTGATAGATAAACATATACAGAATGTTTGGAACCATCTGTTTTGCTAGTAAGTAGAAGGCTGCAACACCAAACATCAGTATTCACCTGATAAAAATCCACAGATGAAACCTCTTGTGTGTTCTTTAAAAGGGTATGTAAAAGTCATTAAAAGTTATATATTTTGTGAAAAAAAAAGTGTGGAAGAGAATAACGTTCAAAACAGCAGATACATGTTGAAATGTAATCACTGGCCCGGGTTCTGTCCATGCCACAAAGACCTTAAGGACCCAGTTGGTCCAGCTAAGATTTAATCCATCCAATAATATACTCATCCAATCCATATTTTCTTAGTTTTCAAGTGTAAATGCTGCAGGACATGGTGACAAATGCTATACTGAAATCAAGGTATATTACAGCCAGTGTTTTTCCCTAACTGACATAGCTACATTTCATCAGAAAAAGCAATCAAGAACTGTTTTCCAAGAGAGACTCCCTGTTTTCTATTGTATGCTTAACATTTTTATTAACTAAAATAGAAAACTCAGAAATCTTTAGAAAAGATGGAAGGAAAAATATCCATCTATTAAAATGATCCTAAAGGTGCATCAGGTCTGTCTTTCCATCATTCATCAGACTTGCTCTCTCTCAAGAACCTACACAGGAATCAGACTGTATATTTTCACTCTTTAAGTGAACTATGCTAGGTTTAACAGTCAATCTTTCCTCTGAAGTTTTTCAAAAGACTTAGACTCATTTAATATTTCATCTCCCATATTTATTTAACTTTCTCCTTAAGTAGGAAGCAGTCTAGCCAACCTTTTATTAGAGCAAAGGTTCTTTCCCTTCCATAGATAAGAAAATATCTTTGTTGTAGTATTTGTTATCATTTAGAAGTTAATGGAGTAATAACTCTATGCTTCAATGAAGTGTTAAAACTCTGACCTCCGTCCTCCTCATTCTGTAATTATTTGGCATTCTTTAGTGGGGAAAGAACAGTTCATTGAACCTTACATTCTAGGTGTTTTTCCTGTACATTAAAAACATACAGAATACAAACAGCTGCAAACTTACTGTATACAGTGTATAATTGGATTTTGATTGAGACCAGACAAACAAGTAAAATTACTTGTGGTAAAAACTCCATTAGGAGGGATAGAGCACCAGAATCTTCCTTTTAGATATGTTGTAAAACTAGCTTATATCCTCACTATAAATGAAAGATTGAATAATCAGAGATGTGTTCTTACTGTTTATCAAAACGAGGATAGCTGACTAGAAGGAACACATAGAGTCAGCTGACTGGTAAACCTTTGTTGTGACACAGTGTGAAGGCTTCAAAATATTATTTCTGAGTTTCAGCTAAATGTGACTGTATTATTAGATCTGCTATAGAAGATAGATGTTAGGTATAAAAAGGGTTATAAGTTTTTCAGTGAAAGGGCCCTCCCCTCAACCAGTCTTTGGTATACAAATATAAAGGTAAATAGATAAAGTCTCTTAAAAAAAAAAGATAAAATCGTAATCTGAAACTATACTTGATACAGGAAAGATAGTACATCTCTAAACTCTAATTAAGAATGTCAGAAAAGGCTTTCTCAGAAACAGATCCCATGGTGAGTAAAAGCCTCCATCTTGCAAAATTAGTGAACATAAAGGCTAGCAAAAGGAAAGGTCACATTATAAAAGGTGAGAGAAGGATTTTGGCACTCATATTTCTGGTATTGATTAAAAAAATAGTGCAAATAAAAGTTATTTAAATTAAGGCTAAATGGCCAAGTAAGAAAAGAATGCCATCATTATCTTAAATCATAAGGAAATCAGCAGGCAATTCACATAAAAGGAATAGTACTACTTCTATCCAGCACTCAAGTAAGTCCCCAGGAATTTTACACTGTGAAACATTTCAGCTTCCTTTAACCATCCTACAAATCTGGAACTCAAGGTTACAGTGGGACTAAGTCATCTCTTTTCATTCGTAAGGAATGCAAACTTAGTTTTCTATCCACAGCATTTTCCTTAAATGAAGGCTAAACTTCTCAGGCAACAAAGATTAGAAGGTGCTGAGGCTTTAAAAACATGTGAAATACTACAAGGTTGTAGTAAAGTTATGGAAGTTGACAACGTTGATAAATTAACTCAAGTGTGTGACTGTTTGCTGACTAGGGAACCAAGGGATGAAAAATTAAGTTAATAGGGATGCAGTAGTTTATAGTACAGACATTAGAGCAGGATCGACCTTGATGAGTATTTGGGATTAATTAGAACAGAAAGTAGCATACAAAAATTCAGTTATCAGCAAAATGTTTTGGTCACTGTCCTTAGGTCAAGCTACCAAACAAGAGTTAGCACTTAATTAAAACTGCGATGATGAAACAGGCATTCCACAGATGTATCTCATGTAGGACACCATGAAGAGATTTTCCTGTTGCCATTTCAGAATAGTTTTAGATTTACATCAGCTATAGAAAATTCTGAGGAAATATCTGAAGGCATATTTGAACAGCTTTTTATGTGATGAATAGTGATCATTCAAAAGCCATTGATTTGTTTCTGTTTTCCTTCAGTTCAATGTACTGAATTTAACAGAAACAAACATAATTAATTTACTTCATGGAAAATTGTGACTATTAATGATAGTAAATGTCAGAAATAAAAGTGCATCGGGTCAAGAAGCACTCAGAAAAATGCACATTTTCACTTTGTACTCAAATAAAACAGACTCCTCCCAATAGGTTACTCTTCTTCTTACCCGCCATACTAATCTGATACATCAAGTAGTTATTTTTAAAGAATACTCAAGGTAAACTGTTTCAGAGAAAGCCAGTAACAAATCTACACTGAAACAGTGAGGTAAGTTCTTCACAGGTAAAAGACTCCACTCTTTAGGAGATTTTCACTTTGAAAATACTGATGACATCAGTTCTGTATTTTATTATAACTATTTAGTAGGCTTGCTGTTCGTGATGACTGGATAATTTAAGAGATTAGCAGGTCATTTGTAACCATGGAAATAACTTTGCCTGCATATCTAATAGGCTAATTTCCACATGAAGCAAAGCAGTGGTTCTGTTTATTTACTTGCTAGTTAAGTGCTATTTTGATCTACCTTGTTTTTCTCAGGGGAATTGTCACTCAATTTCTGAAAAGAAAAACAAAAAAGTCAAGTTCTATCCTTACACAACTACAATAATGAATACACACTTTATTTTCAGTATATATGTATTTGACCATATTTTACACATACTATTTTTGATTCTTATCTTTTATATTTTAAATAGAGATTTGAAGTGTTTAAGGCTTATATATTTTGAAGAAAATTCATAAATTTCAAGATTTCCAGCCTTTGTACACAAGGATATAGATTATTGATTGAGTCAGGGAGGCTGTATGGGTTTAGGGGTCATGAGGGGATGCATCCCAGTGACTTAGACAGACTTGAGAAGTGGGCCTGTGTGAACCTCATGAGGATCCAAAAGGCCAAATGCAAGGTCCTCAACCTGGGTTGATGCAATCTTCAATATCAATACAGGTTGAGAGATAATGTGATGGAGACTAGCCCTGCAAGCAGGGACCTGTGGATACTGGTGGATGAAAAGTTTGACATAAGCTGACATCCCAGAAGTTTAACTGAAGCCTGGCCGCATCAAAAGTGTGGCCAGCAAGTCAAGGGAGATGATTCTGCCCCTCTACTCTAATTTGGTGAGACTCCACCTGGAGTACTGATTCCAGCTCTGGAGTCCTCAGATAAGAAGGAAACAAACCTCTTGGAGTGTGTCCAGAGGAAGCCACAAAACTATCTAAAGGTTGAAACACCACTCCTGTTAAGGTAAGCTGAGAGAGTTGGGGTTGTTCAGTCTGGAGAAGAGAAGGCTCCAGGAAGACTTTATCACAGTCTATCAGCACTTAAAGTGAGACTACAAGAAAGACAGAGTCTTTTTATCAGGGCTTGTTGTGATGAGACAAGAGGTAATGGCTTTAGACTGAAGGACGGGAGATTTAGACTGGATATAAAGAGGATGTTTTTCACACTGGGGGTGGTGAGGCACTGGAACAGGTTGCCCAGAGAGGTGGTGAATACCCCATCCCTAGGAACATTCAATGTCAGGTTGGACAGGGCTCTGAGCAATCAGATCTACCAGATTTGCCCCCTGGTCACAGAAGGGGGTTGGACTAGATGACCTCTAAAGGTCCCTTCTAACTCTGCCCTTTCTATGATTCTATTTCTGTGGTTCAAACGGGAGTTACAATTCACTAGCTAGATGTTTGCATATGTATGTTTCTTATTTTGTCATATCTATGGGAAAAAATGTTTGAATCATCTTTATTTCAACATAGTGAAGTACTATCAAACTAAAATGTATTAAGAAAATATTGGAGAAGCTCAAGGAAGTATCAGAGTTTCTGAATTACTCCATAACCTCCAGTGATGAATACTAATGTTAAGCTCTTAGATCACAGGAATGAAATTATAAAAATGCACATTTTTTACATGGAAATATATGGTTCAAACCCTGGATTATAGACATTTTAAATTTTGGGGGGTTGTTATACAAAAGGATTCTTGAAAGAGGTCTGGGATCTCAAAGCATTTGCTATTGTGTTATTTGATGTAGTCAAGATTTTTACATACAAGATGTACATCATATCTCTGAAATACCATTCAAGAAAGCATGTCTTAAAAGGTCATAGAAGACATGACTCACAAGGTGATTTACCTATCTTTTTAAGTGTTTGCTTTGGCAGCTACAACATTGTCAACATAACTTAGGCTCAAATCTTTCTAACAAACACCTGAACAAGTTCCCAACACATTAAACTCACATTGTGCTGTATTCCTTCTGTCACTAATTTAGCTAAAATCTGTTACTTTTTGCACACCACTTGCTTAATTTGAAGTTCATGTCATGGCCAGTTGACAACTAGCTCTTCAAATTCACTAATCTCAAAGCTGTCTAAAAGCTATCATCAATCACTTGTTGAACCAATCACACTCTGTTGACATCTAAATTGTTTTAATAGGCAAATTACACAGTAATGTGATGTTGAAATATTAAAGGAAAAATATTTTCCAAAATTCACATCCCAAACTTTCCCAACTAAGGAAATAGTAATGAGATATTAGATTTTAACCACAGAGAAAGAGTATCAAACTATCATACAAAAGGCATGCAAACATATTATAACAAATTTAGCAACTGGCAGAACATAAGTAGCCTTCTTAGGAAAATTAAACTGAAGGAGCAGTTGTATAGCATATCTGTGATAGTAATGAAGTTCACTGTTATAAACAGTACTAAACAATGGACATAAATTTTAGTTAAAAATTAAATAATTTCTGTTTAATTTTCATAACAATTTTCAAGTGAAATATAACTTGAAAAATCTGTAACTAATTTATTCTTTGGAAGGCCCTGTGGAGTTGTCTTAACAAAACTTTAACCACTTTCTACTGTTGACACTGAAAAGCAAAATTACTTATTTATTCTTTCATCCATTTCCTTGCTCTAGCAGATCTTCAAATGACATTTTGTATTTTAAACTTCTTACTTGCTCTCTCTTTCTTCCAAGTGGGATACAGAAGAAAATTTCTTGTACATGTTACGACTACATTCAGATTTTTTTCAGAAAGTCCATAAAATAGTAGTCTACATAAAGCTCTTTTTTTTTCTCATGTGAAACACCCAAATCTTGGACAATCAAATACAAGGCTGAATTAGTAATGCATGCTTGACTAGTCCCTTTCTAGATCAATTCTGTTTTTTTTTCTAGAATTAAAAATGGAAAACAGCTAGGACCAACTGACATAACTTCATTCATGTAAGAGGCTAATATAAATTAGCCACCTCAGCTCCTTTTATAATTGACATAAAAGGAAGGGACTTTCATAGAGTAATTTATCTTTCTGTAAAACTGTCTTATGGTGGAAAAGATTCACACCATAGTCCTTTCTGCTGCTATAAAGGGACTCTAAAGAGCTAAATTACTCCACACACCTGAGAAAGGAATCATCCAATTAACCTAAGTGGAAAACATTTGCAGTATAGGCATTTTCCACTAAAGTAGTCATCTACACTCCCTTTATAGTCATTGAGGGTCTATGACTATTAGACTGACCCATTTTAGCCATCTATAGTAGATGAATGATAGATGATTCATGCCCTGGTTTTTCAATTGCAGATATAAAGAGAACTTAAATAATGATCTCAGATAAAGATGTCTAAAGCTTGCTAAAGAAAAAATTTCTGTCTTCAGCTTTGTTAATGTTAGCTGAACTGATGCAATGTGATAGTCTCCTTTTTTCGATCTCTAAGGTTTTGAAACTGTTGTGACTAGCTGAGCTACATACAGGACATCACTGGGGGTTTTGGGTTGGTTGGTTTGGGGTTCTTTAAGGTTTGGTTTGTTTGGGGGTTTTTTTGCTGCCACAGTGAGTTCTGAGAGAAGGAGGAGGTCTGAGTGAAGTCAGTGAGATTTCAGGCTGTCCAGGGAGGTTGCTTAGACTCCAACCCTGAATACTTCATAGTCTATCCATAACCAAATTGGACAAATTCCTGAGTAATTTGGTCTCACCTCAGATCTGACTGTGCATTGAGCAGGAGGTTGAACTGGTGTCATCATGAAATTCTTTCCAGCCTGTGCAATGTTGTCATCCTACAATCTTGTGAAAAAAAGATGTGAGTTCAGAGACCAATAGATGAGGTTTCTGAAGGATATGTGAGACTGATATGTGTCACTGCAGCTTCTGCTTAAGTTGGGTGATTCTTTGAATAGTGGGATCATACTTTGTCACTGTCATTCCACAGCATATATGTCTTTCTTTCCTCTCTATTACTCTGAGGAACAGATCATCTCCTTTCCTCACTTTTCCCTCTCTCTAATCTACAACAATAGCTACTACTACATGTCTTACATCCCAAAAGCTTCTTGTGAGCACACCCAGCAGCCATTGTTCCCCTGAGGGGGTGGGGGTGGAAAAGGAGAATAAAAGAATTGAGGTCAGTCTGACAGAAGGCAGAACTGGAAGTGGTGACACCCCACAACATTTTTCACTGACAAGTTCATCTTAATATCTATGTCAAATATTCACCATTTGCTTTATATGTAAGGAAATGGGTGAGTACTCAGTATTTTCACAATCTCCATGTCATAGTATCATTTCCTTATATTATTCACTTTTATGGAAAATGGATAGTGGATTATGCTACACTGTATAGGTATGAAGGAAATGTAATTTATTTATTTCCTTCCAGTCTGTTCTTTGGAATAAAATGATACTTCCAAGACTTGAATATACATTCAGTCCTGGGAAAGATAAAAAATAATCTTTACATATTTTAAAGAATATTTAGAGCTCTGAAATTTAACCACAGTGGAATTGTTAACAAATTTCTCTATTCATTATACTTCTGCTGGACCATCTCCCACTTATAATAGCATATATTATTTCTCTTCCTTTTCTACTCACATAATATTGTAGAAGCTACAGCAAATATATCATAGAACATTACCATCATTTGAAAATCAAGTCCCATGTATTACTTTTTTCTCACTTCAATTAGTAAATGATTACAGAAATTAGTAAGTGAAAATGGGTTGAATTCCTCATTAACAATGACACTCCATTTATTTTTTGTGCCAAATTTTCTATTCCATGAAAAAATTACTTAACACTGTTTGAAAACATTTTTTTTAACACAGTCTTTCTTCTGCATGATGTGATCCCTAACCACATTTATAAAGATTCCCATTATAATCATCCAGGTTTCGTGTAAGACATTTCTTTGGTAGTGTCAAAAGTACATTGACAATTTATACCTGCTGGACAGGAAATAACTTCAGTTGTAAGTAATTTAGGTACATTAGGTTATAATAGGACTATTCTCCTAGAAGAAAATTAGTTATATGTTTCATCTTGTGCTATTTGACTCACTTGACACCATAGTCGTTCTCTGTAAGGTCTTTATGATCTTTTTACTACCTTTGCTCACAGGTTACTACCTAACACAGTAAGGGCATGCAAGCCTTAAATCAATTCACCAATCTCTTTATTCTTGAGGATAGTGATAAGACTAAAGGTAATGGCATGAAATTGA
The DNA here is from genome assembly GCA_013399015.1 of Galbula dea. Lineage (NCBI taxonomy): Eukaryota > Metazoa > Chordata > Aves > Piciformes > Galbulidae > Galbula > Galbula dea. The sequence goes on along the minus strand of VWZX01004113.1, from coordinate 225,482 downwards.
GTCAGGAGAGATTTAGTTTAGATATCAGAAAAAGGCTTTTAACCAAGAGGGTGGTTGTGTTCTGGAATAACCTCTCCAGGGAGGTGGTCACAGCACCAAGCCTGACAGAGTTCAAGAAGTGCTTGGACATCACTCTCAGGCACATGGTGTGATTCTTGGGGTGTCCCGTGCAGGGTTAGGAACTGGACTAGATGATCCTTGTGGGTCCCTTCCAGCTCAGAATATTCTATAATTCTATGCAGACAAAGGAATGGAAGGAGGCAAATACGAGAAAGCATGCAAAATGGTTGTTGGTGAAAACCAAGATTTTGACTGACCAGGTATGATCAGGGCACAAGTCATGCATGAACATGTAGCATGCAGCACAGTGGTCAACAATAACCTACACCATTTCATAGTTATCCCATTCCCTGATATGATTTTAGCTCACACCAGCAAACACCCTTCTAGACAAAAAAAATAATATAATATAAGGCAATAACTGCAACTACACTAATGAACAGTGGACTTCAGAGGCCAAGGAGTGTTCCCAGTGGGTAGTAAAGATGAAATAGCCATTTTGGGAAAGGAGAGAGAATTTGTCTCTCTGGTGTCAAATTGTGTTGTGCAACTTGCTCTTGGGTCCCAAGATGAGCCTTTAGGGTTTTTCCATCACCAGAACAGACTCAACCAGCTGGCTGAGTAACAGGAGAATTTCTTTTCCTCACTGCCAAACCTAATAGTCTTCCATTTCATTAAACTAGTCTGATTAATTACATGCTTGCTGACTTGGTGCATTTACTATGCAGTTGGAATAAGATCAGTACCATTTCCCGCTACCCAAGTGGTTTTTTGTGTGTCTGTTTATGTGTGTGTGGTATATCTTCACCGTCATTTTTTACAAGACAAAATGGGTTTATTAGTTACTGCTATTTGGAGTGAGGATAAATTGATGTTCAGGGCTGCCAAGATTCCCTGTTTCCTCTTGTATGAGGACAGCTTTATCCAGACACAATCCTTTGAGTAAAAGTATGCTTAGTAATAAAACTGTTTGCAATAAATATGAGAAACACAAGCCATTTCTATGCACATAATAAGATTTCTGTATTTTTCTAATGCCAAATTGTCCTAAGTTATTAGCAGAGATAGTAAACTTCCAAAATCAGATCTTAAGTGCTTCAACTTATTTTATTTCTGGACCAAAAAAACCTATCTGTGAGATCTTATTTATTGCCTATAGCTCAGAGAATCAAAGATGAGCCTGGCCTCACTGAAGGAAGTTAATGAAGCATGTTAGCCTCAAATCCTGTCTGCCTTTTTGAGCACTCTTGTTTTTCCAACTGAAATACTAAAGACACCTACTACCCTGTCTCACTCACTACAAACAATTACTTCCTTAGAAGTTAGATTCAAGTGTGAATCCACAAGAAGAGTCTATAAAAATATGACTCTGGAGAGTCATATTTTTTGTCCCCCACAAAAAAAAGGATTAAAACTTTAATATACCTTAACTTCCTTTTCTGAACAGTAACTTCTTCCTTCCTCAAAATCAGTAGGCAGAGTAAATAATCATGTACACCAGATGTCCACACTGACTTGGGAAGTTTAAAAGATAAAATTCCACATGCACGTAGGAACATATTCTCAACATCACCAGAATGCAATAGAGACATGAGATAAGTGAAAACAGATGTTGTTAAAATGTCAAGTGCAACAGATGTGTGGAAAAAAGACATGTTTTGAAAATGTTAAACATTCATCCAGGTTTGGCTGTAGGAATTTATGTTAATCAAATAGAAACACTAATCTACTTTGGACCAGCTAGTGCCACATTTACTTTAGTGTGCTATGTATATGCACTGCTCTCAGTGGGACTACTTCTGAAATAATAACCCTTTGAGCATGACCAGTGGCAGCATCTCAGCTGTGTATGCTATGTGGTGTGCTCCCATAAACCTGCTCTCATGGATAGCCAGAGTGTTCAGCAAATCCTTTCCTGTCACATACCTACATTTTTATCCAATGAAAAGAGAAAGCAGTGGAGGAGTGAGGAGAATAGCGTATGACAAACTAATCTCTCAGGTCTGATGCTAATATGCAGCCAGCATACATCCTGGAAGAAGCAGATCTGTGTTCCACAGTTTTGATGTAGATCATATTTTTTGTATCTTCTATCCCAAAGGAAAATATTCTTCATTTTATACAAAGCCTTCCAAATGTATATTTAGATAGAGTAGTTGATTTTTCAAGTCATAGGAGAGTATTTTTGTTTTATTACTCGGCTCAGAATCTTGTCATCTACCCCAGCTGGTTTGGTTTACACTTGAGTTATACTTCCAAGTTTTCTAGCATTTTTACACTGGCTTGGACATTTTGCCTTCTGATTGTATCAAGAAGGAAAGTTGAGCACTTAACTGGGGACTGACAATTTCTAACAGGCTAACATTACCTTGTAAATTGTATGTTGTTATATATTTTAGCAATATTATTCTTGTTTTGTAATGCAATAGAATAGCATTTACATAAACATCAAAATACTTTTAATTGATACCTTGTTGAGTATCACAGCATTATCAAGGTGGGATGTAATGACTCCATTACAGACCCTAAAACACCCAGTTGAATGAAATGTTCTCCTTCACTGTATAAGTGTCTGAAATTTGTGCTGCTGGTAAAAATTTATTTGATAAAGAAACTACAAGTATCTTTTGGGAGAGATCATTAGTCTATCATAAACATGACTTCTACAGTCAGGATCTTATTAACAGTTGGAACATGTACTAGTAAGTAGAAAAAGAACAGAAGGCAAATTTTGTCTCTTCCCCTTCTTGTGGATCATATCATCCATACAACAGACTTCTAGGAGTTCAATAAATGGCTAGTAAGTCACTTTAAGGGGTTTTGCCATGTTTTTGGACTTTCTCTGGTGTTATTACATGTCACTATTTCAGCAGAACCATAACAACATTCCAGGATATACCTCTGCTAGGACAAGTAAATTTTCTAATTCTTTATTAAAGTGGAGACTCAGTTATGACTGGCAAGAAGGTCAGTTGCCCAATTCTGTTTTTTCAGGTTAGACAATAGAACTGTATTTCTGTTTAAAATAAAATGACAGCCAGAGAGGATACATCACTGGATACTTCTTACTCTAATGTATGTCCACATTGCACAACAAAGTATAAATCATAGAAAACCAGAAAAACAGATCTGAATATCTCCATACAGGTCCCAGGATCTATAATTATGCAAACACCCTGACTAAGTTAAGACATCCTGTTTTCAGCAATGGTAATAAGACAGAGATGTGCTGCCATTACACATATATGCTGCTCTGGGTCTGAAGGAATTCAGGTGGTGTCAAAACCAGTAAATATACATTTATGTGGTACTCTCCAAATGTCACACTCAGTTCTTCAAATGCCCCTTAACAGGGACAGGTCTTGCCTAAGACATCCAATTTGCTTCCATTGAGAATGAGCATGGCACCATCCAACATACCAAAGAGATTCAGGGCACACAGTGGTGATGAATTCTTTGAATATGTCAGTTGCTACTCTTCAGTCAAAGGTTCCAATGAGCATGTATGGACAGTTTAAAGTGTGCAATTAGGTTACATTTTAAATCACCATTAGAGATGGCAAAAGATTCATTTTTGGCAAAAGAAATAATGCCTGCAAATTGTGAAGTTGTATCAATGCACAGGGCATTTCAACACATTAAAGCATTTCTCTGGGTCTCAAGCAGTATTTAAGACAGAAAAAATTACTTTTTACTCTGTCTTTATGGTCAGAACTGTACTTTCATGGCAGAAAATTTTCAGAAACATTAATGAAGATATTTACCATAATAAGGTTCAGGACAAATAGGAAAGTTTGGCAAATCTGATAGAGTAACACAGCTTTGCACAGCAGGGAGTATTAGACAACTCTAAAAATTGGGAGTGCTACTAGTTCTGCCTAGAATAACATACCTGAAAGAAGAATACACATTTACACAGCTGGCTTTACATGACTGTTATTCATGCAATAAAACAGAAGGAAATTACCTCTTCTGAGTTTTTTTTTTTTCTCTTTTTCTTTAATCAGGCACTCATTAAATAATAATTATTTCAATGTGTAAATGTGTATCATGAGTCATTTCTGCTTATGCATACTTATCCTTTTTGAAAGAGCAATTTTTTCCCTGAGGTAATGTAGAAGATCAGTGAGCTGTGCACTGCATTAACAATCTTAAATTTCAGTAGAACCAGTTTCAGTAGTACCATAATCTATTTTTTTTGTCTTAGATCAGTGTCAAAGTAAGGGGTCCTTCCTGTGTGCAGTTGATCAAAGTTGAATTTGGTCAGAAGGTGCTAGCTGAAGAATTAATTTTCTTTAAGCCCATGAAAATTTCACATTTTTTTCAACACAGTCTTTCAGAACATTATTTCTTCTTGAAAGCTCTTATTCTCATATTTATTTTTTCCCAAAAAATAATGGATTAATACCTCTGTGGGTGTCCCCTTATTCTATTTTTTTTCTACACAGATGTTATCCAGGAAGACTCACAGACAGTGCACTTCATTTAATACTTCCTTAGCAAGTCCAAAAGGAAATTTGTGTTTCTCTTATCTGTAACCTTTCTGCTTCCTTGAGGAGTTTTCTCCTTCCTTCAATATATTAGTATTATGATGGTAATTCCATTTATGTCCCATTCCCTAATTATTCCATACCTGCAGAAATGACAAGAGATCTTTCTGCCAACAGCATTAAATAAACACAAGCTTTTTTTCTAATAACATAAAAGAAAGAGCACTGAATCAAATATTGTATTCATCAGAAATTTTTCTTCATTTTTCTACAATCTTTTATAGCCTTGTGAACAAGAAAAATAATAGCATTTCTACAGGTTGTAATTTAAAAAATAATAAACCCCCCTACATCCAGTCTGAAACCTCAGACTGCTTTACAACTATTTTTATTTAGGCAATTTACTTTTTCTTAGCTGTTGACTTATTTGGTGTAAAAACTTACTGCTACAGAAAACCACAAAACAGGAGAAAAATTGTTATATGTCTTTTGCTCCAAGAGCTGAAAGAAAGTGAACCATATTTCAGTTCATCTGTGACTGCATATATGGTGGTCTGATATGATTGCTTTTGTCTTATTTATGTTTACAGATTCATCTCAGGTATTCATCTCAGGTTCTACCACATCTCCAAAAATAAATTAGAATGAAAATAAAGATTTGTATGTGAGAGGCCTTTTCAGCCAATGTGTCAGGCTGGCAAAATGCCCTCTTTGAAGATATAGTAGAGCTGACAAGTAATTGTTGCCCTTACCTTTGTTGCTGCTGACACCAGAGTCTAAATCTTCCTTGGAGACCTAAAAACAATTTTGATGTGACAATCTGAGAAGTTACCACTGGTATTTTACAAATACTGAAAGGTCACAGATTTTAACCTATACAGAGCCAAGTAAGCCTCTGGAGGGCATTCTGTTTTATGGGAAAAATATTTTCATTCATTTTCAGATTATGCATTTTACTGCAACACAGAAGAGAACAGCAGCCATGACAGAACAAAATTCAAATTAGGGTAGCAAGAAAAGAAATAACAGCCTGAGATGTGTTTAAAAACCTAAGCTTTTGGGTTTTTTTCTTTTCTAGATTCTTTTAAACATTAGTTTTTAGGGTCAGCTGAAGGATAAAAAAAAGATAATGAATGGAGAGCAATGAGAATTCCCCATTTTGTAGCATATATAAACTTGCAAATCAGTAGATGCATTCTCACATATTTCTTTCTGAAAACCCAAACAAATAAAAGATATCCCTTTGTCATGTTTCTTTTATGTGGTATTTAGTATTACTTACAAGATCTGAAAAGACTAACACTAGTTCTTTAGCATAAATTCTAGTTTAGTCTTTAATAATAGTGTCATATATATGCAAACCTTTTTTTTTTCTGAAGTTCTGTGCAGACAATAACTTTTAAGACTATTACCCAAGAATAAGTGCCAAAGTTATGCTCCTGATTAAATTTCAAAACACAGTCAAGATTTCATCTGAGTTTGCTCACTCCCATAGCCAATGGCAGGAATTGTTGAAGCCATTACCTCATAAAAAGAGCTTGTTCTCCAAACCATTCATTCTGAAGGTGCTTTTTATCAACCAAATAGGCTATTGCATCTGTAGATAAATGTTAATGTCCAGGGAAGTAAACTGAAATTTTCAGAAAATACTCTTCCTAATTGGACAGAATTGAGGTAAAAATGGCAGTGAGTGATTTGTCCCTAAAACCCATAGAGCATCTTGTATTGTCTGTCCTCTGTTCCTCTAGGCAGGGACTTAGCACTGTAGCAAAGCACAAGTGTCTGTCTCAGCTTCCATCTTATGAACAGGGGATGCACAACATTCAACAGAAACAGATGAGATTCAAAATTGGTTCATTTTACAATCTGCTTTGAGTATCTGTGGAAATATTTTTTCATTAGGCAAAAACAGAGTCCACAGAGAAAATTTCCCAAGATGTTTCCCATTATTAGATCATTATTATCATTATTTTCCTGTTAATTCAATAAAAGTCTCTTTTTTTTTTAGGATTAAGTGGTGTCATCCTAGGCACTAATGTGATACATCTTCAAAAAATCACAAGTATTTCATTTTTGAAAAGCTGTTTTTCTTATGGTTTATTTGTTTTAACATGATACAGTGTGAAAGGAGGAACTTCCATATTTATCATGTTCAATATGCATCAGGAAGAATTACAACATAATGGAAGTATTGAGACAACTTGGTTAGATAACTGTGGAAAGATATTCATAATAGAGGAAAATACTGACACTGTGTAATATTTTTTAACAAAAGAGAGACCTGAAAACCAAGGACTTGCAAAAGCTAAAAAATTCACATTATTTTTCAATATATATTGAAAACTTTTCTTTATAAAAAAACTTTGCATGAAGTTTTCTCCTTTTTATGCCTTTTATTTGGGGGTTTTTTTTCTCTCATTTTGGCATTGAAAAAGAGAAGAGGAAAAATAATATGTTGAGGATTTTGATGCGTTCATTGTGTTCATTTGCTAGCTACTTTAAGTAAAGTGTTTGCTGGAAATTTCTACTCTCTTAAAAGCTGTACCTCTGAAATATTTTAGTTTAGAAGATATAAATCCATACTGTAAAACATACACTGTTCCACATAACTAACAAAGCTTTATCTTAAACATAATTCAAATACTATGCGTTACCAAATTTTTACCATTGCATAGGAATCTTGATTTGAAACATAAGCTTTTTACAGGGAAAATCCATCATCCAATAGAAGAAACAATTTAGCTGAGACTTATGAATGAAAAAAAATTATGCATGTGGTTTTTTCATGTATTAATTCATTACAGTATGCCATTACTTCAGGAACAATGAATTACAATAAATCATGTATTTTCAAGATTAACTACTAAAATATTAAGCATATGGTATATTTTTACATACTCTATACCATGAAGGCAACTTCACAGATAAACAAGGGAAAAAGAAAGGAAGGTCAAGTGAAATTCTCCAACATATTTGTCAAAACCTGAGAAAGGACTAAAGAACTTGGGAATTCTGGCCCATAGCCCAATACTGTAGACCACAAAATAAATACTACACTTAATATATCCACTCCAGCCAAAGTGTTTCAGTCTACATGACAGGGCTACTCAGAACTGGCAGGATATTAATTCCAAAATTGATCCCCACTGGTCTTTTAAGCAACTATATATAAATTCTCTTGCAAACTACGTAATGCACAATTTTCATCTTACATTTATATTTCATCATGAAGACATTATTTCCTATTTAAAAAGTTGTGATGCTATCTAATATGAAGTTGGGGGTGGTTCTGTAGTTCAGGTTTGCTGCTGATAGTGAGGACCCTTCTTCAAATCATCTCCCTTAAGCTCCTTAAATGAGGAGAGAAGGGGGAAGGTGGTAAAGGCAAGTGCTGGCAAGGCTGGAAGTGCAGTGTCAGGGAAGAAGAGGGCTCTGCTCTGGGTGCTGCACTGCTGTTAGCATGTCTCAGCTGGGCAGTAAAGGCACGCCCTCCTGCTGCTGTGTTAGTTTCATTGCTTACTGACACCTTGCTGGCTGCCCATCACTAATAAAAATCACTAATAAAAAAATTGTGATAATGAAATTAATTTGGCTAATTGTTAACCCTGTATAATAAAATCAGAGGTATGTCTAGTGTTCTGTGAATCATGAAGCTCGTGTTTATTTTATTCCTTAGAATATCTGAAGTGAGAGAAAAAATAAAATTCAAATTAATTAAGCTTCATGTAAGACTAGCATTGGTAGGTAGAGTTGATTTTCATCTTCTACGAAAGAGATTAGAGTTCATATTTCAAAGGTAATTGAAAGCCCATCTTTGAAGAAAATAATTCCCTTTGGTTCAGAAGCAGAATTTACTTAACCTACAATGAATGAAGGAGTGATGCAGTGAGTTTAGCTAATATAACAGCTTTATGCTTTTCATATATTTTTCCACCGAAATTTCCCTCCTGCTTCCTGTGTTTGACATTTTAAGGAGTACATTTAGTTGAGTTTTTCAATGAGTCTCTATGGTAACAGCAAAAATGCCCAATCAAAGGACTTTACCTCCTCTCCCTTCTTTCTTGTTCTTTCCACAGAATTTGCAAAGCAGAAAAGTGGGAAGCACTAGTCCTTTCAAGTGTAATAGTGTGTTACAAAGTAGGAAGAAATTTTCTGTGGTTTCCAAATTAATAGTGATCAAACTAGTCAGAGAATTAATCATGTCACCTTCATCATCAAAAAAATTTAGTTTTAAAATTATTGTATGTTGTATTAAAATGAATAATTTATATTTTCTTTTATATTAAACTGAAGAATTGTTCAGCCAACATTGGGCTATGCTGGAGTGCAGCAGCAGGTGCAATATATTTGTATTTGTTGTAAGCACAACACAAAATGCCACTTTTCTGGCAACAAATTGAGTAATAACCAACAACTCCGTTTTCACAGCTGTAAAATAAAGAAATTTGTTAATAGATATCCTGAAGTCAATAAAAACTGGAGGAAGTCAGAAAGATACACAGAATTAAACATTAGTGCCAGGAAACCATGGTAGCCTACTGAAATCTATTGAAGGGATTTAAGTGAACAGATATTGTTGTAGTAAGACTTGCTTTTCTATCTATTATTACTACTTCTAGATGATATCAGGGGCTCAGCTGAAATCCTCTAAAATGTAACAAACTCTAGATATCATTTCCCCCAGAAAGTAGTCGAATAATATATATTTTGGAGAGCTATTTGGAATGCCTTGGGACGCCCCATTGTCAGAGCTGTAGCTCCAGTCTGAAGTCTGTCAGCATTTGCCCATGAAGAAAGCCCTCAGGACCCAACTCCCTTCCAGTCCAGCACAGCAGGCTGGGACCTGGACTGCATCAAGGGCTGTAGAAAGTCTCTGTGTCACCCAGTCACTGCAGTGTGCTTCACACAAAGAGCAAGCATCACAGGAGCAGATCCATTTTAGTACTCTAATCAACTTAGTGCAAACATTAGTGTCATTATTCATAGCTTGTAACCTTTTGAAGATCATTCATCATTAATAGAAAGTCACATGTACATGAAAAAAGACTCATAATTAATATTGTTTTCAGCAATGCAGAAACAAACCACAGTCTTTTAGTGTGATTAAGAAAACTTTTCTCCAGCATTTGGGATTCAGTGGACAGCTTCTCAGAAACCTGTCACAGAATCACAGAATCATTAAGGTTGGAAGAGACCTCTAAGATCACCACCATGCCACTAAAACATGCCCGTAAGTACCATATCTATATATTTTTAAATGCCTCCAGGGTGACTCCACCACTTCCCTGGGCAGCCTGTGTCAATGCCTAACAACTCTTAGTGAAGAAATTTTCCTGCTATCTAATACAAGCCTTGCCTGGTGCAACTTGAGGTCATTTCCTCTTGTCCTCTCACTGGTCTCTAACAAACCATGACCATTATCTTTAAATCAGCTGAGGATCTGCTTGGACAGGGATGACAACAGTTTTTAGGGTGTAAATAGATGCATTAAGCATGGACAGATGCACTGTGTCCAAAAGAGATTTAAGTCAATCATTTTGACTTTCTACTGTTTGCCCTTTTCAGATAAGACTGAGTGGTACAAAAGCAGAAAAGAAAAAAAAACCTACCAAAAAAAAATTAAATCTCAAATGCAGTGTTTATGCTAAGTTTCTACTGGCAAATAAACAGGGTTTGTCCAAGTTTTAAGCAGTGAGATTGCTTGGTCAGGTTTTAACAAAGTTTTATCTACAGTGTGGAATGAAAATGAAATGAAAACTCAGACGATGATGGTAAATGTACTAATGGGAAAAATCACTTGAAGCATACTGCAAGTCCAAAGTAACTCCACAAATACAAAACCAAAAAAGAATGTTTATGATGAAGAATAGACTGAAGACATAGAAAAGAAAAGCTGAAGAGTGTTTTTAATGTGTTAAAAAATTACATCCTGCAAGCATTTACAACGAGCCTTAAGATTCACATACCATGACGTAAGAAAAGCTCTGAGGGCTACACCCAGAATTCAGCTGTGAAGAAAACCATAAATTATTGTTGTATATGTATTAGCATTATTGAGCAAAGTCAAAACTGACTGAAAACTTACAAACAATGTAGTTTCATAAAAGTGAGGCAATAGAAAAATCACTACATTTCTTTTTAGTGTTTTTATTAGAAGGGCACATGTGAAGTCAAACAGATAAGTTGCTTCAAGACAGTGATAGTTTCTTAAACAGTACCACAAATAACTGGATTATTTTAAAGTTAAATAGTTTCAAATAACAATTCGGTTGCTATGGATAAAAGATATCTGAAGCTAAAAATATTTTTAAATTTCAGTTAACTAGGTCTATGGCCAGAACAGAACTGGTCATGAAATGTTATTATTGTACTGATTTCTTGATAGAAAATACTGTTGTACATTCAAGATCTATAAAATGACTAGTACAAATAGATCAAGATGTAATATGCTATGAGGAAGTAATGAAGGAGATAATCAAAGGCACAATAATACAGAACTGCAAAGAACTAATGATTCTCATTAGTTTTTGGAAGTAAATTAACATGTAAATTATTATTATTGATTTCCAGTGAAGCTATAAATGTTTTTTGTATTGTCTTACTTTATTTACCTCACAAGAGGCAGTGTAACTCACTATCAAATTCAGAATAGTAAGTTCATGATCTAAATGCTTCATCACACTGTAGCTATTCAGATGGAGGGGAGACAGATGTAAAGGCTTTTGACCACCTACTTCCACTCTTCCAGTCTGCCTTATTGTTGTGGTTTAACCCCAGCTAGCACAATATAGTTTCTGAAGCACTAAGACAACAGAAATGCAAGGCACAAATATCATATGATGAAGCACTTCAGATTCTCAAAAGTGCTTTAAGATGTTATTTCCATATTAACAAAGGAAACATACATAACAGCTATATACAGCTACCCACATTTCAAGGGAAAAAAACCCAAAAACCTAAACTGTAAGACCTCTATTCCAACACATCTACAACTATTCTGTCTCATGACAGAAAAATAACAAAGATAAGTGAGACACTCCTCACAAAGAAAGCTTGCCAAAGCATCACTCTACTTTGTATAACACTGATGATACCAATCTGAGATTCAACCTTACATCATTTAAAATTAAAAATTTTGTTAGCTATGTACCAGCAGCTAACTTGAGTATCTGTCAGACACAGAAAATTTTAAGAACCTCTTTGAGAAATTAATAGATTTGTTGCTGTAAATGAAGATTAAATGTAATCATTTCCTCTATCATCAGACTAGAAGTTCAGTGTATGAATAGCTCAAGGTTAAATATGCTTTGTAATATACAACAATTGATCATTGTCTATTTCATGTTGCTCAAGTGGTCTTAAAATAGGAAGAACTGAACACAGATTTGCTTTGACAAAAATAGAAATATAAGAAAGTGTATTATTTTTCTGGAGTTTTTTGCTGTTGCTTTTAAAGTGTCAATGTTCATAGTCTTCCCAGGTCAACCTGTCTCTTAAATTCTCAGCTTGCACCATAGTGGGGGCATTTGAAATCTTCTCAGTTAAAGTGCTGTCTCCTCACGAGATCCCACTGCTTTAACTGTTAATGGATCGTTACCGCAGTAGACAAGGTATCAACACCCACAGCAGAACACTATGGAAATGGCAATTTCAGCAGTAAGCCATATGGGTCAAAAAGAGGTAAGTAAACCTAGAAAATCCTTCCAAGGCAAGTATTTCTGTCAGCATTCTACAGATTATGAAACCGAAGTAAGTGAAGTGGTGTATTTTATTGAATCTCTAGAGTATCATCATTTAATAGTATTTCACAGCTACAGTACATCATCACATTACATTATACTCTCACTGTCGCCATGCAAACTACAATACCATGAAGTGATAACATAGTGTAATGAGACATACAATCCAGCGTAATGTGATATACAAGAAAGTCAATGCAGCATATCTCCAAAATTGCCCTCATTTAAAAGGAAACTCAATGAATATTTCAAATAAATGTACAGGTCATCCATATTCTCCATTTTTTTTGGATATTTAATCTCTGCACATCTTGATACTTCCACAGAGAACTTTAATATTATAGTCAGAAGCAGTCATATGTTGCTAAGAAAGCTGAAATCATAAAATGAAAACCAGTTTGCATGTAACTTTCTGAAAGGACTTTAAAAGTCTTTGAAAAAGTGCTTTTACAAATAAAGAACTAAAACAATCTTGTAGGAGTCTCATGTCTTTAAGAGGTTGTATACATGACAATTAACTATATTATGTTCACAGAACTGAAAAGCAGGTTGGTTGGTGCTAGTTTCCTCCACACACGTGTATGCTAATATCCTCATACCTTGGGTATCCCATGAGTACACTTAGAGTCACAGACTTGTTTGGGTGGGAAAGGACTTTTAAAAGTCATCTAGTCCAACCCAGTGCTATTAACAGGGACATCTTCAACTAGATCATGCTACTCAGAGACCCAAGAAACCTGACCTGGGATGGTTCTAGGGATGGGGTATCCACCACCTCTCTGGACAACCTGTCAATGAGAGACCCACTCTAATGATCTGACTCACTTGTTCATAGCTAGTAAAGCAGGTCAAAAGCTAGTAGTAAAACTTCTCAAGAAAAAGCTAATAAGGAGAAACTTAGTTGTAGGTGGGCCTCTCTACACAAAGTGAGCCTCTCCAAAGGAAAAACATTCAAGTATAACCCAATTATGCTAACATTACATTCTTACGGAAGTAGTTGTCACTTAAAAGGTAGTCTTGGTGAGGTGAGCCCATAAACATACACTCGTCAGATCTCCCCAGTAGATGGGTAAGTTAGCTGATTTGTTGTATCAAAATGAATGGTTTGCATTGTCACTTCTTAAAATCTGTAGCAAGTCTGCCCAGCTAACCTAAACAAGTCAATTTCCTCTCGCGTCTCTGCATTTCTTTGGAGTCGTGTGAATCTGCAGTATGCCCTCTTCCAGCTTACAAAGCACCTACTGTCAGCTGAGAAAGGAACATATACATAGCAAAGAGGAGAGAAGCAACTATGCACCTATCCACCCCACAGCCACCTCCCACCTTCACACATGTGAAGAGATTTCCTTCAGCAAACTCTGTTTCAGTAAGAATCAGACGGTCAGCGATGGGACAGCAGGAAATTGAACTTAGTCTAGGGAAACTTTTGTTCTGTCTCTATTAAAACTTCATTTAATGTCAATATTATAATACAGATTCAGTTAGGATATGTTTCAGAAAAAAAATAACATAAGTGCATCCAGTCTTCAACCTCATAAAAAATATTCATTGTCCTTGAACACAAAAAGTAATATTCTCATAACATTTTCACATTTTATCTCAGTCTTCTAACAGCTCCTAAATATCTATTTTACTGATTGGAAATCATTACATGATTTGCTAATTCTTACTGTTTAGCAAAAGTTGTACAAGCAGCACTAAATTTGAACCAGATTTTCTGAATCTTGCTGAGACATATTAATTTTGTATTATTACTGTCAAGACTGAAATACACTCCTAAATATGGTGCTTCACATCACAGAACTTCACAGTTGAACTGGCATTCCATTACATCAAACTAGAAAAGCTATATGCAATTTAAAATAATCAGTAAAAATGACAATTTTAATGGAATTTAAAGCTGCCTGTTCTCAGTCAGAACAATCTCAGAACACTTGTCCCACCCCAGAAAATTCAGAGTCTTTATGAATAGCATTTTTTGCTTTACTAATAATTTTTCAAAACTTGGAAAGATATTGCTTATTTCAAAAAATCCACACTTGGAAAAATGTTTTGATTGATTTCTTTACAGTTATTAGTGACATGAGTGATTTGGTTGATTTTTATTTCTTTTTTCATTTATAGAACTAAAACTGATAGTTTAATTAAATAGAATTATTTGCATATTCAAGTATTGAGATTAAAATATGTTAGTTAAAAAAATCTAAACATCATGACTTCAACACCAGATTTGGAAACAAAGAGAAATACAAATAAAGAATAATTAAAACTAAAAATAGCCTAACTTTATCCTACCAATTAAGAAAATAGAACTTTTAGAGATATGCAGGATGGAAGATAATCCAAAAGTGGAAAGATTATTGTAGCTTCCATTTTTGTGTTATTCACAAAAAATCACTGTCCTAGGGTTTAGATGGCTTCCCAAGAACACTGCTATTCCTGTTCCCAGAACCTTTTACTGCAGGTGGCTGAGCTGCAGAGGGGAAAGTGGGGTGGAGAGCCTGTGGTCACCTCAGGACTTTTATCCACTGGCAGTGAAACAGAGGAAGGTTGTTTCTGCCAAAATGCACCGTCTGAATATCCAGAAAGCAAAACCGAGTAGTTTGTTAAAGCAAGATAACTTAACTGTTGTTAACACTATTAAAGAAACTAGTGCAGACAAACATGGTAGTGTTTACAAATACTTAAATTTGCAAGCAAACATACAAGTATATTATTGATTAATAGAGCAAAGGAGGGGATGACAATTTTCAACAAATCTTTTTAAAATATTGCTATCATGGTGGAGAAAAGTTCCTCTTCAGTCTTCAAAATACATTTCTTAAGTCATCTTAGCTATCTTACATGAGAAGGTTGATCATGTTATCCTGTTCTGGCAAGACCTCTAACATCTTCATGAAACTGACAAAGTTTTCTTCAGCATTAGCTGTCCTTTATCTCTCTCATGAGATTAATCTTCAGAGATGAATGTGGCCAAAGGTGCTAGATAGAAGGCATAGATATTACTTTGGCAGGTTGTTAAACTCTTTTGTTTGGAATCTAACACTGAATCTGCTGTTACAAGGAACGGTAGCAACTGTTACAACTGTTCAGCATTCTTGTGGTATTGTTCCAGTCCAGTTTCATGGCATGTAGCCCTTTTGTAAGGACTTCAGAGGCTAGTGTCTGTAATAAAAAAGGTCATTTTGTGTTTACAATATGATCTTTCTGCCTAGAGTTATGCTAAGAATTGGAATGATATATGCTGCAAAATTCTAACAGTGATACCTGGTTTTATTCTTCTCTATACCCATGTAGTTGTGAGGGTTTTACTCTGGGTATCTATCTCCTTTGGAGAAACTTCCAATATACTTCCCCAAGGCAACCTAGCAGACCTGACAACTTTATGGTAGAGCAAAGATACCAAATTAGGAAGAAAAGAGGAAGGATGAAACTGTGTGAAAATGTAATTAAAAGATTAAGAGAGGATCCTCTTCTTCTATACTACCAAAACTCCAGGAAGCTTTTAGAATTGCAGGGTTTTTTCCCTATTTGTTCCTTTTTGTTCAAAACTCTTTGTTCATTAACTCACAGACTGATAGCACTTGTTCAGCACTGTACTAACAGAGAATAATGTATTCTGAAACACTTTTATTTATAAGTTATGTAATGGTCTTTACTGTGGATGTTTCTATCCTGGAATATAGTATTAAATTAAGACTAACAATCAAAAAGCAAACTGCTGAATTATTCTTTTGTTGACACAAGATTTGGTTTTTTATCCACTCAGTGGAGGAAGTCTTAGTCTTCTTTTAAACTAATAGAGTTTCATTTGTTTCTCCTTACTGCACTCCCTTTCATGCATGTACTCAAAATCCTCCTGACATAGCATAAACAGAAATCATCATTTATAAACCATTACTTATTTCAGCACTTATGTAAAACAAAGATGTTCTTTTGTAAGCTGCAGAGTCCTTTATCAGGATGAATCGCAGCAGATTTGAAAAGAATGGGATCTATCTTTGTCTGTCTGTCTGTAGCTGAAGTAATGGCTTACAGCATCCAACCAATGTCTCTTAAGAGACCAAATAAATTCTCTTTCAGGATTAATGGTCCACTGCTAGTGTGAAGATTGAAACTAGAAGCAAAGAGACAAGAGAGTCCAGGGTAGCTCTACAGTTCATTTCTGTGGAACTTGTTAGTGAGAAGAGCCAAAAAGTCAAGCATTTGTGTAAACGGTTCAGCACAAAATTACTTACTGAATGCTATCAGATGCTATGGTCACATACATCTGCTACACAGTTAGGCAGTAGATAGAGTGATTTAGCACTGCATACAAATCACTGGGATTTTGTGTGTTGGTACCAACTGAAAGGCTGGCAGCCATAAGATTGCCAGTCACCAAGTGTCACTTCTTCATTTACATCACATTGATATTCAGACAGTGGCAAGCAACCCCAAAAGTTAATATATTGCTGACAGAAAGTCAATATTTTACAATAACTGTAGGAATTCTGAAGCAGTAATTTAAAAGACTACTTTGTGCAAACCATTTACTACTTTATACACATGTATATTGCTATTCATTGCCATGGATACCTACAACCACAGTAACTGTGTGAAGCTTCTTAATTTTAAACACTTGGTCTTTTACAAAGTAAATTGCCAGTGGTTAGTTTAGTTAGTAAAACTGAGTTGTTAGAGACCTCCTTGACTTTCCTAGAACAATTATTTATTGTACATGGTTCATTTGTCTCTCTCTTTTTAATTTTCTTGAAACAACATTTCATTAGGGTTTTTTTCCCTGAAATGTGCCATCAAGCAGTCAAATCAAATCTGTTTTCTTTGGAAATATCAGTCTTACAAAGAACTACCCTTCTAAAAATACAAGCAAGTTGAGCCAACAGAACGAAAAGGAAAGAACACTTGGATTTTTTTCCAGTTTCTTTGTAATACATGAAACACCAACTGAAATTAAGATTTCAGTATTCTTTCAGTATTTTTTAATTATCCAAACAAAGAAATATTCTACTAAACACAAACACATGTTACCTAAAATACTCCCTTTATCATCAGAGTTTTAGTTTGGAAGTACAGAATTCCCCAAAATTGGTAAATATGTGGCTCATATTTGGCATACCTGTAACTCAAACAATACCAGATCACATGACTATGGCACTTTACCTACACTGAGTTGTCCTTATTCATATACTTTGTCTGTCATACTATGGGTACACCCAGTCTTTTACTTGTCCTTCATATACAAATCAATTAGATTATATATATATTTATAAATTGATGATAATGTACAGTATTTGGGGAAAAAAAATCTTCACTAAGGACATAAATCTATCCAGCAAAGTTTGAATTCTATTCCACAGACATATTTCCCACTTGACACTACTTTTGTCTCCATCTCAAAGTACAGTTCTGTAGACATTTCTGCAGCTGCAATATAGAAGCAGTAAAAGACAGCAATAGCCCTGTTTTCATTGAAGCTTTGTGTTTTGTGAAGAGGGTACATTCATTTTGGACAAAAAATGGAACATTTCTCAACAACTAATAATGGTAGCTCGTAAGTCTGATTATGTCAGTGCTGGCTCCTAGAAAAGACCAACTGATATAATTGATCTTGTAACATTTAAAGGCTCTTCACTTCAAGTGTATTTTATTGCTGCCAGGCTGCAATTATGTTGACCCGAAGTGAGGCCAGCACTGGGGTTCAGAACTCAGAGGAAAATCAGTTCAGCATGTAACCACTTCACTCCTAATGGTAGAAGTTGCATGGGAAATTAATTTTCAGAATCACATTAAGTCAGACTGCAGAAACTATTGTGGGATTCACTTGAATAAAATTGCTGTAGCTGCTGGAAAGATGAGTGTCAGTAATGATATTTATTAAACAAAATGAATAACGTCTGGAAGCCATGGAAACCAGAGGACTAAAATTGGGTAGATGCACTCAGTGCAAGAGGGCACCAAAAGCTTTCAAGACAATCAAAGAATTTAAAGTACAAGGGCAGGTTAGATAAATTCATAAGAATTTTTATCCACCTTCTATCTCATAGAAGATAGTAGAGTAAAATTAACACAGAAAGTACCAGAATGTATAATCAAGGAAATAAACATCTAACCTTGCTATAGGAAAATATTTCCATCCTTTGGATGTCAACCTCAATTAAGATTCCATTCTTTGTATGATTGAAAGACCAATTTATTATTCAGATAGACTGCAATACAGAATTTGAAAAAAAGGGGGGGGCATGAAAACTTCCTTGCTAGATTTAAAATTTATGAAAAACACATAAAAGAACTATACAGAGGTAGTTCATATGGGTGTTAACCATCTAAGCAAATCAAAAGATGTTTGACAGAAACCAAAAGATAATGGAATAATGAACTTACAAAGATTCATGGCTCTGAATGACAGAAGGGTTTCATTCGTTTTTCTCTGGAAAGACTACTGTAGTCTAAATCTTCTAAAAACTCGCATCCTTGTTTATCTTTACAACATATTATTATTTCAATTGATTAGTGGAGTTATTTACACTGTGCTAAGTTAAGCCTTTAAGACTACAAGTGAGAGAGAGTTTGAAGAAAGAAATACAAAAAAGCCCAGCAGTGATGTTTTCTAAAAGGCCAGTAAAGAACACTGCTTTTGAAAAACAGCGAAATATATTTATTTTTAGTTCTGCTTGAGTAGTTCTTCAATAAAATGGTGTTACTAAAACAATTCTCCAATACATTTCATATATATTGTACAATGCAAAATGAATAAAGGAAAATTGCAAGCACACAACTTTTTAAAAGCAATGACCAGGTTTTTTTCAGCATATCTTAACTTGGAAATGAGATCTCAGGTTCTTTCACAGAGCATTTTGCATTGCTTTATGGGCAATACAGCACTTACTACACTCAAACTACTGTCTCATTAGACCTTTTATCTGTGGGGATAATCATGACATGTACTTTGCCTTTAAAATATGTTTTTATGAATTGATATGACTAAAAAAAATCAGGAACTTACAGATTTAAAAAAGCAATTAGTCTATTCAAATTTCCTCTGAAGCAAAAGAGCGAAAAAGATATTTTTACTTCCAGCAGGAGCACTCAAAGTTAAAAAGCCATCTTCCTATGTTTCATTTGAGGCCATATTACATTATAAGGTGCAAATACAGTGAGAGTTAATCAAGCATACCTATTATCTGATGCAGTTGACAGCCCTCTAAGATAATAGAAGTGGTTCATTTTACCCATTAGAGGGAACATCGTAAGGGTGAAAATGTCCTTTGATACTCAACTTCCATAAATAGGCCATCTGTTTTCCATTAGATCAATATGAATAAGTACTGAAATAAAGTCAGACTCCTTCATTTGTTAACAGAAACATCCTTTAGTCTCCCTAGAATTAGTTAGTTCACCTTTAAAAGCTCAGAGCCATATTTATGTGGCATATTCCCTTCTATTCTACTTCTGTTGTGCAGAATATCTGTATAATAATGCATTGTAAAAACTTCAGTTCTAAACGGAGGCAAAAATTAATCTATATATGTACATGCAGGTATGGAACAGAGCAGCACCTTCAGCTGAGATGTCCAATATTTTGTGGAAAACAAGAAAGAAAGAAACAAACAAAAGAAACAAAAAACAAAAGCAGATTCTAAATTCCATTATCACACGTTTCAATTGCTTGCCTCCAGGATTTTCTCCCAACCCCCCTGAAGAGTTTTGGGGTTTTTTATTATTTGCACGCACAGGGATTGATAAAACATTTGTCTTTTTTTCTGTCTTTCACAAGAGAGAAACATTAGGATGACACCATTCAGAAGAGACACTAGAACCATTCCAGTTCAGATCTTACAGTGAGATTTGGGTGGATCTACTTCCAGCGTTCTGAGATCACTGTGTCCACAAGGTACCACAGATTTGCACTATTATTTCTCCTTGGTTCACTCCAGGGAATCTGTAGCATTGTCTCCATGAAGAATGCACTGAATAAATCTGTTCATGTTATCAAGCATCTCCTTGCACCCTGAAAACACAGGCAGATTTTAGGACAAGAGCTGTAAAAATATCTTAATAATATAAAAGATAATCTATTTTAAACTTTAAGTCTTTACCTGAAATTTTATAAGGCTTTCTCTTTTGGTAATTAGTAGAGGATCTGAGCAGCTGTTGTTTTCATTGTAGTGATGGGGTTTTTTCACTTGCATGTATTATATAATTAATTTGTGCTCAGAAAAAAAGAAAATTCTAATGCAAACTGATGTGACACTTGCTATGGTTAGTAAGGAAATAATTACTTAAGAGGTACAAGTCACCAAATCTTTCCATTCTTCTCTGATGGTTGTCATAAAATAAAGCCATTATCTTAAGCAGGTAAAGAGTTTATGATTATTTTTCATTTATTTCCTTAGTGTAATCTGTTTAAGGAATTCAATTCTCCCCAGCAGAGGAGGACCTGGGGGTGCTGATTGACAGCCGGCTGAACATGAGCCAGCAGTGTGCCCAGATGGTTAAGAAGGCCAATGGCATCCTGGCTTGCATCAGGAATAGTGCGACTAATAGGAGCAGGGAGGTGATCTTGCCACTGTACATGGCACTGGTGAGGCCACACCTTGAGTACTGTGTGCAGTTTGGGGCACCGCAGTATAGGAAGGACATTGAGGTACTGGAGAGGGTGCAGAGAAGGGCAACTAAGCTAGTCAGGGGTCTGGAAAACAGGCCTTATGAGGAGAGGCTTAGGGAGCTGGGGTTGTTCAGCCTGGAGAAGAGGAGGCTGAGGGGAGACCTTATCGCTCTCTTCAGCTACTTGAAAGGCCATTCTAGGGAGGCGGCTGTTGGCCTCTTCTCCCTTGTGACTAGAGGCAGGACTAGAGGGAATGGGCTTAAGTTGTGCCAGGGCAGGTTTAGATTGGATATTAGGAAGAATTTCTTTACTGAAAGAGTGGTGAGATATTGGAATAGGCTGCCCAGGGAGGGGGTGGAGTCACCATCCCTGGAGGTTTTTAAGAAGAGAATTGATGTGGTTCTTCAGGGGATGATTTAGGGATAAGAGTAGTGTAGGGCTTTCGGTTGGACTAGATGATCTTGAGGGTCCTTTCCAACCATAATGATTCTGTGAAAAGTTCCTCTTAACAATTGTTTTTTATAAGAACTGGATCTCTGTAAGACATATAACAAAATATATCCATTTCTCATGTATATATATGTTTCTAGATATATATGTATACAGATATATGTATAAGATCACAAAGTGTAAGTTATCACCAAGGGTAAGACTGAAAACAGAAAAGACGAGATGTGAATGATAAGAACTGAATAAATAAAAGTGAATGTCTCCTCATTATTAGTGAAGAGATATTAATGAATACAGTTCTTTTTCCCTGAAGGAAGAGAATTGTCATGAAGTAATGCAAAAAGTAACTAGTTTTGTCATTTATTGTAGCCACAAACCACCAATATGTTATCTGATATCCTTTCCACTGGCCAAGCTGCAAAGGCTTAATCTGATTCATTCTATGGTAATTTTCTGGGTTGACATCTACCTCTGTGACAACAACACCTGATTATTGTTAATCTCTGCTCTCAAACTTGCAGCTTGCTCAGGGTGCTGTAACATGATTATTAAGTGATTTAGGCAAACCTGATACTAATGCCTGCGTCCTTTGCTCTCACTTGTATTTGAAGGTTATTAAAGATGTACCAAGGTAAAATCAAAGTCCATACTGCCACACTCTGTTAAACTTCTGCTGTACAGAATATGGAAGATTTTGTCTTTCCTTCCAGCTCTAAAGAAGACAAACTATACTTTTTTTGATTTTCCTCCCCTCCCCACTCTGGCTTCCTTCTTGGACCTTTTTGGATGAGGCAACACTTAGATACAGCATACAGATTTAAACATTGTCTGACAGGAAGCAGCTGAAGTCATTACTATACATGTCTTCCAATTTATATTTCAATATGGAACTGATAAACTTCATGGGGCAGCTCTTCAGCTGATGTTAGTCATCATAGCATCTTTAGCTTCGATGAACCTTTTTAATTTTACAGTAAAGGAGATGGCTCTTCTGCTGTTTACCATATTTAGTAAAGCTATTCAGCAACTCAAGTACTGCTTTTGAAGCTCTGATTGAAATTACAGCTCATTACAGCCTCTGCTATTTTTTTAAATACAATCATCCACATAAAATGCACAAACATTTTATCTCTTCCAATATCAATGCATTTTAAGTTTTTTCTCTTGTAAGATTCCATATGGCTTGATTCATCTCCTCCTACATTTTGTTTATTTGTTTGGCCAGTTCTTTTAACTATTGTACGTATCACAGTGTAACATTCTCCATATCTTTGAGGAACCTTTGCCTCTTTTTCATTCCTGTCATTTTAAGCATCAGGGAGATCAACTCAGAAATATTGCATTACACCCGTCTACTTTTAAAATAAAACTGATATTCTCTCTAGATTGCTGTCATCTAGTGTGAGAACCATCTCTGCTAACTTTTCCAAGTGAAGTTTAGATGTCCAGTCTAATTAAGTCATCCAACTGCCCCTGTCACCAATGTAAAGAGATAAGTTGAAAGTTGACAGATATTTCCTTTCAGGGCCATTCATCCCACTCCATTGATTATCCAAAACAAAGAGATCTAGGCAAAAGTGCCATTTTAAAAAACAGTAAGACTGTGTAGTAAAAGTCTCCACTGTGGCTCAGCAGCACACTGGTCAGTGTACTTAAACAGGAGGGGGTTGTTCTCACCTTTCCAAAACCACTCAGCTGAAGTACTCCATTTTGAATTGAAGACATTAACATAAATTGGAGATGGTGAACACTGCCTCATTTAATTAATTGCTCAGTCAGTGAGTCATCCTCATTTTTTTGTAAACCCAGCCTTAACCCAGGTATTTAAATGTGCCAAGAAAGGTGGAAATAAAACCAAACCAAACATTTCCATTTGTAGATTTTGACCCTTATCAGTGTGTTCCATTGGCTTCAGCTGCCTCAAGGAGCAACTGATGACAAATCTCTGTCATCTGTCACAACTGCTGCTTCTACTGTGACAAAGGAACAACCCAAGATGTTATTTTGTGAATCAAGTATTTTTCTAAACTCAGGCCACTTGGCTAATTCCCACTCAGAGGACAAGCAAGAGAGTCAATTCACTTCAGTCACCACAGTGTAAACTGACCACATCAAGATCATCTGTTCCACCAGATTTGTCACTCCTCAGGAATTCAAACCCTGAAGTTAGCACCTGTGCCACCTCTGCCCCACCTCCAGAGAGAAGCTCCCCAAAGCAAAGTCTCATCCTTGTGGAGGCTTAGGCTGACTGATGCAGATTTCAGGAGCAAGAAGTCCAGTGGCATACAAGTTTTTAGCTTCATAAGTGTTTATAACTCTTAATCATTGTATTCTGCATGGGGCAAGAAGCATAGTTTGTACAATTTCAGACAAATCACATTATTTTCTTTCTACACTACATTTTGCACTACCTCATACATTGAAACCTAATTCCTTTGATTTTCAAACTTTATTTCTTAAAGAGACTGAAAACTCTGCATGCAAACAATCTCACAAGCAGAATTCAAGTCTACATAATAAACAACATTAAACATGAATGAATTCTTACAAAAATTAATTCAGTGGCTGCTCACAAAGTCAACCCATTGATTAGTGCTATCATTTTTCTAATTTTACTTTTTACATGCTTTCAGATTGTCTTTATCTACTGCAAAATACTTCTGCCAAAAGAGTGGAGATTTTGATAGACAGTAAAAACACTGTGATACAATAGACATTATGATTTTATGAAAAGTTCTTTTCAAAGCAAACAAAATCACCAAGTTCCCTTTATTTTTTTAACAACCAAAAAACGTCTTTGCAAAAGGGAACTGCAGACCACACTATCTTGAGGCCTAACCTCACTTTATAAAAAGTCACTGTCATTACCACTGAATAGGCTCATAACTGTAGATTTAATTAATTTTCTCTCCCTTTTCTGGAACAATATATTTATCAAGGAGGAAGAAGAAAATACAGCTAAATTAGTTAATTCATTGAGAAGGCACAGGGAATGCAGAAGTCTTTGACAGAAAAGGTAAAGCCTTAGAACAGATCTTGGTCTAGTTGTTTAATCTGTTACTTAATTCTGGACATATATAATTGAAAATTTGTGCATGCTTAATGTAAATAATTTAATATAATCTTTTCTGTACTTCTCATATCTTATAGAGGTAAGCATGGGAAATACAAAACCGGAAACTGTTAAATTAAATTCTGCAAATAGAATTTGTCTGGTAATGATACCAGATGCCTCACATTTGTTTAACATCTCTTTTAGATAACCACCACACGTTTCATCTCCTATGGCCATAGAAGCATCTTCAGGACAAAAAAAATAAACATAAAAAATTAAAGGTTCAATCTAGTTTTCACATAATTAAATAACAAAATCCTTGTAAATATCAAACAGAACAGAAGCTCCTAGTCCTGAAAGGACATTTATCCTACTTATCATTGGTCCTACTTACCTTGCCATGGTATGACAGGAATTACCCCTATCTGTGGAGAGAGCTGAATTTGCCGTAAGATAGAAAGTTTGTATCAATTACACAATGAACTCCATACAGTGTATTACAGGATTAAGGCTTCAGTATTTTAGGGTGTAGGAGTTTAAACATGCAGCACAAGCATTTCTAGCCTTACAAATTTTTCATCCAGATGGAAGATAGAAAGTAAAATCAGCACTGGTGCACTGAGGGAAAATTTAGTTTTACTCTGCCATAAATTCTAACCTTAGACAGCAATTTATGAGGCTACAACTCTCCAAATCCCCAGTGCAAAGAGTCTTTTTCTACCAAGATTCTTCCTAGTCTTGCTTGCACCCAGGACACCTGACAGATTACCTCTTTATCTTCCAGCAAGGCAGGACCTCTGCTGTTTTCTACTTTGTCCTCACTCCCCTCTGTTCCAAGAAATAGCAACACAAGCTCATGATACTTTCTCTGAAAAGAGAAAGGAGGCAATTTGTGCCTATAACCCATTATGTAGCTGGCCTTGCTTTCAGTGTTAAATTACTTGGCTATGAATCTAAAAACTAATTCTGTAACATTCTGGGCAGGTACTGGAAAAGTAAGAAAACTCAGAGACCTTCAAGTTGGTCTTCGGTCAACAGACCTTATTATGACCACTTTTCTACAGGTCTCAAGAAATATAATACTTTCAATTATTTTATGCCTTCTGTGTCTGAAGAGACTAATTCAGAACAAATACGAAGGAAAGAGTGCCACCTGCTGTGGTACCAGTAGTATTCCCTCCAGTACTCAGAGAGAAGTCCAGAAGCTGAAATATAAACAGGATTAATTGCTTAATAGTTAACAATAATTAGATCACAGAGGAAATTATCGCTTTTAAATGTCATTATTGTGGAGGTACTTTTTTATTAAGTTAAAGGGATTTTTTATTACATTTTCTTTGAGATATTAGACATGGTCCTGTTCTCCATCACACTGTAGTAGAGAGGGTTTTATTACGCTACTTCTTTTATTTTGGCAGACACTGAAACTAAATTTTAATGTGGCATCCATGTAGTGCAGCATATAATACACGTCTCTGTGTTTTGATCCCTTTTAAAATTTCTGCTGCCACAAATCCATTGTACATATTTAGAGATATTTCTTCTATGTTCCTAGTTATCTTCTTGACAGAAGATTGATTTTTCTCATCCTGATATGTGAAACAGAATAAATCTCTTGCCCTGTTGCTCAAGAGCTTACATTTCACCAACCACAGTCTTAGAGCATGTTGTTAGAGACAGAGACATTAGAATAACCATGAGCAGTCTGAAGAAGTTTCTTTTTTATAGCATAAAAATAAAAAACAAAATAAATTATTTTTCTGCTGATAACAAGTTGCAAGCATCCATTGTATTTACTGCACATTGTCCAAAGAGGTCAAAGACCTTTTTGCTCTTGGGAAACAATATTCATAAATATATCCTACTATAAATGGTATCCCACCATGCCCATCTCAAGGGAAAATGGAAATCCATGTTTATTTCTGCATTCACTTCTTTGGAAGATATTTCAGAGTGCAATACTTTAAAATGACTGCTTGGATGGTGAGTTTTTACCCTAAGTAAATGCAAAAGATAAATGCTGCTCTGATCTCATCACACCATCACTATAAATTACTTCATGGAAGACACAGAGTGATTTACAGAGAGTGTGCTGATGGCTTAAGATAACTTGTAGCAGGAGAAGTATCCACATCACATAACTACAAACTAGATCTATTCTTTTAATGAGCTGTCTCCAAGAAACTGTTCCAAGACTGAATCTGATTACTATTGAGCTGTCTTTTTCTGCAAGTAGAAACACAAGTCAGGTATGTAAGAAACACATACATGGTGCTGTATGGTGATTCTCGATGTGGGCTACCTGTGCTACAGTGTGCAAGGCTACTGGGGGCTTTAGTCCACTAACATTCACAGTAAACCTGTACAAAGAGAGACTTATAAGGGTCCTGATGCTGCTGTCCTGGAAATGAATGCATGTGGAAGACTTTATGTCTAACACTATCCACAGTGCATGTCACGATGTCAAGGTTTATACTTATTTTTCAGAGGTAACCCTTAACTAGTGAGCCAGAACAGTTATCAAGGCTTCAATTTCTGAGGCAAAGGAACATTTTGTGTGAGTCTTGTAACTCACAGCTGACTTAAAATTCATTTCAGCATCCACTACTTGTAAAAAAATGAAGTGACAGAGTAAAGAACACCAACATTAGTACTGTAATTTCTACCAGTCAAAGGAAAACAGAGAACAAAGATGTTTTTTGTCTCACATTGGTCTCTAGGTTTTTGTAACTTATTCAAAGATGAGAGAATCAACCAGATAAGAACTGCAAAAGATAAAGGTTAGGTATGACTAACCTCCTAAAGTAGATGATTGAAACATGTCAGATAAAAAATGGCCTAAAAATATCTATATATCTTCTCTCTGGTAGTGACTGCTGCATTTGTGTATATCTACTGCTTAATACCTAAGCAGTAGATATACATTTTATATTTGATCAGACTAATCCCACCTGTAACAACAACTACTGTTTCACCTTTAGTCATTGTGCCTTTTGGTGCACTGTCTAATTGCAAAGGACACTGCTGCAGCTTACCTTTAATAAGGTAATGACACTACTCCTAACTATTGTGGGTGCTAAGTGTCCTTTCTGGGGAAGACAACAGACTAGAAGCCAGTGGAAAGAGAAGCAGAGTGATGAACAAAGTTTAGAGAGAGTGGAGAGGTAGGCACCTCATCTGGGCATAGAGTCAAACAGCAATAAAGACTAATTTAACCACTTGTCTTAACTGATAAACATCCAAATGAGACCTTGAAGGCTAAATGGCAAGGCATGCTGAACTGATCTGTGAAGCCATTGTTGCCTTCTCAGGCATATCTCTCTTACAAGTCCTCTTCAATCACAACACACGTCAGATGTCACTCAAGCCAGATCCTTCTAGATGTAGAAGAAAAAAAAAATCTTGTCAGTGCATTCTCAGTGAAGTCTCCTTAATCTGAAATAGCCCAAATTTAATGCCCTTGAGGGCATGCTGGAAGACATATCTTTTTCAGAGAGCTGCTGAAGCGGCAAACTTGAGCCAGGGGTGATGGATAGTAAAAATGGAGAAACTTTCATCTTCATTATTTATCTGCTAAATGGTGATTGAATATTATATGATGTTGTAGATTTCCATTAATTTCAACACACTGATTGGTTCTTTTATTTTTTTAATACTTATCAAGAACATCTAACATGTTAAATGGAAGTCTTTTGCCACTTTACAATTGAAAATTGGTGATAAATATAGACCTTCCTGGAAGACTATGACTGAAGTGTTGGTACAGGAAAATAAATTATATACCTCTGAGAAACAAATAACCTTGTTTAAGGATTATTAGTTTGAGCAATATCAGACAACATAAATAGCCAACCATTATATAAACCTGGCTTCAGCACTAAGTATTTTCCTAACCACCAAGCCCCTGGAGAGGAGGAATGCCTCACCCCAGCAAAATTGTGAAACTGGAATGTTGCCATGAAGAACTGCAGAAAGCAAACTGGGGTAAACGTAAAGATGACAGGGGGAGATCACAACCTTTGAATCAAAAGAAACCTCCACCCACTTAAACCCACCCCTCTCTGGGCATGCATAGAAATATTATAAGCTTTTCATGCAAATAAGGTAACAAAGGGACCAATAATGAACAAAGACTTAAATACTAACCATTTTGTTAGTATTTGTTAATCAAGTAACAGGACAAATATGTCTTAACTTCTGTTTGGGAGCTGAGCTAGCTTTGTGGAATGCCACTGAAGTTCCAGCTTTACACAAACCTGTAATAAATACCTTGACCCAATGCGCATTTGCTTGCATACT
Organism: Galbula dea; assembly: GCA_013399015.1. Classification (NCBI taxonomy): domain Eukaryota; kingdom Metazoa; phylum Chordata; class Aves; order Piciformes; family Galbulidae; genus Galbula; species Galbula dea. The sequence goes on along the minus strand of VWZX01004113.1, from coordinate 196,781 downwards.
GTGTAAAGATGCCACTTTACAGGACAACACCTCTAACGTAAAAAAATATATGAGTATTATAATATACAGCCTAATGTAGCAAACTAACAGATATTTTCTGTACTCTACCTATCTTTTGACTTATATGTATACATAGTTATGCAAAGACTCTTCCTAAGCTCTGATGATGTTTATTTTACTAAACTGAGAAACATTCCCAAGTTCCCTTGTGCATGTATACAATCTAGCCCTACTCAAAGTCTGCATCTGGAGAGGAGAGGAAGACAGTAACATGAGCACTATCTGCTCTACACATGAACACACACACGTGCACACACCCGAGCGCACACACACATAGAGTGTCTTGCATGGGAAGAAAACTGCATAGTTACTGTGCAATCTTCCCACGTGCTGGGGACTTGAGGGCATCCAGCAGCCAAGGGTGGATTCATACTGGAAGTGTTTGTGTGAGCAGAGTTAAGCATATTTTGAGTCTGAACTGCAATGAACTGGAGATTTAGATTGTGAACACTAAGCTGTCAGAATCTGTAGAGCCATTACTGTCTTTTCCCACTTTTACCCTAAGGCAAATTTTGCATGGGGATCACAATTTTCTTTCTGTTGGTAGAGTTAGTGCCAAACATATTGTGAGCTACTGTAAGTGAATAATAAAAAAACTTTAAATGGCAGATATCCAAAAGGATTTTCTTTAAAAACTTCACTTCTGCTTTTCCCTAAAGATCTTTCCAGAGGGTTAGAATAAGGTCTTGAGAGAGGAATTTTGTGAAGAGGAAAATTAAAGAAATTAAACAGAGGAGTTACCAGTATAGCAAGTTGTATGTTTGAAATGCTGCTGTCAAAAAGAAATGTGCATCTGCAGATAGGTCTTAATCACGTTTCTCTATTTCACTCTGTTAATGTGTTTGGAAACCGTTCACTTGTTAAAAAAGGATTTCTACAGTCAGAATGCTATTTTAAGTATTCAGTCCTTCTAATATTCCTTCTTCTAAAATAACATTTGTGAAAGAAAAGACCTCATTCAGGTGGGACCTCTTGTCACCATGATTCGTTGCTGTTTCCATTCCTGCCAGCATACTGAACTAAGTGTCATCAGGCTGAGGCATCTATACACTTACTCCTGTAGGTCTGCAGACTGCTGTACCTGCTGCATTAAACTTCATGTGGTTCTACTGGTCTGTTGATGTGAAAGGGCTTGGAGGAAGGCAAAAAGACAGGAGAAGCAGGCAAAACAGAAACAAAAAACATTTAGACAGAAGTGATCTAGTGGTTAGGATTTGGCCCTCTCACTTCTGGCATGTGGGTTTAAATACCAGTCAGGGAAGCTTTGTTGTGACCTGGTCTAGGGAATCCTGCTCTGCCAGGGGGATTGGATTAGATTTTCAAGGTCCCTCACAACTCCTAACATACTGTGATGCTGTGATACTATGATACTAAATTCGTATTAGAAGTTAGTATGAAAATGTAAACTCCTCCAAATGGTAGAATTTGACCTCTAATAAAATGTGTGTGTGTGTGTGTATTTTGTTGCTAAGATTGTTTGTTATTCAAACTTATCTGGAGTTTCATTTGGACCCTTTTCTCCAAAGACATCATTGTAGAGAGAGATGTACTTAGAAATAAGAAGGATATTAATGTTAACTGCTTCAAAATAACACACAAATGGGAACAAAAGAAAATATTTTTTTTCTTTAATATTGTGAAAATACTAAGCTATTTTTCCTGGAATTTTCCAAACTGATTCATCCTAAAAGAGACATCTGGCATGGGACATATCAGCCTGAACACTTAAATATGGCAATTATAAGGAATTCAAAACAGGGTCTCAAAGGGAAAAGTTTTGGTCAACCTTAGCTAAAAGCATTTAGTGGAACTAAAATAATAAGAATCTGTAAAATTAAAATCTGTATAGCATATAGTTGAATAGACCTGTATGATTTCCTGAAGGCCTATTCATGTGTACATAATTAGAGTGCTTGGCTAGAAAATTGCCTTTGAAAACATACACTTAAGAAAAAGGCTTAAAAAGAAAAAAAATAGTGAAAGCTGTCACTTTTTACAGCACAGCATATCTGCTCCTTCTAAATTTATTTTCAGAGTTCAAAAGACAATCTTTGACTAATTATCTACCAAATGCAGAACTATTGTTTCAATTGTAGGCATCTTTACTTATTTGAGAAATACTTTTATTTCCTTAATGGCTTCTCTAAACTTCATTATTTTGTGCCATTTTGTAATACACTACATAAAAGCTCAATAAGAGAAAAGAATTTTCCATTTATTTTAGAAGTCAAAAACATTTTAACATTTTAAACTTCAACACTGCTATGCTATGTGCTGCTTTTCAATGGAGAGAAATTCTCTTTGAACTTTTGGTAATTGAAAAACACTAAGAGTAAGGCTTTGGAAATATTAATGCCCATCATTCTCAAGGCAATTTGAATCCTTTCCATTGAGTTATGTCCAAAATCTATTTATTTGGACACAGAGATACCTTCTGGACATTTAAGTGATGTGTCTATTGATACTTCATCAGACAAGGAGTGTCAAAATTAGTGTGAAGTTGTTTCATGAGCATCATGGTTATTTTTACAACCTTCACAAAAATAAACAGTTTTGTAATCTCAAAAGAATTGCAGTTACAAACATTCATCAGTTCTCTTTTGTCTCCCCCTGTCACACTAATCACATATGTATCTATGTCCTGAGAGCTGCTTCTAGATCTTTTCTGAACTAGTAGCTACCTTAATCAACACCCACACTAACTTCATGTTTGCTAGAACAAATACGAATCTACTGAACAGATGATGCTTATTTTGATATCCAGTTCTTGTAGACTGGAAATAATGCCTGTGTTTGTGAGTCCCAGAAGACCTTCTTGGAATACCACAGATAATCTGTCAGTTTGTGATGTAAAGCTCTGTAGCAGAAGCTGGTTGTTTCTAGCATCTAGAATAATCTTTTCAGAAAATATTGAGAGAATCTTCAAAGACAGACGAAAAAGCCCCAGCAGCACTATCATCTTAAGCAGAAGAACACTGCTAAAACAATGACTGACTTGTCCACCTATGCAGCACATTTTATTTTTTACCCTAGAACAGGAATAAAGGCTATTAAAAGTGATTTTTGTTGGTTTGGTATGATTTGGTTTTATTAGGTAGATACTCAGGAAATATTTCCACTATGAAATAATAGCCTAAATGTCTCTCACAAATCCCCAGCACTTTTCCTTAGCTGTTATTAAGGCTCTTGAACTGAAAGAAATAGGATAACTGTTTCTCCCAATTTAAAAAAGGAAAGCATCAACAGAAAAAGCTATTTACTGGGGCTATAGTGAATCAGCACACTATACTGTGTAGGAAATGAATTTTAATTTTCACAAAATTGCTTACTAGATTGGCTTGCTTGGCCAAGTAATTCTCTTGGTAAATGGCTTTTCAGGAGATTTTACCATTACAGATATATTGGAATTCATATTCTGCAATAAAAATACAAATGTTTTTTAATTCAAGACCCGGTTAAAGCTGTTTTGGTACAGATGCAACTATTTCAGAATTTTTCCAGTTATTAAGGTCTTAGATGGAGCCTTTAAGGGTTAAAATGGATCCAAAATTTTCAAGATACAATTCCACAAGAAAAGTCATTAGGCATTTTCCATCTTGATCCATTGATATTTAAATATTTCATGGCACCCTCCACATTTTGCTGAAGTACATTATATATTCAAGGTGCTATTAAATCGTCTGTGAACTCTCCTTGTGGAAAGCTTTGCAGAATCTCAACTACTAAAAACTAGGAAATAATTGTTGTGCTTAACTTTATATGAATAGAAAGAGAAAGGATTGATTATCAATTATTTTCATATATCAGGATATCTGAAAAGCTTCCATAGTGGCTTCTGGATTTTTCAATGTTAATTTGCTAAAGCATTCTTAGTAACTTTAAGTGTGGGAGAAATTTTCTCTCTCCCGGGCATACAATTCTATAACCACAGTGTGTGTTTTCACTTCCACTTTCAAATGCTCTTTTGGGGTTATGTTCAGACTTCATCTCATCCTAAAGTAGACATCTAATGTGGGCCAGGAAAACATTAAATGTGCCTGAGGTTATTAGCTCAGTTGTGGATTTCTGTGTTATAGCTGTTTAAAGTTAGATGAGACAAATACTTCTCTGAAACAGGCTTACTAGGTTCTCAGATCCTATTAATAGGATGCAATTTTTCTGCTGCTTCCTAACTTTCTGCTGCATAAACAATAGCTGAATTCATTCTTCTGATCATTGTGATACAGTAGGGTATATATATGTATGTGTGTAACACCATATGTTGGTTTTCCACAGTAAAATAGAGAATCCAAGGTGTTTTCATTTTATGTGTTAAACTAGGGCCTTACATTTTTTTTCTTTCAGCTGCATTTTGCTGACAGCAATGTCAATACTATTTTGGAATGTAAAGTTTGTTTAAGCAAGTGATGATACCTGCATTTCATAAGAATTCAATCTATACACAAACCTGCTCCAGGAATATAGCCTTTAAAACCAGCACAAACTGGTAAAACTTTTCTTACATTTGCTAAAACTTTTTGCCTTGATTTTTTCTGAGTTCTTTCTCCCTTCCCATGCATCTTGGATTAAATGTAAACCATTCAGTAATTATAAAAGTCTTTAATGTCAGGTGTTCTTGTTCATAGATTTCTTCATAAATTTGCTGATCTGGGCACATTTGGGATATTAATGCCTGTTTCATTTCCATGTATATGAAACGAGTGGATTCTTTTCCTGCTAGTTTCTTTAATACTGTTTGTTTCAAAAGAATGAGCTTAGCTTTCTCAGTATAATTATATTTTGAATACTATCCAACTTTATAACATTTTTTCCTCATATGCTGTCATTTTTACTTGTAAAATGTCTCAAACAATATTTCACTCTTTTCTCATTTCAGTAGCACAGTAAAATTTCAGTCAATCTGTTTGCATGAATTATTGCTTACCAAGGGAATAGAAAATCAGTCATTTAGTAACTCCTGAAATCACTCAGGTTATGTAAGGCAATTTTACTTTAACTAAGAGACATAGAGGGTTTCAAGACACAGAAGCCCTAACAAAAATATCTCTAAACTGTTGCAATGTTTTATAATTTCCCCAGTGGTCATTACAATAACCTTGTTTGACTTTGGCTAGTGCACTTTAAATCAGGTTTCCATTTCTCTGCCAGTGCAATGGCAATAACAATAATAAAGCCTCCTTTCTCTTGTAAAGCATTCCAGGAGCAACATGGTAAAGCCAGTCAAGAAACCATAACCAAGAACAATAAATTTTCAAAAGTAATTGTTCTCCTCCTCACAAATAGATGCAAAACCTCAAAATATAATTTTTTTTTCACTGCTAAAATTATTTTCGAGGAGTATTAATCTGGAAATTTCAAAATGTTTTATTCCAATTTGGCAAGAACTTTTTACCCCCAGAACTACTATAGCACTTATTAGAAATTGTTTTTCAGGTATCTTGACTACTTAATGGTGTCCTTCTAAGGACAGTTGTATTGACCAGGATCACATTTCCTTGGATGATATGCTTATAATTCATTTATCACAATTCAACTTAAAGTTTGCCAGGTATACCTCTAATGAAATGTCTCCATCAGCAGAGGCAACAACAAATGGTCCCTTCATCTTGTCCCTCAAAACTGTGTGAGGTCTACCAGTTAATATTGCTCTCTGAGACACAGGCTGAAATGAAGAATTCTATTCATTACTTCCTCCAATGTAAATTGAAAAAAGCTGTTTAGGAAATTTTATTTTTAGGCACTCACTTCCTTTGACACTTTTGAGTCTATGTCAATAATAGGGCTCCCAAAAGTCCACCAAAAAAAAAAAAATTATCAGAACTTTCTAACTCAATTCCCAATTTATGTAGTCCTAGCCCACAGAACTTTTAAAATGCTAGATACTCTGGGAGAATTAAATGGAGGAATCTCTTGTTGGTGATAGTGGAGAAATATCATGTTGGTGATCTCTGGTTATCTTAATTGTAGATGAAGAATTAGCTGCCTGTTACTGTTGTGTTTTGCCCAGAATGGCAGAAGTTTCATTTCTTCTGAGCGTTCCTCCAGATGATCTCCTCTTTTATTTCAGTGATGCTCAGAGAGGACTTTCTGTATCTAAAATACCTCTGCTAAAATGACAGTCATACATGCTATCTTCAGGCATCTAACTTAAGTGTGTAAGGACACCAACTCATGTGTCACATTTAGAGTGATTTAAAAGACATCTAGTCATTATACTGGGGGTGGGGAGGAGATTCTGAAGTGATGCATAGAAAACCATCTTATTTTAAGGAGAAATGTAGCCTAGATTGAGGCCAGATGGATTGCATCTAAAATTAGATGCTTAGCTGCTCCAGTTCAGGCATTCTGAGTCATCCTTTGAATCACCCTGTCTTTTGACATTAGACATATACACTGTATAGAGAATAAAAATAACAAAAAAAAAAAAATAAAAAGGTTTAGCTTTTAAATACTTTAAGTCATGGCAAATATATCCACATCTGAGTAATCTTGAGTAGGTGACATTTAGTCACTTTCCCATGGAGGTCATGGCTGTGATGGTATCAATCGAGAAGCATGTGACTCTCTAAGTAGAGGAAATCAAATGCTTCATCACATCTATTTGAGGTCCCTAACAGGGTTGCATCTTCCAGACAAAAGACATCTTAGAGAAGGATTCAGCCTGATAGTGATGCCTGTGACTCCAGGACTACAGTGACAGGGAACAAGCCACAGAAAAGGGGAGAGCTAGGTGCTGTGCAGATTCAATGCTACTGCTCAGTATTGTCCTGTAGGCACTGACACTCGTGCTGTTTTTTTAAGCTTAATGATGGATGATATAATTGCATTTTTTTCATATTTTCATTATTGCTGGCTTCATTTTATAATTTCATACAGCATACATTTTCTCCATTGTTCAAATCTGCAACAAAGGAGGAATAAACTTCAATCAAAAATGCCTATCAGCATATAGAATACATAGTGAGGTTTCCCTATGTGGGATAGCTGAAAAAAAAAATAGTATTTTCTATTATTACTGTTAGTAATCTATACTGAAAAGTATGAAACTCTCTTTTGCACCATAACTTCAGAGAGACTGTGAACTGAGTATGCTACTGAGAATTACCTTTTTTTATTGTGTTCAAATGGTATCTTTGATATGACAAGAATTGCATCCTGATAAAATCTACAGAGCCAAGTTCAAATAAATCGTTACAGAAACAAAGACTTTCTACTTAGATTGGTCAAAGTTTGTGAACATTGAAGCTCTTTGAAACATTGCCAGATAGCAATTTTTAAAAAAAATATAAAAGCCTGAAAAAAAAGTGTAGCAGTGAGTCAATTAAAGTAAAAGATCAGTAAAATTTGAAAGTGATGATTGCATGGCTGTATTAAATGTAGTTGTTGTTCATAAGTTAAATTTTTTATACTAGATGCCACATGTAGTTAATTACAAGCACAAATCTTAAAACTTGAAATGATAATGTCAGATTGACAATTCCATTAACCTCAGCAGATCTCTCACTTACATGGGTACAAGGGTTGACTCAGGGGCAAAGGTATGTACAGTCTTTTGTTATGTCCAATAATACCAATTGGAGGAAAACTAGAAGATATAAAAAAAAGTTTTCTCATGCACAGGAGAAAACTATTTAAAGAAAACTATGGTTCTGCACTCATTAGGCATAAAACCAGGTTTCAGATAGGGATTTTTGAACGTAAATAATAAAAGCTATCTATGTTTAAGACAGAATTGAAGTCCAACATTTGCTTAGAAATAATGTGTAGAAAGAGCAGGATGATTTCAGTAATGTGTCTTTCAATTTCAGTTTAAAGGTATTTATAAAATACTTCATGTGATGAACAATAAAGTTCAAAGATATGAAAGCATTTTAGTACACTAGGCCTTTTTTTACACACACCCCCCCCTTGTGAGACTAACATTCACTTCTGATTTATGATACACATTAAATGAGTTTGGTAGGAGTCTCCATTTATTCCCCTGTCTATATATATACAGATCTCAGAACCACTAAGTAATTTTCTGTGATTGGCAAGCTTTGCTCAAGAGAAACTCTGGACGGGAAGGTGCATTGCAGGTCACTACTGACCTGAACTAGCTGAATCTAATAAAGAAAGGTCATAATGTTTGCCTGTAGTCAACATGAGTCTAAGCAGAAAAAACAGTGAGGCATCAGAAACCCCTGAATTCACCACAGAACTTAGTGACCATAACTCACTGTATTTTCCATATTTTTCAAGTCTCCTGGTGTTCCAGCTGATTTCTGTAAATTCATGCTAACATGATAAGAGCAAATTGCTTTAAGACACATTCACAAGAGCAGCACACTTCTGCTCTTTTTTGGGTTTTGTTACTTGTGATACTGGTGTAAAGTGTATTCTGCTATTCATAAAAGAAATGCAGCTGATGCAGACTAGTGTTGTAGGGAAATTGTTTTCTTATTTAAATTATTGACTGTACTTACTGAAGCCTCATTTTACCTATAGTCTTCCAAAGTTTATTTCATTTCTAGTACTGGGAAGTATGCTTTGTGGTTTTGTGAGATTTCTCTTGCAGGTTTAGGGCAGAAATAGCTTAGGAGAGCAGTTTTCTATCTACCTTCCATGAATTTTGGAGTAGTCTTTCTTGACTTAAATTTTCAAGTTCAGCTAAGTTAAAATATTAACTATTCACTAGTCGGTAAAGTTTAAACAGTCTTGGTAGCCATAATTTCTTATTAACTGAAAAACCCCAGCAAAAATCAGGAATTCATGTGTAATAAAGAATTTGACCTAATTCTAGTATTGTGTGTATCATATCTCGTTCATCTTTCAGAAAAGGTTTGTCTTTTTAAGTGTTTGTCAGTGTAAAAGATGCTAATCTCCACTTGACTGGCAAAGCTTTTCTATCCTTCAAGTGAATCTGTTAATCTTATTATACAGGTGAAGGAGGCATTGCCAGACAAGCAGGGGTTTCAGAAAATCTGTATTTCAGCACAGCAGCCTGATCATTAAGTTCAAAGCAGCTGCTGAGCATGGAGCCATCATCATCACACTGTGCTGCTGATCGGCAGACAACTCTGCGCAGTTTGAATGTCTCTCTCTTAATTTTATGGCTATAATCAGCCCTTGCCCTTGAGTATGTTTTGTCTGTATAAAATACTGTGTTCTCTCCATAAAGAGTATTGCAAAACATGTTAAGCATGTCTTGCAATCAATTTATGACAGAGAAAATGCCTCTTTCCTTCTGTTGGAAAGGGCAGACGCAGTAGCTAATTTATGCAAAATCATTGCCTATTTTTTGGATTTGGGAATACAGATGTAAGAGAACTGCTGGCAGTTTCAGGACTGAAAACATCATGTCAGAAAGATCTGGTTTAGTCACTAGTTAGGGCTTTGTCACATACAGGCAATATAGCAAGAAGTGTAATCAAGAAACAAACATTTATTTCTCTCTCTTCACATGAAATTGAGGCTATTGTGGAAGGATAGGACAGGATGAAAGTTTCATACTTGTTTCGGAAATGGTGTCATGAATGTCAGAAATTTGAATTTTTATGTGAGAAAGTCCTTTTTTTTTTTCTTTTCTTGGTTTACTTTTTCTTTTTAAATTGCTGAACCATTAAAAGACTTCTAAAACACCACACTGTCTCAGTAATAGCAATAAGCTTTCCAGAGGTTTGATGTATTTTTTGGTAGAAAAACTCTGTTATCCTGTCTTCCAAGGAAAGACTGATTAGTTCTGATTATTTTAAATCTCTTCATATTCCAGATTCTACCTGTAGGTACCTCTCTTCTTTAAAGGAAAACAACAACAAGAATGTGATGTGTATGTGTATGTAGTATCAGGTAAGATTGCATTTGTGAAACATAGAAATAGACAATTTAAAAATTATGTTTCCACACTGACAAAGCAGATAGGTATTTAGTGTGAACTTAACCCCCACTTGGTCCAGTGTCATGACACAAGTCTGTATTTTTAAAACCATTATTTGCAGCTAAGCTTACCTACAGAAAGAACTTGATTTGCCAGCTCCCATAATAGTAAACCCAGCCACAAGTATGATTTGGGGGACAGCTGTTGAAGTGCTCATGTTGCCAGTGGCATTCACTACGTGTAGTGAGAAAGCAACACGAGCAAGTAGAAGTAGGTCTGAAGGAAACCAGACCCACAGAGTGTGGTGACACAAATGGAGAAACACCTACTTTAGCTGAATGGAGAAGTAGCATACAGCAGACACTGCCAAGAGTCTAAACACAGAAAATGTTTTATGCAGTTCCAACAATGATAGTCTGGAGCAAAACATCTACAGATCTGCCCCAAGTCACACTTTCCCCTCCATATCCATACGATTTGCAGAGCACATACGGACAATTGTGTTTGACAACACTCATAGAGAAAAGGAACTATTAGAGCATCTACCATTCACCTAAAAAAGGGACTCTCTTAACTCCTTTGACTTTTTAAGAGCAAAGATGGACACAAAAAGCACCTTTGCCCATGTGATACATACAAATGTGTGTCAACCATGTAAATGGATATTACTCAGGTAAGATATGTACCCATTAATAGTAGTTTCAAGGTGGGAATTTCACAGATTTTATGAGTGCCTTTGAAATGCTCTATCTGATGGTTAACTGCAGTATTTCTAAGAGGTTTGAAGTCATAGGCAGGATGTGTATGAATAGCAAAAGCTAAGTCAAAAGTGTGTATTTTTAAAAAGACAATTCCCTTTCTTTTCTGGCTTATTTCTATTTCTTTTGATCTTGAAGTGTTTCATATTAATTTTCCCACATATTATGTGTGTTTTGACTTTTGTATGGTTTTGCTGCCAAGACTAGATACTGAGATTTGTAAATTTCACTTATTTCCTTAGAAATAAATTAGAAAATGGTAAATTAAAATAAGACTGAAGTAGTATATGAAGAAAAGTTAGACAAGGTGCTCCAGACTACAATACCTGAAAGTCACAGACTCCATGGTAAACAGAGAAACTCATATCTTTTGATAACTCTCAAGGTTTTGCAATATGAATGACAATAAATATGTGAATGCATCCAGTAATTAGATAAAAAATGTGGTTTTGGTTTTTTTTAATCTGCTACTAAACATGAAGACATATGATAATTGTAACTAGCATAGTACTTCAGAATACTTATAGATGAAGTAAAACAGAACAATAAAAATATTTCAGAGGAAGTAGTATGGGAGGGTAGCTTAACAATCTAGAAAGTACACAGACATAAGTGTTGAAAATGTATCCCTTTTGACATATCTTTATAATATAATCAACTGCAATTCTCTTCTCAAGTAATTTTAATCAGAAATGATTTTTCGTAGCCTAAAGTCTAAAAGAAATCATCATACTAACTGCTGAGTTCTCTAAAGTGCAACTGGACAGCCTAAGGGGGGAAGAATAATGTACTTTAGTGGAGAAAGTTCTAAAATATTCTATGGCAGATGGAGTTTTGTCTGGAACAACTAGATTACAGATTATATTTTATTTTGAATGTGTTCTGTGTCTTTTCAACATTTTTTTAGTGTTCATAGTCCTTCCTTGTAAAAAGGACATGGAAAGACTTTAATGTAATGTTAGAATGCAAAATATCACATCACTTATTACAGGCAAAGAATATAGCAATTTTCCAAATTTTCCAAAAGCTTTCTCCATTCCATTCCATATATGTTTGCCAAAATATAACCTTGAGCTGAAAGCATCATTATTATCAGAATTTTTATTAACATTATGAGAATTTTTATCAATATTATGAGAAAGAGAATTTCAATAGAAGAGTTCTGTCATTTTGCAGATTAAGATTGGGTAAGTGTTGCTGATATGTTTCAGTGCTTGCACTCTATGAAGACAAAAAGGTCACCTTATTTAATTTCTGCAAAAATTTGCCTAAGAATTATTTAACAGAAGTTTCCTTCTCTGTGCTAAATATAGTGTGTATCGTGAAGTGAAACAAAAAATATTGGTTTGCATATTTGCAGAGTTTTGCAGACATTTCCTGGAATTTAAATGCTTAAATATGAAAAGTTAATAGTCATTAAGTACACTGTTTTTCATGTAATTATGAAAAATAGTTGGGGGGGAAGTGAATTATCTTCTAATAATTTTTTCTTACACATAGTTTTTCCATTTCTCTTCTATGGGTGGGCTATTAACTCTTTTCAGTGACTTATGACCTGGATATATTAAAATGCACTTTATTCATATTGCATACCACCAATTTTTAGAATCATAGAATGGCTCAGGTTGGAAGGGACCTTAAAGACCATCTAGTTCCAACCCCCCTGCCATGGGCAGGGATGCTGCATGCACTAGACCAGGTCATCCAGGGCTACATCCAGCCTGGCCTTAAACACTGCCAGGGATGGGGCCTCCACAACCTCTCTGGGCAACCTGTTCCAGTGCCTTACTACCCTTTGGGTAAAGAACCCCCTTCTAATCTCCAGCCTAAATTTCTCCTCCTTCAGCTTGTAGCCATTCCCATTACACCATTGTAAATGAGGTGTTAATATGAGTTTTGGGACCACCACTTCAGACGGGCTATTCCCAAGGAAACGAGGCCAGATGAGGTTATCTAGAGCATTACAACAGAAATGGCTGAAGCACAGCCTGCCATCTGCTTAATGGGTTTCCCACAGGATGGTGGCTGCGGAACTAAAGGCAGTATTGTACTGCAAGGCTAACCAGTTTCACAAGTCTCAGTCACACAGCTGAAACCCTTCTATGGGTGTTTTGCTTCTCCATGACCTAAGCATGAGCACCACCACCACCAGAGTGAAATCACTTACCTTAGAACTTGCAGGACTATGGGAAGAATGAGCATAATACCAAAAAAGGGGAAAGAATTTAGGTGTATGTATAACAAACTGAACTCCATTATCATTGTTTCTTTTACTGTAATAGATAGATCTGGACTAATAATGATCAGAGTCTTAGGATTTTGGTTATACTATTAGTTTACCATTATATTAATGTGATGCTTCTTTGCCTGTGAGCAACATTTTGAGCAGAGCACCAAAGAGTCATTGATTGTGGTGACAGACACATGAAAAACCATCTGATTACCTTCTTTCAGGAGGCCTTAGGTGCTCCTCTAACTCTGGATTATCTCTGCCTTTGGCTAACTGGAATATGTGTTCTTTCCTGCTGAACTGAGCTGTATAGGTTCTTGCCTTTCTTAAGTTTGGGAAAACAAAAATATTGGACACCAGTCTGTCTTGCTATGTTTCTAATAAACTGGCCACAAATATGAGAAATACAATTTAAGATGACAAGGAAATTAACTTCTTTTTCTTGTTTGCTGTTTCTTAGTTTGAGCACGAACCAAAAGTCAAATGGAGTCATTCTGGATAATGATCCTCCTCAGGGGCAAAATTCACTGCAGTTACTTAAAGACCAGGTAATTACGCTTGAAAAAGCATAGAATGAATTTCAAGCCCCAGTTCAACAGCAAGTCCCAGAGCAACACTACAGCTCCTGTGCTATCACAACCTAAACCTATAGCCCAAGGACCTATAGTCTCTTCCATGGCACTTAAGAGGTTTTCCTTGTTCTTTTACTTCCTGTAAAAATACAAAATTGGTAGCCAACTTACACCCTTTCTCCTTGTGATCCCAAGACTGGTTGTGAAGTAGCATGATAAGATATGCACTACAACTGGTGCTCAAAGGCAAATTTTCTGAATAAAGGCAGCACCTTGTATGAATGGGAATAACATTCCAATAAAACAGAATCTAAAATGGCCTAGATAGGATTTATTAAACAAAACCGGAAAGAGGGTTGTTTTTTGAGCTAAGATTACTTTTTTCTAACAAAGCCTTGCCATAAAAGGAAATATTTTCACTAATGCTCTCTCTAACTTAGACCACCACTTCTTCTCTAAGACTATTTCTCTTAACTGACTGTCTTGGAAACCCAAATTTGTCAGCCCCAGGTAGAAGGTAGTTTGGAACAGTCACCCTTCTCTTGAACTTTGGTCCACAGTAAATTAATCATAAACTAATAAACAGCTACTCTGAATATAGATCAAAGTGATTAACTTTGAAATTTTTGCAAATATCATGAGAAATAAATGTCTGGAATTTTGAAATCACATTAAAATGTATTAAGTGTGCTGAAAACTGTGAGAAAATAGATGCCTGTACTGCATTATTGTGTCAATAACTTCACAAAACACAGTTTTTTAAGAGTCTGTTGTGCAAGTCATCTAGAATAACTGCCCCTAAGTAACTTATCAAAGAGTAATAATTATTTTCTCACCAGCGCCATATGTTACACTTCTAGCTAGCCACAATGAAGCAGGCTGAGAATAGACAGTTATAAATATCCTGCACAGTATCTCATTCCACTGTTATCTCTCTAAATGAAGGACAGAGCTCTTATAATTGGGGAATGTAACCTCTAAAAAAAGAAGGAAAACACATTCCCTCAGGTAACTCCGACCCTGTTATTCAATCACTGAAATGAGGCAATATAACTTTCAAAGCACCTTTGCACCTGGCAACTATAGCGTTGCTTTCTATCAGAAAACAGCATGCTTTAAAATGTGCTTGTTTATAAGGGAACAAATTAGCATGAAATGAAGCTTGTGGAAAAGATGTTGCTAACTTGAAAGCTGTAGTAATTTTTAATATCACATCAGCTCCATAACAGCAGACCTTCCAAGATGACACCATTTTCCTATATAGCCCACAACAGAAAAATACAACCTAATTCCATTTTTGCACAGGAAAACTGTCACCTCTGAACTGGAAAAGTAACCATATTGTACCACTGAATTAAGGACAAATCAAGGACATAAATGTTTTGCTTTGACTAAAACAAACAAGAGGATATCTCAAACAGTGAGATAGCTATCTGTATCTGTGCCTCAATGTGGCCAGTGAAGATCAGCTTTCTATGTCCTTCTTGAGGTTTATCAGAGATAGGGGTCTGAGGTTAAAACTAGCTTGTATCTGTTTGGATTTTACACAGAGATGACAATCTTGACTTAGCTTCCTTGAGCAAAAAACATCCCTGTTTTTGCAATAAACACCGTCTGAAACAGTGTTTTTCAGTTACCTGAGATGCCCTTGGATCTTTAATAGCCATAAAGAAAACTGGCACCCTGTTTATTTGATCTTTACCTGATGGACAAAGTGATTACATGACTCACACTTGCATATCTGAAACCAGAATGTGGCAGGAGAGTCACACCCCAAACCAGGAATCAGACTCAGTGCCAGACAACAGAAGAATGTAAATATAGATGGGATGGCAGCATTGTTTCCCTAATCGTACGTCGTTTTTATAACTTGCACTACTGGCCATTGTTGGGAGATGTTGATGTAAAACTGAAGTAGATGCAACAGAAAGAACAGAAAACTGAATGACTGAGAATCTATGGAGAAAAAGCTATTGTATGCAGATAGTGTTAAGAATAAACACACCCAAGCAGACTCCAAGGCCACAGGAGGAGGGACCTCTACCTCCAGCTTAAAACTCTTATTGTAGAAAAGTTCAGGGAGTTGATGACTTCCTCCAGCTTTTCTCATGGAAGTAGAGTGCTACCATCACCCTTGGGCATCTGAGAGGGACAGCACTGCACCAGACAAAAGGGGCAGCTGCTAAAAAGGGCTTTCTTTGTAACTATTTTAGCATGTTAATGGACTATGGTGGTAACTGGACTAAGAATTACTCTTTGTTTTATTTTAATTAGCCAGTCAAATTAGAGTAATGATTAAATCTTGTATCTATATGTTTGTTGTGTGTTCCTTTTTGCCAGCAATAAGACTTTGAGTGTTACAGCTGAGAAAATTGAACTTGGGCTCTTGCTGTGTCTACTTCACTTGCTTGGGGGTTCAGATTATGTGGGGAAGCATCTGCTTCTAGTAAGCTGGAGGAGGATCTCCCCAGAACTGTACATCTCAACTCTACCTGTATTTCTGGTAGGATGCAAAAGAATTTCCTCAGGACTGTACCTGTATTTCTCAATGATGGCCTTTAATAGACTTGGCCACAGCTAGACCAGAGCCACTCACCCTTCAGGCAGCACATACTGTTAGGGAGCTGGGAACCCTCTTTCTTAATTGTTCAAAATCACAACAAGAATTGGCATATTAAAAATGTTAGTATTAACTGGTTAAAAATTTAAGTGCTTTCAAAGAATTAACTTGCAACACCTTCATCAGCAAAATTAGTGGGTGTTTTGACTTTGCTTTTTCAATACCTTTGTTCCCCAACTATAATATGTGCACTTACCTACACTTTATCTTCTGAAGCTGTAAGATTTAGTGTTATGGAAGAGCACTTGAGAAAACTAATATTGTTCTGTAACTAAGATCTACAGTCATAAATAGAGAAATGCAAAATCAAATTGAGAGCCCTATCAATTCTAAATACAGAATTACACTAGAGTCCTTTAGAATGAATCTATATATTGTCTCATTATCATAAGGGAACTCAAGGCTACCAGCTATTAGTTGATATTAGCTGATAGCTATCACAAGACTATTATTTCAAAGGAGCTCATATATATAAAGCAAATGAAACCAATCTTACCTGTCATGACAACTGACTTTGCAATCTTAATAATCTTTTTTTTAATGCAGGATTTGCTTTGCAATCCACTTTTGTCTTAATTAAGCCAAGACAACCTGCATCTCTTTTCTGGCTACTGCACTGCAGTTCTTTTATACCTCTTGGTTATATCCTAAATACCACTGACACATTTCACAGTGCAAATCTGTGACTGGTTTTATTTGAAATATACATGAACATTTTCAGAATATCTCATCAAGTGCCTTTTGTTTCTCTCTCCCACAATATTGTTATTTATTCAGTTGGGTTTGTTAGTTTTAGGTGATCCTTCCATCATCATAAACTGAAAAATCATTTTTTAAAATAAAAAATCTACCAGGTAGCAACTCTGTCTGAGAGTACTTTCACACATACAAATCATATTCTTGCTGGGTTATCAAGCTATGTCCTAGATGGTAAATTCAGTCTCTGTCACAGATAAAAAGAAGTCTTCCTGCTCAGCAATTCTATGAGGTCTATGACCTCTGAAAAATACTTGTTTCTGAAGTCTGGCACCAAAAAAAGAACTCTTAGTCTAACCTTGGAGAAATACCACAGGCCACAATCACTGATTTTTGTAATATTTCTGATACATTAATTTAAAGAACAGGTTATTTCCAAAGATAGAGAGGCCATTTTCATACAATATCCTTGACCACTAGAAAACTGAGCTGTGACTCAAGGGAACAGAACTAAATTAGAAACTCCAGAAGACTGCAACTGCAGCTGGTCTTGGACTTGTAGCTATGGAGAAAGTAGAGCAAAAGAAACAGCTTAATCTAGCTTCTAATTTCCATGAGATATGTTTGTAGCCATGCATGTACCAGAGCTGGCTATCAGGCAGTGAAGGGCATATATCCAAGGGAAGCTAGATGCATGGCCAGCCCCTGCATTGACTAAATCAGAGAGAGAAGCAGAAAATTTTGATGGGGTCCAAACCTCCAAGGTGAAAAAGAGAGGATGAAGAACAAAGGGAGGTGTAAAGGCCCAGGCTCAAACTGTCTTGAAGCTTCTGGCACATGAGTTTTATTCAGATAAGTTAGCCAGCTCCTTTGGACACCAATACTATGTTCTAAAATTCATCCTGTCATTTACTATTCTGTCCTACAGACTCAAGGTGTCAAGCATCCTTTTCTGTCCGTATTTTAGGTGGTGATTATCAGCCACAAATGGATTTCCCTATCCAGATCTTTTGTTTCATTACTCACTTCTGTGATTAATCCTCATGGCTCTTATTGGCCATTCCCACTACTTCAAGCACCAGGCTGCTTGATATTCACTGCTGCTGCTGCTCTTGCATTTACAGTGCAATTCAAGTCGAGTGCTGTTGTGTTACTTGCTGTTCATGACTGCTCCAGTAAACCATGGACAGAAAGCTGCCACAATATAAGCCCTCCTTTTTCAGGAGGGAAATGGAGCTCTTGAAGACAATAGCTGGAAATAGACAGAAGGAAACACTCATGGTGTCAGGTCTTAAAGCACCGAGCATGTAGCTAGGCAGAAAATTCAGGAGCTAGAGAAATGTGACTAGCACCGAAATAGCTTAGCAGAACAGAACTGACTGGAGGAACAGATTAGGGAAGTGAACAGGAGAACTGGAGTTAGGTAGGGAAAATAGGGCTATGTCCATTCTTTGCAAAAAGGCTTACATGAGAGAACCAATATCCTTACCTATTTCTCCTTCATAAGCCCTCCAACTTCCAATAATTATTTTAATATTTGAAGAGAAATCTTTGCTACCCTACCTGACCCAACAAGTAGTCACTGTTCTGTAACAGCTATAGGAAGTAAAAAATCTTTACAGTTTGGTGGACAGATTCTAGTAGCTTTTACCTACTGTTACAAAATTACTGTCTGAGAAATCCAAGCCTTCACTCACAATTTCATTTTAGAGCCGCAATTCTTTCTTTGCCAGCTATCTTCTGCACCAAGCAAGGAAGAGGCTCTGTGGAAGACACAATACTAGTTGTGTAATTGAATACTTCACCACACACAGATTTGCAGAACAGCTGAAGAACTTAGGAGACAAAAAATTTTTATTTCACCTCCAACTAAAGTTACTGGTTTAATACAATATTTTTTTCTTCCCTTGCCATACATTAAAACAATAAGAAAAACAGCAGCAAAAGCATAAAAACCCCATAAAACAAAACATAAACACCCACATAACCAGCAAACACCAGACTTAAGTTTCAATAGGCAATTCCAATTTGCAATTTTTTGTGATCTCAAGAACTTTATTTTAATCAACTTAAATAGGGTCCTAGGAATCATATCTCTTGAAAGAAAAAGAAAGGAGGAAATAAAGAAAGAGAGAAAGAAAGATCAAAATTATGTAACTACAACATTATTCAGCCATCAGGGTTTGAAATAATAAGACACAAGACTGAACATGTTAGCTAAGATCAAATGAAGTTTTGACTGAGAAAGGAACCTCAGATATAGTATGTGCCTGGGGAGAACAGTGAAGAAGAGTGTTCTGCATCTTCTCTTTTCCACCTTCAGAGGCAGAAGAAGTCAAAAGTGAGCCAAAAGGTCTGGAGGAGAAGGACCGAAAAGACAAGCATGCAACAATGTCCTGGGAGAAGGAATCCTACCATTTGCACTCTCAGGTGCCTCTAGGAGCTCCCAAGCTATGACATGTCACCTGCTGCAGCAGGAGTAGTCCAGACCATTTATTTGCTGGCCCACAGTCAACACTTGTGTGGTGCATGCCAATGACTGGAAGAAAATGACCATCCCTTAGATTAGCTCTGAGGAAAAGTCTGAATCAAATTTTGGGGGACAAGGGCAGTTCCATAGTTTAAATTTTCTCTGATGAATATCAAAAAGCCTGATGTATACAATGAAGATAGCTCAGCTTCTCAGAGTAATAGGTATACAAATCCTTTACAATTAACAGTTTTGTGCAGCCTAAATATAGAGCTCACTATTTTTCTGACTTCCTTAATTCTTTTATGTGCTGTTGTTGCTGGAAAGGTTCTTCTCATGAAAACTCAGTAACTAGTTAGCAGAAAACATCCCTACCTCCACTGATGTCAACTGGATTCTTAGGCAGGCAGAGGAGATCATTTGGTTCTTGCAACAGCTTTCCTCTACATGAATCTTTGCAGTACAAAAATGGTATGACTCAGAGTGAGCAGCACCAAATCATGTCTTCATTATTGTAAATCATGCTCTTTCAGTGAGGAAAGAATAGCTACAGCAAAATATGACTGGTTTTGATCTCATACCATAAAAACTATTCTCAGGCTCCACCTGCTGGTAGTCCTTAGCACAAAACGTAAACCTTCTAGGTTGAATTGGTCTAATTTGTAATACTTTGCAAGTAAATGTCCAATCTTTGTGTGAATGGAGCAAATTACTAAATTGTTAATATTGTCAATATGAGATGTCAATAGTAATTCTATGGACTGTACACACAAGACTGACCATTTTCTTTTCCAGTCATAAGTAAAATGCAAGCTTCTATAACACAGAGAATTTATGCCAATTTACAGAATGATCATGATGTACTTTCTGCTGTTAACAGCAACATAATTTTTTGACTGCTATTTTTCAGAAAATCACAACAATTCTTAGTATAGTAGAAAATGGTAACTCATCCAGTCTCAACTTCCCTGCACATACTGAAAACATCTACCCAGAACCTTCTGGAAATACAACTCATAAGTTCTCTGAGGTACTTTAATCTAATTTATCACACTATGAGATATGTGCTCTCTTTAAAAAAAAATGTTACAAAGCAAGATCCAAATTTTGTGTTTGAGTTTTAAAAATTGCAAGGCAACTCTTCTAACCACAAAAATCCCACATGATTCTTATGTTCTGTCCTCTGACCACATAGGTAAGGACATAGCAGGCTTTTCTCTCATATCAGCACACCAAGATGTTGCAAACTCAAGTAGCTGCAGACACGTAAGTCTGTCCCAGAACAACAAGGAAGGGGGAGTAAGATGAACACTGTGAATCCTCTTTGAGTGCTGTGAAAGATGAACATGCTATTACAAGTTCTCTATATCATTCTATTTTTTCAAAGCATGTTACAATATGGTAGTGCTATAAGAATCTCATAGATTCATAGAATGGCCAGGGTCGGAAGGGACCTTAAAGATCATCTAGCTCTAACCTCCCTGCCATGGGCAGGGATGCCAGTCACTAGACCAAGTTGTCCAGGTTCATTTCCAGCCTGGGCTTGAACACAGGATGCAGCCACAAACTCTCTGGGCAACCTGATCCAGTGTCTCACTACCCTCTGGGTAAAGAATTTCTTTTCCTGAGATCCAATCTAAATCTTTCCTCCTTCAGTTTGAAGCCATTCCCCCTTGATCTATTGCTTTCTACCCAGGTAAAGAGTCTCTTTCCCACCCTTCTATAGGCCCCCTTTAGGTATTGGAAGGCTGCTAAAAGGTCCCCCTGAAGCTTTCTCTTCTCCAAGCGGAACAATCCCAACTCTCTCAGCCTGTCCTCACAGGGGAGATGCTCCAGCCCTCTGATGATCTTCATGGTCCTCCTCTGGACCCACTCTAAAAGGTTCATATCTTTCTTATGCTGAGGACCCCCGAACCAGATGCAGTACTCCAGATGGGGTCTCACAAGGGCAGAGTAGAGAGGCAGTCACCTCCCTTGACCTGCTGGTTATTCTTCTCCTGATGTAGCCCAAGACACAGCTGGCTTTCTGGGCTGCAAGTACATATTGCTGGTTTATATCTAGCTTTTCATCCACCATGACCCCCAGGTCCTCCTCCATGGGGCTGCTCTCAATGATTTCGTCTCCTAGACTGTACTCATGCCCAGGATTGCCCCGTCCTAACCTTACACTTGGACTTTCTGAATCTTATACAGTTCTCACAGGCCCACTTTTCAAGTTTATCCAAGTCTCTCTGAATGGCATCCCATCCTTCTGCTGTATCAACTGCACCACTCAGTTTCAGGTCATCTGCAATCTCAATTTTATCTCCAGAAACCCAGGAGACGGGTTTGCTTTGTTTCGGTTGTTTCCTCTAACACCTACCTGGGTTTGTTTTGAATTTAATTTCCATTGTTTTGTGGGGTTTTTTTGATCCTGTAAGATGACTGTGCACACTCCCTCTTTCCCCCTTCCAAGATCATATTAGTATTTATTTGTATCAGCAAACAGTATCAGTGCTCTGCACTACAGAGTGAGCAAGCTAATGCTTCAGTAAATTGTTGCTGCCTCCTGTTACATCTGTTCTGCTCTGTTCACTAATTGCCTGTCACAACCACTGAGCCATGGTGCCAGCCATGCTGCCACTTCCTCTTTGGTCAGCTTGTCGGCCCCTATTAATCTGAGCCCTGTTGCTTTTTTCACAGCCCATGTTTCTGCACTCTGGGTATAATGAAAATCTATTACCTTGGTGTTATGTGAAAGTGCCAAAATTATAACTCAAAACAGAAAAAAGTTAATTACTTTTTGTGTGAAAGTTGACAGCTTCTTACCATAGCAGCAAATTATGTTCTTTGATATTGCTTCACTTTCAGGTCTATATATATTTACATATGTTTCAATCTGTTACTATGTTACTAATATGGTTATTAGTCATTAATTATTTCATTACATGGAAAGGAGCTTCTAAACTCAGATCTTGTGAATGTGAAAAAATCTGATCATAAGAAGTAGTGATATCTAGAATATGACCACTTTAAAGGCAAGTTAGGAGTTCACTACTGACTTTTATGCTGATTTTTGTCAGCTTTTCTTCTTGGAGGGGAAAGTGGTTGATTTGAAACTGATTTACATTTGCTAGACTTGATAATTCTTCCAAACCAATTATATTCTCCACATTTTAATGCAGTAGGCCAGAGTATGAAATATTATGTTATTACAGATATAGAATCATAGAATTGTTTAGGTTGGAAAAGACTTTGAAGATCATCAAGTTCAACATATTACTGCTAAGTCCACCAATAAATCATCTCCCTAATCACCATATCTACATGTCTTATAAGTACCTTCAGGGATGGTGACTCCACTACTTCCCTGGGCAGCTTGTTCCAATGCTTAACAACTCTTTCAGTGAAGAAATCTATGCTAATATCTGACCTAAACCTCACCTGGAACAACTTAGTGTCATTTCCTCTTGTTCTGTTGCTTGTTACTTGAGAGAAAAGACCGAACCCCATCTTACTACAACCTCCTTTCAGGTTGTTGCAGAGGGATAAGATCTTCTCTCAACCTTTTCTCCAGACTAAACTACCTCAGTTCCCTCAGCCACTCCTAATAAGATTTGTGCTCTAGACCCTTCACCAGCTTTGTTGTTCTTCCTTGGACATGCTTCCACCAACTTATGCTTATTGAAGTGAGGGGCCCAAAACTGAACACAATATTTAAGCTGTGGCCTCACCAGTGCTGAGTACATCACTTCTTTAGTCTTGTTGGCCGCGCTATTTCTGACACAAGCCAGGATGCCACTACCCTTCCTGACCACCAGAGCACACTATTGACTGATGTTCAGCCAGCCGTTGACCAGCACCACTAAGTCCTTTTCCTCTGGGCAGCTTTCTAGCCACTATTCCCCAAGATTGTTGTGTTGCATGGGGTTGTTGTGACCCAAGTGAAGGACTTGGCATTTTGCCTTGTTGAAGCTCATCCCGTTGGCCTCAGCCCATCAATCCAGCCTGCCCAGATCCCTCTGCACAGCCTCCCTCCCCTCAAATAGATCAACACTCCTGCTCAACTTGATGCTGTCTGAGAACTTGCTGAGGTTGCATTTAATGCCCTCATTTATAAAGATATTAAACAGGACTGGCCCCAAAACTGACCTCTGGGAAACACCACTTGTGATCAGCTGCCAATTGGATTTTACTCCATTCACCTCCACTCTGCGTCCAGCCATTTAGCCAGTTTTTAACCCTGAGAAGACTACACTCATCCAAGCTATGATCAGCCAATTTCTCCAGGAGAATTCTACATACACAGACATCCATATACTATCTTTATATGTATATCAATGCCATCAATAGTAAGAACCATCACAGGTTTACCTTCAAGACCCATTGTTGGTCTTGGCTTCGAGACTACAGTGAGCTGAGGACACTCCTTCCCATCCAAAGTTCTGGAAAGTTAGGTCCATAAAGCTCCTCTACACAGTTTCTCAATCTTCTCTTTTAGAGTCAGTGTAGAACAAGGCAATGTTGAAAAATTGTAGGTAATTCTTTTGGATTCTAAGTAGCAGAAAACCTGCTTAGTTTTTAAATAAAATTTCTTTTTAGGAGCTGATCATTAGACCTGGTCCTGGTACTCTGCAAGTAAGGATTGCCATGAACATTTCCTGTTCTGTTGCAGAACTTTGGTTTTGCATTTGCATATGGAAAGAAAAGAAGTCACAGCTCAGTGATACCCCTACTGTTTCACATAATGTATGAACACAGGACAAAATGCTGTCTCTATTCAGTAATATTTACAGTCTAGTTTGACACACATGGCTAGATAACTATTTTCTAGACAACTGGAGGGCTTTCTAGATAACAAGGAAGAAATATGACCATCATGACAGATAAATGATCGTAGGGCAAAAAGATCTTTAACTGGTGTCAAATGTTCCATTGGCAGCAGGGAGACTTTTACAGAAGTTTTTGTATTTTGCTATTGCAAAAAATAAACACATACACACACAAAAAAAAAACCCAGTAATTTCCTTCACAAACACTTAAGAAAAGTGATGAATTTCACCACAGCAAGACTATCAGACACATGAGCTGAAAGTTTAACAGTACTGGATAATCTCTAGGTAATACTGAGAAAGCCTATGGAGACTCTTGAAAGAGAAGGAAATTAATTCTGCAAAAGGAAACCAAAGGAGAGAATATGTGAGAGAACAGCTTCTGAACAAGGGGCTAGAGGCATATATAGAGGGTTACTTCACAAGGATCAAACACACCATCAAAATTAATGCAGGGAAAGATATTACCAAGTATCCATCATACTGCCTGTATGCATTTTCTTCCTGTCCTATCTCTAAGATAAGTATGAGGTATTTATTTGTGCTTCATGCAAGAGTGTACTCAACAGACTAACTTCTGATTCCCAGCAGGGTTCCACAAGCTAAGGCATGCACATGGACCATTACCTCTGAGCCACTTAAATGCAGCAAAACAGTGTATTCCCCTGAAATTGTTTGTCATGCATTAAGCTTTTAACAAAACATAGATGTAGTATATTCCTTAAGGAAATGAGAGCTCAAGGTGACATGTAATTTACAGCATCGAGAGACAGAGTGAAGTTCTCAAAAGTAATTAGAAGTGGTTATAACAGATCTTCCTTTTTTAGAACAAAATACACTTCTGTTTCTTAAACTATGCACAGGGGGAAAATAATAGAAGTGTAGTTTCAGAATAACCAAAATAATTTTGCTTCACAAATTTCTCCGTGTGACTTCATATGACAATCAATGTGCTAAATCTTTGGGGATTCCTGTGCTCCCAGGTTATATAAAGCTGAAGGACACTTTTCTGAGGCAGCAGAACTTGACTGTCTATGCTGTCAGGTCTCTTGGATCATCCCTGGCCTTTCTGGGGCTTGAATGAGTCAGAAAGCTCCTAAATAGTTCTTGGGCATAGTTCAGGAGTTAGGATGAGTGAAAGACCTTTACTAGACCTGCTTGCAGAACAGGATCTGAATGGCACATTTACAGGCAGGTTTTGACCTTGGTGCTGTAGAATGGGATGAAGCATCTCTAGTTTACTAGCAGCCATTTATTCTCAGAGGCCTAGTAGAGGAATGTCAAGGCAAAGCCACCTCTCTGTTCACCCCACTTCCCTGAACCATGCCTATGAGCAGGGAGCTCTGGTGCTGGAGTCTCAGGATGCTCAGCTCTGTGGTAAACCTCATGGAGCCTGTGATAATCTCTAGCCCCACAGTCACCTCCACAGAGATCTACCTGACAACTAGACTTTCAAGACACTTTCCAGCCTGACACAGAAACATAAGACCTGGGGAGGAACCCTGGGTCCAGGGGTCTGGTAGACAGGATTATTTTGAAAGTTTCTGTGGTTTAGTGATGATGAGATTTTCTTGCTCCTTCTATTAATGAGATGACTTTATGATCCTTCTTTATTTGTCCAACAATAAAAAACCAAATATGTGAAACTTCTGTGGTGAGAGGACAAATACTGACAAAGTGTTTTGCAGACTGAGAAACATCTGTCCAGTGGTCATACCATTACTGAAAAGGTTAACATGGATTTTGATACTCTGCAACACTATAAAAAATAAAAAGAAATAAAAACCCTACAGCATTTATACAAATCAAATACAAAAAAAGACATAAAAAAATTTTACATTTGCATAATTATCACATCAGATAAACTTCTATTTAAACTTCTGATACAAAGCATGTATATATATGCAGGAAAAGGAAACAAAAAAAATGAGCATTTTTCAGAGACTTAGGATGAAGCAAGGCTCATGATTTTAGTAATGCACTCTCAAGAAAAGAAGTCCTTGTGAGTGAAAACATGATGGAATAGCAAAGAAGAACAAGTTGCAAGACATGGCACTTCATTTCTGGAGGACCTGGGAAATCAATACCTTAGTCTGTGTAATATTATCCACATCTATTCAGAAAGTAGGACCTGAAAAATTAGTTGATGAACATCACATTTTATTTTGAGTAACTAGGACAAGATCACTGGGCTTTTTTCTACCTTTAAAAATGTGATATTATAATGAAATTTATCTGAAACGTAACTTCAATATATTTCTAGTTGGGATGAACTCATGTTAGTATATTTACTTATTTAAATTGCCATGTATATTCTTTAAAATCATTCCTTCATTCTGCTTTGCAAGTTGAAAAAGAACTGCATTATACAGGAACAACTTGATTATTTCAGTTACTGTGTTCTTGTGCATTTTGAGAAGTTTAATCCCTAAATATTGTCTTTCCTATTTTGCTGGTTAGGCACTTAGATTGCCACAGGGCTGGACTTAAATTGTTCAGGACATGATGAGACTCTGTATTTCTGTGAGCTTTATCAGCCAGTCAGAATTCAGATCAGCAAGCCAATATATTAGAATGCAATGTCATTTACAAGGCTTTTCACTGTTACAAGTTTCAAAGGATGACTGGGAAGTAAATGCATGATGGTTGGAGAAATTACATTCTTTGTAGATTAGCTGTAATACTGGCAACCAGCAAAGTGAGAAATCTTATTTTCTGTTCAATTTATTTATGGGTCTGCACATCTGCAAAGCTCAGACAACAAGACATACTTCCTTAACCATCCCAAGGTATCCAGCCAATTCCTACAGCAACATGCTACTATTTTCAATAGCATGTTGTTCTATATAAGAATTACTTCTTCTAGTATAAAGAGAGCAATGCCTTTAACATTCATTTCTCTTGCACAAATTGCTTCCATAATATTTATTCTCCCATTGAATTAACATCACCTTGGCTAGAAATTAGAATTACTCTCTATTTTAATGAGATCTTCACAAAGACAAGTTGTTAATCTGGAATGACCTTTTCCATGACATCTCTTAATTGTTGATGGCAGCAAATGAAATATGAGTGGACACAGAACAAATTGCTTCATTAGTGATAAAGTCTATAATACCTAAGGAACTGTAACCCACATTTCCAATTCATGGACCATTTCATCTCATCATTTAACTCCCACAATAAGATTGCACTATCCATGTTAGTTAACAATATATTTACTTGTCACATTATGAGGATATGCTATTTAGCATCTTATAGTATATATTACTAATTGTGTAAAATATTACCTTCACTTCCAAGCACAGAAAGATCAACATCTTCAAAATTTTATGTGGCTGAGAATATTTTCAAAATATGATGTGACTGGGAAGGTATAAGAAAGCCACATCAACAGCTAGATATCCACTGAGAAATCCCTGCATTTGCCAAGTATCCCATCCTATTCAAAAGTCTAATTTTTCACAATGGGAGAAGGACATCATGAGTCTTACTGAAAAATAAAAGTGTCAATGATCAATTAGCTTGTTAACTATAAAACTCACCTAATAAGTGGAAAAGAAGTAACATTTGGGTTCAGAGCCTGCTATTTACATAATTGCTTCTGAAGTGTAAAAACTGTACAAGTAAAGCTCTTCCTGGGAGATATTTTGTTCAACAATTTTGACAATTAAATGTGTTTATGTGTGTGTGGTACTGTGCAGCTATGTATAACTAACTTTCTTTTAAATGCACCACAACCATAAATGGAAGTACATAGAAAATAGGAAATGATAGAATCAAGCTCTCTTTGCAGCTTCCTTTTAGCATCCTTGAACTTATGGTAAATTCTCAAATAAAATTATGTAGAAAATGGTGACCAATCCAGAAAGATTACTTAGTTTCCATCTCAACTACAAGTCATATTTACTTTCCTTACTGCTCTGATTTTCATTTAGCATCCATGCTGTGTGCTGAATAAAGGAGATACAAAAAATGTAAGAACAATTAATAGATTATCAGCATGTACATATACAAAGGCTGAAAGAAGATGATATATTTAATTTCAGATGTGGGGGTGAAATACCTCTTCAAAAAAAAGAAAGGAAAAGAAAATCTCTCTGCAAATAGACAGCAATTCCATGTTTCAGCATAATATTGGAGGTCAATAGATTTTAATTCAGGCCTTTCAAACCAGTAGCCTAGTCCAAGAGCTTTTGATGAAAATAACTGATAACCGATGAAGTTAAATTATTCTTTGTGTGGATTAACTACTTGGGAATGCTAGGGGAGGGTTGCAAGGAGGAGAGGACAACCCAAGGATCTATGAAATTGCTCAAGTACCCCTTCTGAAGCAGATAAATGCAAAAGGAAAATCCTGCAGTGATGAATCCAAAATGATTAGCAAAACCACAAGAAACACCTGAAATACCTATCTCCCAACCAGTCTTACTGCCCCAGAACCAGAGGCATGGTTTCAGTTGCAGCACTTCATCCATAGATCAAGGTCTGTGAGGCCGGGGAACTTGCTTTGCATGTAGAAAATTCAACAGTAGGCTTCTTGATGACATGTTTTGCCATATATGAACCTGTGGCTTTTCAGTCTGATAGTTTGTCCAATCTAACTGTATTTTCAGAAACACAGAAGAAGTGTGAAATGTAGTGCTCCTGCTCCTAAGCCCAAAGGCACTAGACCACTTCAAAGAAGCAAATTGTAACTATTCTTAAAAGAAAACTATTTTTCTTCTGCTAAAATAATTTTCATTCTAAATGACTGAGAGATTTTTACTGAAGCATTAGGAAAAAATAACTGCTGAAGTTTTGGAAAAACTTATGCCTAAATTGCTAGTGTTTGGAGAGGCTATAATAGACTTATAATGGAAAATAGTAAACATTAAACTTTATTCGTGATAATAGCTGTCATTTTCACTATCCAAACTCAAGATAGGAAGCATGTTATGATCTGAACAGCCATTACAGGATTGTGCTTCTTTTAAGACACTGTGATGTAGAGTGTATAATAATCAAGTGTTCTCTCAGATCAGTGGCTTAGCCTGACTGTCACTGACTGTCCTCTTTACACTCAGTAGTTCCTTTGAGACAAAACCAGGTATAATTAAGGGATAGTTTGCTCTGCTCCACAGGACTGCAGCCTGTTGTGATAAGGCAATTAGTTTGGCCTGTGCCACACCCTCTGCAGTCCTCCATGACTATTCCTGGCACCTTTCTATCCTCAGACACTCCCATGTGCCTTCATACCACATTTTAAAACATGAGGCACATACTTTCACCAAATCTCCATAAAAAAAACTTATAAGCTGCCTGTGACATCTCTGTCTTTATGTTTTTTCAAAACAAAATGTCATTAAAGTCTCGTTGGGTCATAGGGCCACAGAGGAAAGCTGGACCAGCTGATATATAATATTGATGTGTTCAGCCCATTGGAGAGGAAGGTTGCAGTGGGAGGTGAGTCATCCTGTAACACCCAGACTAGAAGCCAAGGAAATCAATCCCTGTGGAGAGGCTTTAGTAGCATTGACAAAGCCAGAATCAAGCTCATATTGATTTAGAGAATGCAAGGATAGTGAAAATATTCATTTTTTATTTGACAAGGTCTGTGTGCATTGATCCAGAAAGCAAATATTTTTAAGTCACTCTTGTCCTTTAAAACAATGCTGTGTTAGTGACATCCAAAACAGCAGGAGTAATAAAAGTTAGCAGGAAAAATGTAGATGAGTAATTACACAAAAATCTATACACGTCCATGCAATCTCATTTGAAAACACTGTGGACAATTTCTTGCCATGAACATCCCTCTCTCTCTCTACTGGGGGTAATAAACCTTGGAGTTTAAATGAAGGAAAGAGGGAAATGAGCCATTTCGTTCTATTAACTATTCTAACCTGACATGCATGGAATTATATAATAATTACTATTGAAAGTTAGAACATAACATTAGGGTAGGGCAAAGATGGTCAGGCAACATCAAACTACTTCTTTTAATTTCAAAATGGGCTGTAATCTCTTAGCACTGCCAATTTTAAGTATCTTGCCAAGTCACAGAGGAAGCTGAATCAACAAAAATGAATTTTTGATTGATTAGGAGTAAGTCATGGCATTCCATTCTTTCAAACACAGAGATATTGAGGTTATTTAAAGGTTATTAAACATATTGTTCTGTGTGTATTTAAGTGTCACCTTAAACTCATTGACACTATTCAAGAACAAAGGTTTCTAATATAGCTCAAGAAGATTTTGAAGTACAAGCTGTGTGTTTAATGATCAGTTTATATTGTGAATGTCAGAAAGTAAAAAGGGTAAATCCAAAATGTCACCATTTGCAGCTGACTGTGTGTCCCCTTTCCACCACTGTTACTCAGACTGTAACTGTATAAATTCTAGATCTGCCATATAAATTCAAGCAACCAAAATTTTTAAATTTAGAGGCATCATGTAAAGTGTCTCAAGCAACTTAAATAAAAGAGGGTCTCCTCACTGCAAGACATCAGTATTTGCCCCTGTCTCAGTATGTATCAGTGAAGAAAAGGTGATTTCAGATAATAGACCTCTCTCTCTCCATGAGATTATAAAAATCCTATTAAATATCACTCTGATCCTCAGGTACAATAAGAATTAATTAAAACAAAAGTCAGAATTGAGTATGCAGAGGAGAAAATATCCTACAAATGAAAAATGGCTCTGGACTTATAGGCCTTGAATCATTTCTCTACAGCTGCAAAAATGTCAACAGCAGTAAAATACAAAAAGTCAGCAGTAATTTCATCAATAGTACTCTTGCAGAAGAGGTTGTGCTTGCGTACACTCGAAGGGCAGACATTCCCTTTAAAATTCAAATACATGAACTGGAACTTTTCCTCAGCTTCAACCTTCCTGCTGTTCCCTACACAAGTGAAACTGGCCAACAGGAGATCATTAATCTGTGGTCTCTTGGAATCTTTCATTTTCTCAGTGAGTGGTGCACAGCACGCTGGAGCACATTCTACTCACAGCAAGAGTATCAAAGAGTCCAGAGACTCTGGAGTAATGATTGCTGATTATGCTAATTCTGCACTTACAGTATCAGTTCAAAAACATCTCCCACACCACTGCAGGCTGAGAGCTACTGTATGTGTGTCCTTGAGCTTTTTGTTTTCCAAATATTAGTGCCTCTGGTTAATAATTCAGCCTGTCTTTAAAGCAGCCTCTGAAAAATGGAGAGCAAATACAGCGGCTGTGAAAGGAATAAAACAGCACTGTAGTTAAGATGCTAGATGAGGACTCAGCAAATCTGGGTTCAATATTTAGCTCTTCTCACAGAAGCCCTGAGTGACCCTGGGCAAACCAACAAAAGGAGTGTGAGAAAAGCATTTAACTGAGGCATTAGGAAATTGTCTTGTCTGTTTAACAGCAAGTTGCCTGAGCAAAGACATCGTCTTTTATTACCTGAAGGCATGGCATTCCTACACCAGGGCGTTAGAAGGAACTTCTGAGTACTATTTTAATACAGCTTAACACTATACTAAAGGTCAAATATTAACTTGGAATGCAATAAAGTTAACATTGTAATGTCCACACTACGAGAAAGGAGTAGAAAGCCCACAGTTGTCCATTCACATAGTGAAGAAGTGGTTGAGGCACAAGGCAGCCTGCAGTGCTCTAGGCACACCTTTCCCTTACCAAGGAGCTTTTCCATGTAACACCAAAAATCCAATATGCTGATAGAGGCTAAAGTAATCAAAAAGTTGAATGCCCAAAGAACTGGAATTGTAGCACAACCTGGAAGGATTTCTAATAGCTAAGATCTCATTAAAAGATAGCGTTTGCATGTAAAGCCAGACAATAGTAAGATAGACCTCGTATGCTGTGATTGACAGTGCACCTTCACTCTCCACCCACTAGAGACCTACAGGTTTATGGTTCAGTGGCCAAGGACATGACACTGCTTAATTTTAAACTGCAGAAGTGGAGCGCTATGTTACAGTTTCCTTCTTCTCTTTTTCTTCCAGCACAGGTGACCTTATCCCATTAAGGATGTGGACAATGAATACAGCTGCTTCAGATATTGTTATTGAAGTTAATTTCTGAAAAGAAATCTCTGTGTCCTTCTAGGCAGAAACAATTGTTGAATGTCAACCTAGATCTGTACTAAATATTGCAAGAGTCATGTGATGACAGTTTGACAAGCAGAGTGTACATTTCATTATTCTCTTTTTTTGTGTAATATGTCAAAAGAGGGTAAAGACAACATAAAAAAAAAGAAACAAAACTACAGAACAAAACCAAAACCTAACCCTATATTCAGATTTTCTACTATAGTTGCCTAATTTAGGCACTTTACTGTCTGTATTTGAAGTGGGCCTGGCAATTTTAAATAGCAAATGGTGAGAAATTCTCATCTTTTGGTATTAGATCTCCAAGTGCTTCTGAGAGACACCTTGGGATCTATTATAAATGATCTGGAAAAAACCTCAAATTTAAGAATTTTCTTTTCAAAATGCCCAGAAACAACATTATGTAACTCTCCAAAGAAATGGAAGTAAACAACCTTATTAACTCTAAAGCATACTCTCCAGTTGATCAGTAGAACTTCGAAATATGAACACTGCTTTAAGAGAAAACCAACACGATTTTGAATTTTTCAGGAAAAGGCACCAAAATACACAGAGAAGGATAGTCCATGCCCCATTTGAGTGGTAGTTGTTACTACCAGACCTTTGACTATACTTGAATGGAAAAATGCCCCTCTTCCTTTGTCTTTGAACACCTCCCAGGATTTGTTGCTGACATCTCAAAAGAGAGAAAATGGTTCATTAAACAGTTGAATTACATGAAAAAACAAAGACATTCCATGCTCCTGATTGCAAAAACTTTAAAAAATATATATACTTCCATGAAATTTCATAGACATGGAATCCAGTGTTTATGTTCCAAAATTTTCCTGAATTTTCTGTCACTTCTAAGAACTGATTCATTTTATAAGCAAACTAAACTTCAGTTTAAAGTAAGGATTGTTTTGTCTTTCACTTCCTTTTGAGCAACATATATGTTATCAGGAGTAAAACCTAGGAGAGAGAGAATTTAAAAAACTCTACAAAATCTAGGACTTTCAGTTATGGAAGAGTACTGAAGATTACAAAAGCAAATAGGATCATTAAGAAGACATTTGCACACCCTGTCACTAGCCTTTCCACAACTGACAGACAGGTGATGGATGAGGCACCTAACTTAGTCACCTCGCTTTGCATTGTGCCTTAAAAGTAGAGTGGGTCATTTCTTGGTATGACCAGCAGTGAAAGACAGAAGGAGACCTTATCTACTAGTCTTAAGATCACTACTTCTCCAGTAAGCTGCATTTCTTGCCCCAGAGCATTTGGAATGACTCAAACTGTTTAATAAAAGAATCTGCAAAGGGAGAAGACACATACATCACACAAATGCAAAACTTAAGAGCAAAGTGTTTAGTTAGCATCCCTTTCCCTGTCAAAGTCGAGGCTCATTTATTCCACCCCATCACTTTTACCTGACAGGAGACAAAGTTTCTTCCATGTCAGTTCAGATACCGAATCATGGCTGAAAATCAGTTAGTCTTAAGAAAACAACAACAACAACAACAAAATCAAAGCAAATAGGCCCTCCCCTTCCTTCTCTAGAAAAAAAGGCTCATATGACCTCTAAGAATGTTGGAGCTGTGAAGGAGTATCCCACAATAAACATCCTGATGTCATGTTCTCACTCACATTAATCGCTGTCTTTTCTCTGTATAATCTATAAATGTTACTGTTGATATGTACATATATGAATGTATTTGTCTATATATATGTGCATACACATACATAGTTATGACTACCTTGCATAGCCTACCATTATCACAGCATCATTTGTAAATGTGACAGCTTTTGGGGACATTACAAAAGCTCTCTCCCATCAGCTGTGCAACTCAATCCTGAAACCCTCTTAAGTCCATTCCTCCCATGAAACAGAAGGAATGCAGAATCACAGAATCACAAAGGTTGGAAGAGACCTCCAAGATCATCAAGTCCAATAATACCTATCACTAACATACCACTAAACCATGTCTCTAAGTACCACATCTAAATGTTTCTTAAACACCTGAAGGGACAGTAACATGGGATAATCTTCACTCTGTCTAATACCTTTGGTTAGATTGAAGTCTAGTACATTTTTGTCTTGTCCTGCAATTTCAAATAATTCCTACAAAGTACAGAATGTGCCTTCCAGTATGTGACCTTTAAAGATATTACAGTGACTTAGAAGTAATAATTGCCAGGCTATTTTTTTCCCAGTCTTAGTAAAAACAGAATCAAAATTTTGTAATCTATTTCAAACAGGCAATGTCTCCAATATCTAGTATTCTCTAAATCTTTATTTTTAGGGAAGGAAGCAATGCAAAGACCTTTATATGGTAAAGATCCTAACACTTTTTCACTCAAGACTTTATTGAAAGCCCTTGAAAACACCACAGAAAAGGGATCAATGGATCTCTGATAAAATTCTTCAGCCATCTTACCAGCCCCAGGGGAAGTTCCCTTTCTCACTGAAAGAAAAACTATACAAACATCCATCTTTTTCTGCTGGTCTCTCAAGTAAGTCCTGTTTCTCATTTCCCAAAGCTTGAAAACCTCCAGTTCTTTTTTTTTTTAAAAAAAAAAAACCCTGCTGCAGAACAGGAAGAATGATTTATTCCTGAAAGAGCTTGCTTGTAGCTTTTCTGAGCCACTTTCAATGTGCCAGCAGGGTCCCTACAGGCCTGCCCCCAACTATGATGGCATAGCCCTACTATGTCCCTTTACATTCTCCTTGCTTTATATCCCTGAAATAAAAAAGAGAAGCCTGCCCAGCCTTTCATCATCAAGGGCTTTGTAAATCTAGTTTTAGCCTTCATTTGCTTTTAAATTTCCCCTGAATTCCACATGTTCCATATCTCTTAGCCAGCTATGGAGATTACTCAAACAGCTAAATACTATATATGATCCCCAAAAGAAAAGTGAAAAGGCCACCAGACTCTCCTTATCCCATCTTTACTTTCCATCTGGGAAGCATAAAATTCCTAATCTGTTTCTTCTTCCATGAAACAATCTAACTGGCACTATATAACTGAGGAAGCAGCTAAGGAACTACCACTAATCTAGTCAGGAATCAATAGCCTATAGGATTCTGTTAGTCTGAGCAGGACTAACAGAGGATATAAACTCTCCGAAGAAATTTTCCCAGTTTTTACCCTATCTTCTTCTATAAAATTCTGTGATAAGTTGACCCTAGCTAGGTGTCAGGTGCCCACCAAAGCCATTCTATTTCTTCTTCTCCTCAGCTGGACAAGGGAGAAAAAACATAACAAAAGACTTGTGGGTCAAGATAAGGACAGGGACATTCATAGATTCTGCGAACTTGTGATCTTCAGTGCCATGGTACAAGTATAAAAGTATAAAAACAAGCATATACACATACACACAAAAAAAAACCCAAACAGGTCCTTTTGGGTTAAAAACCCTTCAAATAAAAAATTGAAAAGGTTAAGCCTACTCTACTGCACATCCTGCATGACCACATTGAAAAATGAATGTTGCACAGAGCAAATATCAGTGCCAAGCTGGGCCTGGCATATCTTCAGAGGTACACATTACACCTGCCCATAGGTCAACCATAGATCTGCTGTAATTTCAGCTGTGCCTCAGCTGCATCTCCTCGGCTCTGTGAACAAAAACACAGGCGAGACTAATTCGCCCTGCATCCCCTGTGAGGTTCTCACAGCACATCAGAGCATTCAGAGTGCAAACTCCAGCACGCATCCAGTCTGCTTCAGCCAGTAACAGCATGTGTTTTAGACATGGCTCTGTTCCTGTGGCAGGCAGTATGGAACACTGCTGACCACTGTTTTGCTCTTGCTCTCTGTTTTCTGACAGGTGATTTCATTTTCTTAAAGAAACCTGTTTATTTATGTAAACATCAAATTATGATTCCTTGTGACCTTTTTTTCAGATAGACTTCAGAGCATTTCATATATTAATATCACATTATTAATATCTTAATATTATGCATTTTTACAATAAATCTAATCCTGAAACACCAGGATTGTCTTCAAAATATGATGAGCCTTATTAGCTGAGAGTTAAAGTTGGAAGGTTGGTTAGGTTAGAATTAGTAGAAATAGACATTAGGAAATTTAATTCTATAACCTCCTTTGCTCATAACCTACAGAACTTTTACTGGTTTAAGACACACTTATTACTTCCAATGCCTTTCAAGACCGCATTTTAAAGGTCATTCCTGGCTATAAAGGTATGAGTGAGAATAAAAGAGAGAGGAGTTATATTATTTTTGACTGATGAACAGACCTGGTTTATGAAAAAAAAGATCAAGAATGATATCTTTGTCACTACCCCAGGTACACAAGGTAATTCAAATTATACTGTAGTCACTTGCTACATTATAAGAGAACTGCTTCCTAGCTGCAATTCTGTGGCTCAGTGGTAACAGTATTCCTTCCTCACTTGCAACTGTATAATACAACTCTACTCCTTTCATTAAAGTTGCAAAAATAAAAATAGAACATTTGTCCTTTTGTTATTGCGCAGATACACATAGAACATACATATCTAACTACTGCAGGGGTTTTATTTAGGAGGACAGGTGGAGAGGAGAAAAGGTGCTTGCTTTTTAAAGTCAGTGAGGGCTAACAAAGCAGATTTAGCTCTCAGGAAAAGCCAAGGACTGTTCTTTCTACACTGTACTGAGAGAATAGGCAGAGAAGTTGAGGATAATACCCTCCTCATGGAGTAGCATCTTCAGGAAGTGGTCTGGTTTAAAGCACTCGTTAGCCATAAATCCCCTTTAGCTTTAACCACTTGTCTGTATAGAGATCTGAAAGATAGAATCATTCCTTTAATCTTTCTTGAGACTAAATATTTTCTCTTTTCTCCCAATTGGACAAATGGGCTACAGCTAACACATGGAAGCGCTTCCTGAATCCTTATTGTCGTTGTAAGCCCCAGTCACATCTCAGTTCCACAAAGAATGAGACCCCTTTAGCTGCAGCTGCCACACACTATTTCCACAAAAAAGAGCTTCAGAGTGGACAAAGGTACACTCCATCAATTAAGTGCACACAGGGGCAGAACTAGTGTCCTGGCATGTGTTTCTGCAGGGAAGTTCAGCATGACAAAAGAGCTTTCTTGTTTTCCACTTGCAGACTCTTACTTGATGTCTGTATCATAGAAATTAGAGCAAATTATAAATGTCTTGCTTGTTTACATGACTTAGCTATGCATAGATGCACTGTGACTGAGCAGCTGGAACGGGAGCATGAAGAAAAAGTCAGTGGTGACTCAGTTCTGCCTTCTTTGTTACAAAGCTACTGGTTTTCTAAACTGCCCTTCTCCAAAGGATCATAAGATCACACAATGCCTCTAGCAATTAAAAGTGGAAGAAAAGTTTGTTTAGAGTAAAATAACAATGTGTTGTCTTGGAAGTAGAATTCAAGATTCTTGCTACCCAAAGTTATAAAATTACCTGCAAAACCATGATCTCCTCTGCACTTCAGTGGTTTTTTTCACTTGAACATTACAAATCACCTTCAGTTAAAGAAAGATATTTTGTCATCACTGGTTTTCTCTGAATGTAACAGAAAATATGAGAGATACTAGAAACAATGAGTCTATCCTCTCAAATTGTCTGCAAGAGTCTCTGCTAGACCTGCAGTCACAGAATTATACACAATCTGTGCAACGTTTGGCAGTTCTACCCTCTGACAGGGTGTAATTGTAAGCTGACCACAATCATGAAGGAAAGCTACAAAAAAAAAGGGGTTCGGAAAAATTTTTGCAGACACTTAGAAAATAGTCATTATCAATTGTATGGGGAGTTCTGTACTCAGAGTAATGGAGCTAAAACAATTAGCAAAGCAAAGGTGGAGGGTCGTGGGTTTTTTTGTCTTCTGAAAAAGTTTACCAAAGTCTTCTGAAAGTCTTTCGAAGTTTGCAAGTTGCTACTGAAAAATATTTCACAGACCTTTAAGAAGCAGCACGTAACAGATATTAATTCCATCCTAACTGTCTGCCCTTGTGTTTTACATGGAAGCACAAGTACTCCAGCCCCAGGAAGGGTTCTGCCATGCTCACAGATAAAGATGCTTTACTCTTGTACGGCCATCCGCTTATTGCAGGTCAAAAGCAGATGCTCTGTCAAAAGTCAAGCTGAAGGCTACAAGGACACTGATATGCCTTCCTGTCCCAGACCATCTGCCGTGATTCTTTTGTAAGGTGAAAGGATTTAACTTGGCTTACGTCTATTCGCTGTGATAAGATAACAGGTGTGCTTGTGGCAAAGAAGGAAAAGACCCCATTAGAATGTATAGACAAGCCTGGGTGTAGAGCCTGGCTCTAGATTTCAAATGAAGAGTCAATATTCATGCAATATTTTCTGCCACTGGTACTGGTGTGTATTCATGCAATCCAATATTACTGGAAGGCAAAGGCATCTCTGTACTAACCTACAGAAACTACACACAGCACCCATTTTTATATTTCCCTTTACCATTTTATCTACCAAATAATAAAAAATATCTTCCAATTCAATCCTATCTGGCATGCTAAAAAAAATGCTGTCATAGATAAAAATTATTTGGCACTGGAAATCTTCATTTACCATTATCAACTCTGCAAGATATTTCTGTCAATGGACTGATTGAAATGACTGCAGGGTGCTCAGAATTCCTCTTCATTTATGTGTCATTTCTGTACTGTACTGTATTTCTTTAGATGGTAAAGTGAAAATCCTTAATGAATCCCCTAATTCTCACATCCTTCTTTAAGAAGCACTTGTGAACATTCAGAGAACAGGATTTACCAGAGATGTGCCATTAGAGCAAGAGATCATACAGGGTCAGTCATAGCACCTGGCTGCTTTCAAAGCAGTCTTGGTAACTATCCTCACAGCTCCAGATAATGCAGAAATTACCAACTGCTCTGTGAGTTGCTATTGCGAAAACTTTTGTTAACCATAGGCCGTGGGAATCATCTTGATGAAACTTCATGCTTTCACTCTACAAACTAACATATGGCTGGAAACATTGGTAAGGATCTTTACAAAAACTAACTACATATGCACCCTTTGCCTGACCTGATTCAGAAAACCAACCTTTATTTATTGTTTATTGGGTTTTTTAACCATCCCACATCCACAGCTAACCCTCTTTCAGTGTTTACAAACATTATAGTAGTTCATGGTCTCCCTCATTATCTCCCTTGCTGTGTTCTTCATAGAGATACAGCTTTACACCTGGACAAATATTCAGCTCAGACGGACCAGTATAACTCAGGGGAAGCCAACAGACATGATTTCAATTTTACTCAAACCACTTGAGGTCTGGCTTTTAATTACAGTCTGAACTTCTTAAAAAAGTCATTGACATCTCTTGATATGCTCTCTGCAATATAGTTTATCTGCTCATAGACGAATGCTATTTTCTCTGTGTTGCTACCAGAGTACCCTACCCTCATAAAAAAAAATCATCCTAAACTCCTTGACTTTCCATTATAAGGGCTACTTTCTTATTTCATTGTAATTAATATGCTACTATTCAGGACCTTGTAGCAAACTATATGGTGTATATGTTAGTTCTAGCATTTTATCTGCCTGAACTATATATTCACTTATTCCCCCAATGTATAATAGTACTGGAAATATTAAATATTGATTTTCCTATATTACTTTAAATTATTTTGAGAAAAAAATTACACTTTTTGGAAATGATGGTTTTCAATATAGCACAGTGAATTTTACTCAGATTCATTTTGTGCCATGTTTTACAGTATGAAAATACTGCGTACACTGAGCAGTACAGCTTCAGTAAAGCCTTTGAATTACTCTGCTGACAATGTAGTAAGAACAGCCAGAAATAATCTGCTAAACTGCATGCTTTCCAAGCATGGAATTATGTGGTTGTGTTTTTTCTTTGGATTCTACTGCAAGTTGAAAAATACTGCAGTTAAAGAGGTGGGGGCTGACTGCCTTTACCTGCTACTTCAATCTGGATGACATAGGTTACTGTAATGCCACAATGGTCCTGGCATCCTAGTGTGCTTCAGTTTTATTCAATGTGTATGCCCTGAGATAAAACCCTGCTCTAGTCTGCAGACCACCTCCTCAATTTGCCAGTCAAATTTTTGCTGATGTGGACAACAAGGATATCCATTAATGTCATTTATTGTGGAAAATGTATAGTGCAGTCAGCCCTGCTTTGTAATGAGACCATCAAGGAATGAACAACCATATCAGATGGAAACAATTTTCAGTTACTTTTGGCCTAGGGTTAGATTGGAAAGGGTGACCTTGAGGTGAAGTGCTCCTGATCCTATTACCAAGCTCTCAGCAACACAGTCTTCAGTCCCACACTTCAGGACAAATTATTACCTATACTGCACTGAGAATTTGCATACCCTAGGGTATGTTTTCTTAAAATTTGGTAACTAAGGTATTTATCACAAGAACAATCTTAACCAAATTATGTCACTATTACTCTATGAAATAAACCACAGCAAATATGCAGATATACACACCTTAAATCACAAGACAGAACCTCAACACAAAATCAGCTTTAAAGTCCCTCAAATTCATACTATAAAACTCAGATTTCCTCTTAAATATCTTTGACTCTAAAAGGTACAGAAAGGTAAATAATTTCCATAAACCTGGTGTATATTCTCTAAATTCATGTAGGTCATGTCCTCTAAGCTATATGTATCACATGGATTTAAAGGTTTTTTTCATCTTCTTTATTCCAATATTTTATAGGACTTCTAAATTGCACTACAAAGAATTAAGGGCAAGGCAATGATGTGTGCTTAAATTGCCACAAAGAAGAGAAAGGTTGTTAATTTGTAAGATACGTTATTTTCTCAAGACCTCCAGCTCTGAGAAAAAGAATAGCTGTAAGGGAAATTCTGATGGGGTAAGTTTTCAGCTATCTGGTTCATTGGGTGCCCAGAGGCACAAACTTAATACATGGTATTTTGGTCAAGACTTCCTCAGTCCTTGCTGCTACAGCTCCTCTGCTTGCATAAGACAAGCTTTCACTGTTACCTTTGCTGCTAAGGAGAGACTGCAATGAACTCATCCGAGGGTACTTTGCAGAAGGGAAGCAAACCTCTCAATCAAACCTCTCAATCAATAGCCAGTATCCTTGCTTAACTTTTGGAGCTTCAAAACATTTATATTCCCCCAGTTTCCCCGCGAGTTAAGTCACGTAGGTGTGAGGGTGTAAATCAGTTAGGATTACAATCATAAAACTCGGTCTGTGGAGATGAGGCTACAACCTCTGAGAGCTGCTGTGGCTCCCAGACCCCAAGAAGTGTGAATGCCCTGGCACAGAATTCTCTGAAGCCACATTCTCTAGAAGCCCTGTGTGTGCTGTTAATCTATATATACACTGAAGTTTGTGTGGTCTAATGCAATAGTTAAATACATTTGTAAACTGAAATTATTAATAGAAGATAAGAAAATAATTTATCCAGGGAAAAAACATAACAGCTACCAACTTTTGAGGTCTTTACAAGGGCCTTTGAGCCTGGAGAAAGTAAATTTTACCACACAGACTAGAGGTCAGATTGACCCAGAAAAGTATAGGCTACCTATTCAAAAAGAAACTAGGTTAGCCAGACAAGACAGAAAATTCCTCAGCAATGTTAACAGTAACGTTGACATACTCTGATACTTGTACTGGTCTGCCAGATTTCATAGCAGCTAATAAAACTTCATGTCTTCAGGATTCAATTTGCAAATGACATTAGATTCAGCAATGACATTTTTCATCTTGATTTTTCTTTTCTCTGTCCTCTCATATAACATTCTTCTTTCATCTTCAAGTGCATGCATTCTATTTCATGGACATGAGTCCATGAATTCCAATATTCATCCCTTTCAGGTGCTGTCTTGCAGCAGCCTTAACATAGCAACAATCAAGTACGAAAAAAGGCCTCATAAAACATATCTTGCCTGCAACAGATGTCACTTGTGTCTAAAATGACACATACATCAATGTCTACATTTTCATACATTAGTATTCACAGGTAAAATTTGGATGTCCTACTGAATTTAGGCTTCAAACAAGGTTTTACAGGAAGCTGCTAAGCAAACAACTCATGAACCCAGAAGAGGCAGAAAGGCATAGTAGAGTATTTTAGAAGAGGTAGAACCAAATTATATACTTGAAGGAGGCTTAGAAACTCATAGCTGCAGTGAGTTTCTGGGGCTACATGAGCACTGGAAGAGCATGTATGTACCCCCAGATACATGCTTGAATATGGGTAGAACTTCCCACTGAGGAGCAGTGGGAAGCATTTTAATCCAAGCTAGAGAAGGCTTCGTGGGGGACCCTGAATGCAGTAACTGTCCTGTCTTTCACTGAAAGAAAGCCCAGAAGAACACCCAATAAATTAATGCCAAGAGAATGTTAAAATAGAAGCTTTTATATAGTTTTGACTCTAGTGAAGTATGGTTGGTAGGAAGAGGTAATATCTTTTATTAAACAAGCTGATATGGTAGAAAAAGCAGGCTAAATTTCAGTCACAGAGTCCCTATAATTCACTTATTTTTATCATACACTCACATGAAAACATTTGAAAAGAACTTTCTCCAGTGTCAATGAAGAATTATTTTTATTTCACCACATTTAGGGTTGCGTTTCTAAACTTGAATGAAAGGAAGTTATAAAGTAGACTAGCACAAAG
This sequence comes from Galbula dea, assembly GCA_013399015.1. Classification (NCBI taxonomy): domain Eukaryota; kingdom Metazoa; phylum Chordata; class Aves; order Piciformes; family Galbulidae; genus Galbula; species Galbula dea. The sequence goes on along the minus strand of VWZX01004113.1, from coordinate 153,986 downwards.
GGTACAATAAAAATATGCTATAAATGAATCAAAACTTTGAAAAAAATTTCAGTTTTGCTTTTGGTCTATATCAGAGTTGAATTTGAAACATACTGACACAAAGCACACTGATTAATAACTTTAAAAAAATACCAGCTCACTGACTTGAGAAATTTTCATAAACATGTGTGAAATGCATAAATGAAATGGAAAATAAAACTAGGGCAAAAAATTACTTCATCATTTAAATAGGTTTTTCCCAGGATTTATTGTAAGTCTTGGCAACTTGTTCTGACAAAAACTTGGAGTACCTGTGCATACATATATTCACACATCTATATCTACTCTAATAAGTATTCAGTACAGCCTGGGAAATGGCTCCCATTTTAATCTTTGTTTAAAAACAAAAGGTCCCAGCTGTAACTCAATCCAGAAATAATCCTTCTCTCAAAAGTCATCATTCTAACAAGAACTAAACTATGAAAAGGTCAGCTGTATTTGAAGAAGTAGCCAAGATTTAGCTGGTTTTCTACATCCAGAAAGTTTAAGGAAAGCAAATAGAAAATCAGTGAACCTTTCTTATTAAAAAAAAAATAAAATGGACAGTTAAAGTTTATAATGTTTTCAAGAGGTTCTCAATCACTGATTAGTGGAAAATCTAATAAGGTTGGTTTGTTTGCTTTCAAAACAAGACAAGTGTAAGGACTGCAAACAAAAATGCTAAACTATTCTGAGACAGCTGATAAGGCAATACCTAAATAAGCACACTGACTGTAAATAGAAGACTTGCATTCAGACAGATTTGAACAGGTAGAATAGCTGAGGTTCATGGCATTTTTAGGGGCATAAATATCAAGAAGAGTAAGAGAAGTTTGGAAGGTGCATTTTATACTGTTCAGTTTAGCAAAATATTTGCCAAGTATTCCATGTGAAGGGGTGAACACGTTGCAAAGTGGATAGGAGGAGGAGGGTACTCTCTGATTCACTGCAGAACCATGTTAATGATACCCAAGTTTGGTCTGGTTGGTTTGGTATATCATGTAGCCATGAAACATGTCATGTGTCTGTATGCCACTACTAGGTGACATGTAGAAATAGCTACTCTTACAGAAACAGTAGTGTCCTTTTTATCAGTATGCTCTGCCTGTAGCTGATTAGCCATTTTCTTATCAGAGTACTACCACATCTCTTCCACTCCCTCATCTAAAGCCAGCTGGAGAATGTCTGCATATTACTTTGTATGAGAACTGCCTAAGAGATGCAAGATAAGCAATAGATAGTTTAAAACAGTGTTACAAAAACCTCAGTCATCTGAGAGGTCTGTTTTTCAGGACATGGCTTGTATGTATCTGTGTGTGGAAGATATGACTAAGTAGGTGAAAAACACAGAATCAGTTAGCCTTTGTGTAAGCAGGCAAATTCTTCAATCTGAATGAAGGTAGACAGAGGTAAAGAAGGACTTAGTCTTGAAAAATATTTCTCTTTTAAAGGGGCTTTGAAACCTTTTTTTCTATTCACCCAGGTGCTGAAGGACAGACGATTTTGATAAGAAAAGCTCAACATAAACAAAGTCATTCTTCTCTCCTAACTTTTTACAAAAATTTTCAAAGCTTTAAATAGAACAATAGGCATGTTATGACAATTATACATCTGAAAACTGTAAGAAATTCAGACCTCTCTTCAGCTATACGGCTAGAAGTCACTGCAACCATCTCAGAAGTAATCTTGCCTTACATTTAAGTCATAATGGAGACAAAAATAACTTTCTTGCAACTTGGTCTGAAAGTCATTCAAAGAGATATTTAGAATTATCATCCAACTTCATCTGCACTTTCAGAGATCTTTCTCTTTAGCCTACTGATAATAAATGCCATGTATCTTTCCCACTCATGTCAGAAAGAAAAAGCATCTCTGCAGCAGGCTTAACATTCTTATATCCCTTAAAAATGATAGACATCCACAGCAGGAGATTACAGTATCAATGACTGAGACATTAATCCATCTAATACTGAAAAAAATTCTTTTAGCACCTGAACAACCACTTCTTGCAAAAAAAAAAAAAAAAGCCACATATATTTTTTATAGTGATAGTAACCATGTGTTACTATTAGCCATAGCTGTACCAGGCACAGGTTTTTTAGCATTTCTTTAGTAATACCAACCATAGTGCTTAACAATGGTTGGAAATGCTAAGTTTTAAGTTGTAAGCAATGTAAGCTATTACCTAGCAACCATCAGTCAGTGACTTAGATATCTGTCTCAAATCATTCATCAAGGATTCAAACTCTGGAAGATATTTTTAGAGAAAATATGTTCCTTATCTGATATTTCATTGTAACTACAACTCCACTATTAACATAAGAGAAACACTGATAGACTCACCAGGGACAGGACAGAAAGAACCAACATAATCTTGGTCCCTTGCCCTGCACCAAGTAAGGAAGAGCTCCTCAGAAAGCATTAAGACTGAATATGAAAAACTATTTCTAAAATATCTATCTGAATTTTGAAATCTTTTCAGACTAATGAATCCATTCTTATGTAAGCTAAAACAAGATAAGGACACTTTAAATTTATCGTGTCAAATGGCAGGCTGGTGAAAGCCTTCTGTCCTGCTGTCTGAGCTGTCAGAAGCTTGAATAATTAACATTATTTACTGTTAAATCTCTTTCCCCTGCAGTGCATGTCTACAGCCTTAGACCAGACAGATAGTGTATCATCTCAGGTATTTGCCATGATTGCAGTAGGCCCAGGTAGGCTCAACCTTTGCAGCTCTTCCTTTTTGGCGTTCAGACCAGCATGTGCATCCAATGACCCAGATTTGTTGGGTAGATGATCATGAGATTTGGTTTTTTGCTCCATTACTTTAACTGAAGCTGAGCATACACCTCTATTCCACTGCAGTCTCCTTGTTATTTTCCTTCCCCCAGGGACACCCTGGTTGGCAAATCCATGCAACTTTCCTAGTATTATAACTGGCTGTTCTGTAGTCAAAGCTATCATGTCATGTAGGCTTTGACTTTATTTCTTAGAGTTTCAGAAACTATGTCTGTCCTTCTCTGCTTTAGTATGCATATAAGAAAATCCAGAAAGAAACAGCCTCACAGAAGATGCTCTGTAGACTTTCCAAAGGAATAAATTGTCCTTTTCTGAGCCACTGCTTATTTCAGGTAGGTTTTTGCCCTCCATCCCCACTCAGTGACCTGACCTGTGCTTTAGTGCTGTGATTTTACTACACTTCAGCAATCACTCAGGAATTACACTAGAAAATGCAATACTGAAATTCCAATGGTAGCTTATCTCTGGCAGTGCTCCTTCCCTCAAAGTGTAACAGACCAGCCACAAAACGATTTAGTCATCCATTGTTTCTCCATGAAAAAATCAGAAATTACATTTAAGAAAAGGTTTTTTACAGGTAAGAAAAAGATCTGCTCCTGCAGAAGATGCCAGGAACACAAATTGTATTGAAAGAAGCTTCTCTTCAGCTACAGCTCTCTCTTGCTAATAGCAGCCTGCTGCACAGCTTAACATCCCCTGGGTTTCTTTTCTACTGAATTATTTTTTCAGTGGTGTAGGGAAACATTGCATTACTAGGAACAGAAGGAAATGGCTTCACAGCAAAGGATTTTTCCATCTGATAGGTGAGAAATTTAAATTTTAGATCTTGTCAATTTGTATCATAACAAGTACCTCAGTGCCATAAACAACCTAAATCCATGAACTTAAAATGAAAACTGCATTGGAACTAAACAGATTTTCCATATTTAGAGTAACATTTCATTACTTCATGATCACCATCCATGCAAACATATATGCAGTAGAACCAGACATATCAAATCCTCCAAGATTAACTATAGAGAAGATAGAAGTTACTTACTCTAAATAGTCAGAGTTGTTTAACATTTTGCTGACAATGAAGATTTATGACTCTATCCTCATGTTTACACAATTAAATATTTAACCTTAAATGCAGAAGCAAGGCTGAGAACAATTTTGTGTTATCTATTGTTAGCTGTTACAACTGCTCAGTTTTGTAGTTAGATGCTTTAGAATTCACTTAAATATATTTTAATTGACTGGTATTATCTTAATGGGGTATCATTCAAAACAACATTCATTACAGATTTGAAAGAGGTCCCTAGTGAGAATATTACATTGTAGGTGTGAATAATCTAGCAAATTTATCCCATAAATAAACTGAATGTGTTAGCATGTTTTTTAATTTTAAAATATGGTGTTTAGATCCAAAGATATTTGTAACTGGCAGTGAAATAACAAAGATTTTACACCTCAACAGTATTAGTAATTTGTTACTTAGTTACCACTGATTTATTAATTAACAAGTAACCAACCAGTAATGATCTAATGATTTTTTGTAGAAAAAAGCCTGATCCAGTTCTATCATGGCTCAAATTCAACAGTTTACATGTAAACTCTCTTTTTAAATCCACTCAGCAAAGTCAAACACTTATTTACTTGATGCATTACAGCACTTATGTATAGTTCTGAGTGAAAGAACCATAGGAAAGTCAAGGAGTCAGAAGAATATAGTGTACATTGTTTTACAAACTGTCTGTATGCAGTCAAACAAATGACACAGCTTCACTGTGTCTTCATTTCAACTGATTCTTTGTACTCTGAACAACCAAAATTAGTGGGTGGAGAGGAAAGGAAAAGAGTCTTAAAATTGAGCTGTGAATTAATAGCATTCACCTGTATACATATGTATGATAACAGAAGTCTTTTCCCTGCTTTATCTATGTGTATATTTATACACAAGGAAAAAATCTGAGGATAACCTTCCTTTGCTTAGAAGGAAGAAGATGAAATTAAGTGAGGGACTATCAAACAGGAACAAAGAGCTGTAGATTCCATTACCTTATGATCTCATTATTTTGGTTAGATAAAGGGAGGGCCCTCAGTACAGGGCAGCCATGAGAAGTCCTTTGCATAACCAATGCGAAAAAAACAAAACACTATCAGAATTTTGTTTGTGAAGAAACTTCTGAGATTGTATTTCCAAGCTATAGAGGAGTAGCTTAAAGGCAAACATTCCTTTTTAATGTGCACTTCAATTTTTACATTTATAAGGCACTTAGGAAGTGCATTATACACTGCACTGTATTATTGTCAGCGGTTGATTTGTGGTGCTGTATTGGGTCTGTTTTGCCTTTAGGATACAAGCCCTCCGAAGCACTGATCTGAATGTTTGGCACAGTTCAACTGTTGTAAAAGCATCGTGTACAGGTAACAATAAAGTTATAATAAAATAATGTGCTCTTTTACACCTAACTGTGCTCTAGACTGACTCAATAAAAAATGTATTTTAGCCCACATTTAAGAGAAAAATAGAGTAATATACACACTGAACATACAGTAATACAAGATCTCTTAGTCTGATCTCAGACTTTTCTATGTCACTGAAATACAATTTTAAGAGAGAATTTATTAAGAGTGTGATGTTAATACTTCCACTAAATCACCTGGATATATTCAATTTACACTGAAGAAGTTCCAGAGCTATAAATCAGAGCACTCTTGGCATTAGAAAAGTGTTTCTCTCGCCTAGATGAGTGGAGGCCATAGGCTGTGATTTTTCATTACATTCTGATGGTCCATCCTTGGCATTAGAATAGCAGCTATTCTCTCTCTAACCAAGACATGTTGTGGTTCAACCCAAAAATTATAGATACAATGCAAGAATCAAGGCAAGGTGCTGTGATCTATATTCCGTCAGGGATCCAACTAAATAAATATTATTGGCCTTTAGTCCCAGACACACATAAGGAACACTGAGAAGTGAAGAGATGGCCTAACACAGTCACAACCCACTGAATTTAAGTAATCTAGTAATAATTAGTCCTTTCCTCATACAGCAGAGGCTATCATTTCCCATTTCCTTTTTATTCCCCTCTCTGGAAATGGCTGCTGCTAATCCCTCACATTCCTCTCCCCAGGCCCTTCTTTGGAGCTAGTCCCTTGTCCTCTGCAAGGACAGCTTTTCCTCTCCTTACCATACTAAACCTCAGAAGCCAGGTCAACTCCATCATCTGAGGTACCTGACTCAGGTGCTTGAGCTCCACCTCTGGTCAATAGGGAGAAAGTCTTTGTTAAGCCATCTCTTAGGACAACTGAATGTGCCTTTTTCTTCCTACTGTCCATGACACATAGGATGACCACACAAAGCAGTTCAGGTTGGAGTCATTTATGGTATTATGAGCTAGACCTCAGGAGCTATACAGCATCATGTTAATGCACATCTTTTTATAGGGCACTTTTAAGGCTGTTTCAGACTATGAACACACTTGGAAAAAACACTTGCATATAAAGCCAGTCACATGATCTCGTTATTAAACTCATGACTCTTTCTTCTTGCCCCTTTCTTCTCCTTCCCTTGGTTCCATCAACCTAGAAGTGAAAACAAAAACCTTTCCAGTCTTGAAAAAGGCATCAAATGCAGCAGCCAAAGCAAAGTAAAAGATGACTCTTGTTCAAGTCACATATAGGAGATACTAAAGCAGAAGAGGAATAAGATCATTTGGGAGGGTGGAAGCCTGTGAATGCATTCTGATGCTGGGATACAAGTTCACCTTTTCACAGGCAGTTTTGAATTCACTCCTCTCCTGATCCCAGGTCACAGGAGGACAACACTCAAGGCAGCCACAACCTGTTATATGTACAAATTATATTTTCCCATCTCAGAGTTTGGAGGTGATATATTCTGGCCCTCATGCTTCTGAATCCCCCTTTTTCTGTCATTTGCCCCATATTGATTCAGAAGCCATTAAATGTTATGTGCATGTAAATAGCACACCTGCGGTAGACACACATGGCAAGCACATACATGTTCAAATTGTATCTGCTATTTTTAGGAAAAATCTGCAATCTAAACTGAGCCCCTCTTCAAAATATCCTGGTTCTGAAAAGGCCATCTTTTGGCTATTGGCAGCAGCAACACAGGCAGACTGGCTGCAAGACCTTGAAGATGTGCTTTTCATCTGATAATGTAAATGTGAGATCTATAGCCTTCTCATCCTCTCTATACCACAACTTGTCTCCATCACATAAACCTGCAGGGAAAGACAAAAGGCAAATAATTTGATCTTTGATTTTTTTTTAAGCATTTCCTTTTTCTCTGAAAGAAAATTCTATTTCTTTCTGCCTAAAATATACAGCAGCAAAACCTCTGTTCCCTTTCCAGACAAGAACAATTGATGAAAAGACAGAAGAAAACTCCAGCTAAAGCACAAATTAAACTATTGAGTGATTTTTCAAATGTTTTTAGCTATTCTTTCAGGTTTTTCAAAATTTGTAAGCAGCAAGGGACAAAAAATAATTAAAAAAAAAACAACAACAAAAAAACAACCCCAAAAGGTTAGCTCAACAGTCTTGCATTCACAGGAAAATACAATGGCTTGATTTGGGGAATATTTCAATACTTTTCCTCTTTCATGAGTTTATTCTTCCCTACTACTCTTCTGTTCTACATGGATCCTATACCTAACATCACACATATCACTGAATAAGCATTGTTATTCCAGTCATGCAGTAACAAATGAAACTCACATCTGTAATGTATAGTTTGTTCTCCCATATCCAGTTCTACCAGGTATATCATATTTAAAAAAAAAAAAAAAAAAACAAACCAAACCCCAAAATAATAAAACTTATCATTTTATGGTATCCACAAAGAAAATGGAGCTATAATGGATACATTGACTTCTTTGGCTGTTACAATGCATTTTGCAGGAAGATTTGGAAATCTATAGTCTGCATTTTTTTTTCCCCTCAATTTCCATTATCCACCCTGTAATATTTAGAATAGTTATTTAATCTCAAGGTTTTCCACTTCAGTTTAAATAAACTTTGTTAGGCAGTAATAGACCAGAAATGTTTTATGTGACTTCAAGTCAAACATTGGTTTTCATAGCATAATTTATACCTAGCAATATCTAGAGAGAGATTGTGGTATAGCTTTTCATAGGTAGCATGCTCAAAGTCGTTTGTTTCTTTCAATCTGAACTATTTAACAAAGAAAAGACAAGTCCCAGATATGAATTCCTCTCAAATTGCATTGACTCTGAAGCCCATTTATCCATATCTTAGTTCATAATGTATTGCACTACATCTGTCTACTTCAGAGGACTGGGAAAACCTGTAACATGCCCATGTCCCTAAGATGCAAAAAAGGATGATTCACATGAGCAGACTTGTAAGAAATTTTAAATTAAAGTCTAAAGTAAAATCTGAAATGATGCATTGAAGGATTGGTATATCACCATAATTTCTCATAGGGATTGCATTTGTCAGCCAAATGATGTTATAATGCTCTGCATTCTAAAGTCAGAGCACCAATTTGCCACGAAAGAAAAATAACAATCCCCACAAAATTCCATTCCAGGATCTGACATAAGGTGCTGTCAAGAACAGAGCTTACAACTGTGACAATGACAGCTGTTCCCTTTGGCAAAAAAACATCTGGGAAAACTATGCAGAATGAGAGTTTTTATCTTTCTTATACACCAAGATCTGAATGGAAGGATGCCCAAAATATTAGCCATGTGGATGGAAGAAGATTCTAGAGCTGCTAGCCAGTTTAAGTTGATATTGTTTCCTCAGTCTGTACTTGTTAAATGAAGAATACTGACAGGCTGAGAAGAAAAATCTTAACTTTCTATGAAGAAAAAATTATCTCCTCAGTACTTACTGCAAAGGCACAAGTGTGTTTCATAGGGTCAGATTGCCTAGTTCAAGAGCATCTTGATCCTGACCTAGGAGATTAGACAGGTCTCTGAATTGTTTTCACTCATGTAAGCAATCTGGTGTCTCTTGAAGACACATCAGCCAGCACAGGGTTGAAAGAGTTCTGAAGGTACTTTTTCATAAGCAAGTACAGTATGTCTGCAAGACTGGCTGTACTGCATGGGCAGTCCAGTCCCTGAAGATGATCAGCAGTTCAAGCACTGGTTTTCCCAGGCTGCTCTGTACCATGAACCTCTCTCTGATGAGACTGGCTCTAAAGGTGGAGGGGTTTGTTCAGTTTCCAAATCAATTATTTCTTCTGATAGACTGAGATCTTCAACTTATTATGCATTAAAAGCCATCAAGGATCTACAGCTTTCAGTCCTTACCAGCATGGATCTGATTTGAAGAAGTGAAATAAAGGTGAAAGGCTCCATACCTGTATGCTAATTTTTAAGATACTCATAGTGACAGATTAAACATCCTCTCTGGTGACTGGAACAGAGTTAGAAGTTTCATATTATTGCTCTTTGACAAGAGCAGTTAAGAATAAAAATACCTGAACTACTGTCTATAAAGTACAGTCTCTCCATAAAACCAGCTATTCAGTCAGATGACCTCAAGTGTGCAAATATGCATAATTGTCACTTGTAGAGTGGATGCAAAGTGTGTTTTCTGTAACTATAAATCTTCTAGGACACAATTTAACACAAAAGTTAAACTGACACTTGTTGAAGTTATCAAAAAACTCAACATCTGTATCCCTTTTTCAGTGTTTGCAGGAAAAGAAAGCAACTACCTTTCAGGGCACTCCGATTCAGATGTAGTAGTACAACCTTGGGGAAATATCACCAGAACCTATGTCTATATATTCTTTCATTTTTCAAGTTTGTTATAAATTGTATTGAGTAGCATTTGTACAAATATTAACAATTCCATGTTAATTGACAATTAAAATATTAATACTTTAAATGTATGGCAAAAAAAACCCCAAAAGGAATAGAAAATTTTGACCTTGCAGCTCTCTTTATTCTCATTGACTGAATGCTCTGTTCCTGCTTGCTGTTCTGCAGACTGTGGTCTGTGAACAGCCTTAAATAGTCAAATGATGCAACAAAGCAAAGATCAAAGCAGTGCAACTCTCAATTATTGCATTTATTAAATACAAAAGTTTTCCACATTAAAAATCCTTACCAAACAGTAGCAGCAGTAGCTATTGAAAAGAACAAACCTCCAAACACTGCTTCCCATATACAAAACAGAATCAAGATTGTGAAGAAAACAGCCAGTCATGATATAACAACATCACAGCAGACCCAGATCTCTGAAACTGTGGAGCACTGAGAAATCTCCAGCCATCAAGATCAATGAGAGAACAAGGTTAAAGGAAAGAAGAGATACTTCAAACTAACATCCAGATTTAACTTTCACAGAATTTCTACTGTCCATAAATTACATCTAATCTGTGCTTCAACGTGTACAGCATTAATCTGAAGAATAAAAAGAGTTGTCAGGCTTAATGTACTATCCCATGATCACTTTAAATTTATTTCCACAAGGGTGACTGTGTTTACTGTGGTTACTGCACTGAAAATCATTCTATATTAAAGGTCATACCAGAGGAAAAGTTGGCAAGGGCTTTGGCACAGTGCATGTGATCAGCTCCATAAAATATTTCTCAACTCTTTTCCCCTAGTGGCAAACAAACTAAAATAAGAGAGAGGGAACAACTGGTTACTTTTTGAAACAAGAACGTGAAATGAAACTACCGTGTGCAGTTATTATTGCACTCTAGCACTTTTATCATTTTAGAAATCTGTTTAAGGCATGCAGATTAAGGTGTAGAAACTTCAACCTTTTTATTTTGTACATATTCACATGTATGAAGTAAACTAAGATTCAAAACTAAATTCAGCCTGTCTCAGAAATTGCAAGTTTTGAAACCTGACTTCTTCTATTTTGGGATTTCAGTGTTATAAATGCAAGATATAAAGGATTAACTTGTTCTAATTCAATCTCCTAAAAGTTAAATATTTAAATCTAATCTGGACACTTCTATGATAAAGAAAACAGATAAGGCAAAGAGTGTTTAATCAGAAATATAGACAAACAAAAACAATTCACAACATTACATGGCTGAAGTTGAGCAAAATACAACCAACCCAAGGTGACATCACATACCTAATGAGAGGATAAAATAAGTTGCACTTGGAACTAATCAAATTTATGGAATTCTGTGTACAAAAGAACTAAACCTATTAAATGCTCACACCCTCTGTCTCTTCATGACTTTTGAAATCTTCATTTTCAAGGATATTTCAGTCTCCCTGAAGTTCCCACATGTACTCCATGGGCTGCAGAATTTACCTCCAACTTAGTATTTAGTAATTTCACGTGTTTAAAATTTCATCAGGAATGTTGCCAAAGCAGTCAACTTTGGCAGCCTTTTACTTTAGAGGATTGTAAGGAGCAGGGGTTTCCAAACATTCCTCAGGTATGAATTATGCATCATCAGAAAAGTCAGGTCTTTAAACCTGTTCATTTTCTTTATTAGCTCAAGAGACTCTCTAACATTAGATTATGTAGAACAGTACCTTTATAACATATTTAATTGTCTTTAAATGCAATTTTCCATCTGGAAACAAGAAGGTAATTTACTTCCTAGGCAGTGCCAAAATTCCTGCAGTCCAGCAGCAAAAGTTTCACAGAATTGTCAGTGGTTAAAACATCATAAGTCAAGAGCTATGTGGTTAGTACAAATATACTCATCTCAAGGGGTGATTTGGTCCAGTCATGATTGCCCTGTGGAGTTTTTCATATCTCTCTCTTCACCATAGTGGAAAACTAGAGCAACCAATCTCCTAAAGAAAGACCAAGGTTAAGTGCCTAAAGACAGAGACATAAGTCCAGAATCAGAAACTAGTTTTGAAAGGAATGTTTTGATTATGATATTATTCCTGAAAAAAATGAATAATACCTATTTTTATTGTTTTCCCCTGGAATTAAGGGAAATATTAGCAAGAAGCAAAAATCCTCCATATCTATTAAGCAAGACACACCAGAATATGGTGATGTATCATTCTGTGTACTTGTTTTAATAGCTAAAACAAGTTTGTTGTGGTTGGTGCTGAAAAAATTTATTGCATCATTAGTTTTACAAAATAATAACGTTACAAAAATTGCTTTCATAAAGAATTGTCACAATGAACTAGCAATCAAGGACAAATTAATGCATACATTCAATCTGCTCACTAAAATACCTCAGAATTGAAATAATATCTTCAAATAATTTGTCCAGAATATTATTTATCATTCTGACTAATCTATTAATTCTGCATCAGCTGTGAAAGAGAGATTTTCTTTGTTACATTAAAACTGTTCTAAAATATGACATCGCCTTAGAAGCCTTGCTGAAAAAGAAAATACAGTGAGTTTTAACATATTCTTACAAATTGATTTGCACTTTGCCATATTAAGAAATAACCAGACCAAATAATAAAAAGACAGTTTATTCCCACCTTAGTCTCAGCAATTTGGTTAAAAGAACAGAGTTATTATTGGGTTTTTACAGCACTTCCCTGAGCCAATTTGCTAAATTTCAAACTTTTTTCAAGTAAAATGATATTTACTTTTGGTATAAAATATTTCCCAGTGTTTCCTGGATAAGAAGCAACAGTGATCCAAGATGTAAACCACTAATAAAAGTAATTTTAAGAAGATCCAACACAGCTAGCAATAGATATATTACTTTATCCACTCTACATGGTCTAGTAGATCAAAAAATAAATTACTGTTTAGTTTGAGCAGAGATGGGGGGAATATACTGCTTTTTACTTCCCATATATTTTATTATATTTAGGCAGAATACAGATACTCAGTGGGGTAAAGACTTTAAGCTAGAAGTGAATTTCCACAGGGTTGGCATTCCTGAAGGAGAATGCTTTTTTCATCCCTGCTGTTCAGAAAATTTGCAAATGTAAGTTTGGCACCAAGGAAGAGAGATCACAAGAAATGCATCAATTTGTGCCAGAATTATTTCAGAACTACTCTTCAGTGGCACTCCATTTACCAAAAAGAAGAAGTTACAATACTTCCTCTTAACATTGAAAAAGTCACCTCAGTATCCTGAGAGAGGAATAAAAGAAAGAATTCAAACCCTTCAGCTAATGTCATTTGCATGTGTTGTTCACCATCTGCACAATGTTCTTAATGCCACGCAGCCCCTACATCTACCAGAGTTCATTTAGTGATTGTAATCAGATAATCAAATAACAATAACCAACAACCACTAGTAACAAGAAATAAGAAGTAAAATAAATAATGAATAAATAATAAAGTAATAATAAATATTAATGAGGAAGAATAACAATATACTATGAACTATCACAAATCCAGATGTGACTTGATAATTGACATATTATGAAACATCAGAGTGCTGGTTCGTATGAAAGTGAGGTTGTAGCTTTATCATTCTGAGGGAAGAAATGCAGTCCAGCATATCAAAACATTTATTCAAACTTCCCCACATATATTCAAGTAGTCACATGTCTGTGCTGCTGCATAAATACATGCCTCTCTCTCTCTCATGGGAAAGAAATCTCCACCCCTCTTCATGGAGATGTTCCTGCACCTGGGCTGGCATTATCCTGGTTCTTATCTGAAGTAAGAATTTTTTGTTTCATTTCCACACATATGTATGAAAGTGATTTGATATTCTTTAACAGTGAAAACTAAAAACTCTAAACCTACAAATCCAGCCTTTAGAGCACAAGACACAAATGAGTTGCTCTAATTTATGGGTCTTTAAGTTAGATGTCTAAACTTAGGATAGTTACCTACACTCTTTTTAAATTATTATTATTAATTTTTTTTTGTTCCTGAAGGGAAAAAGACACTTCTGGAGAGCATTCTTTCCCAGCTAAAAATAGGTATCTAAGAAGAGCAAAACCAGCAGACTTCCACTAACTATAGGAGTTTGAGTGACTGGCTTTGATTTCACAACTAATTTTCAGACTAACTGGAGAAGATAAATCCCACCTCCTGAAAACAAAAAACTGACACAAGTCTAAATAATAAACAGCTTGATTTTTCCAGATCAGAATGCTCTAAGTAGTCAATATGTAAACTCTTAAGTCATCAAAACGTGCTGTGGTGCTACAGGTAGCTGTACCTCTAAGCATGCCTCATAGATTGCCTCTACAGACAAAGGGAAAGGGTAGGTATCATGAAAGATCAAAGGGTTACTCTGCATAGGAAACCATATGGTGACAGAATGACCCTCCAAGAGCCTGCAGAGCCCCAATGAAGCATAATGCATAGAAGCATGTGCTTCACTTCATGGAGGCCTTCACAAGGAGCCCAAGGAAAAAAGGTGACTAAATTAGGCAGACTGAGTCCTACACAAACAATGTTTAGTAAAAACAGTTAGTCTTCACTTTCCTGTATTCACTCTTGATTACACTGCAACAACATAAATATTGGTTTTATAGCTGAATTATCAGGCCCTTAAAATTCATGTTTCAATAATGGGATTGGCGACAGCACCTCTACCATAATAGCATAAGAGTGTCATTATAATTGTCACTGTAGGAACAGACCTTACAGCAAGGCAGTGGTGTATTCTTTAATTTCCTTGCCTGATGCAGCCAGGACTCAGATACAGCTCTGAGTCTAAAGGTCAGAAGTCATATCAATCTGCTTCATAAATGTTTATTTTAGCTAGATGAAATGTCACAAGGGGGTGGCAGAGAAAAGCTTATGTGTTCATATGGTGACCCTGAAGCAATAAATTCAAAATGTTAGTACCCATTTAGATTAATTTTCTATAACTTTCTGTTTAGCATAATGGTCATAAGAAAATATCTGAAGAAAATTCAGTGCATAAAAAAAATGATTAACAGATTTAGAAGTGGATTTCTTGTTACTGCATTTAGAAAGTTTGCTCATAGAAGGGTATCATGTATGCTAAAGCTTGTTATTACTTACAGAATTGATTGTGTTTCAGTACCCCACTCTAAATTACAGTGTCAATATGCAAAAAACTGATTTTTTTACCTTTTGAGCTTTAAAGTGCAGGTACCTTCTTCCTTTAGGAGTTTAGGTTCTCTGAAAGCTTGTGCATTTAAGCAAACTCTGATGCAAATCATACAATTTGGAAATCAATTAATTTTTAGTTTGTTATGTCTTAAGCTGTCTTAAGTAATAAGAGCATGACATGATGATCTATCCTCTTTTTTCACATAATGGTAATTAATGAAGGAACAGCTGAACACTGCCATAATGTAACATTCTACTGTTTGAATAAAGATATACATTTGAAAACTAGTGAACATTAAACACTAGTAGTAAAGATGCCAACCAAGATTCCTCATGCATCAATATACATTTTTCTTCTGTTCTGTGTATGTGCTTTGTCTAGAAGCCTAGAGTAACTGCAGTTAACTTTTGCTAGACCACCACTAACTCACTAGAGTTGTCAAGCTTGATTAACTTGAACATGGAGAATGAAATCCAGCTGAAAGCTGTAGTCATGTATTTAGTCATTTATTTATTTAGGAAAGATATTTTATTTTTTTGGGGAGGACTGGAAAAAAACTTTCATTAATTACTCTTGCTTTTCCTGTTGCAGTATGTTTTCATCTTGACATACATACATGACAAATTATAAAGCTTATTCTACAAGCTATTTCGGTGTTTTCTGTCATCATCTCCAATCTGCTAAAGAAGTTTAAAAGTTGAAATCAATATAAATCCACAAAGACCATGCTGGCATATTTTGTTACTGGTTTAGGCTTACCATTTAACAGACAATGCCATATGTAAAAGTTTCCTCAGAAAGTAATCCAAAACACATAGTGTACAGAGATATAGGACTCCATCAACAGAAAACCTAAGGGCTACTTGAATTTATAATTTTTTTAATGTCTTCTATGACTAACAAAACTACTGTTTTCCTACATGAAGCAAAGCATTACTCCTGTCCTGTCTCTTCTTGTGATTCTGCTCTGCAGAGAAGGCTTAGTGCAATGTACTTTACATGAACTGGAAGCTCTTCAGAAGACCTTCCAGAGAGTAAAATGTTTTGCCCTTTTCCTCTAGGACAAAACATGGGTGAAATCATGGAAGGGTCAGAAGCTGAGAGGTTGATTAATACTGCCTGTATTTCAAAGAAAGTTGGATTAGAGGCAGAGTAGATGGTTTTGGCCACCGACTTGAATGGCCTTTGTACTTAATCATTGCTGGCCTGTGAGCCAGCCCAGCCCAGCTGCTTGGATCAGCTCTTGGACAGGTAGCAGGAAGGCAATCAAGACACAGTAAAACATGAAGTAATGATCATTACTGAAAACAAATGGGGGAAAGAAATAATATCCTTCATATGTAAATCTGATAATATCACTACATGATTAATGTTGGGTAGTTTGCTCATTTTGTTTTCTTTCAGACTTGTCAGCACTGGCAACTTGGAACCAAAACACAACAAATCAATCCTATTGTTCCTGAATGTAATTAGCCACTAATATTTGGAAAAGACTCATACTGTGTTTTCTAGAAATAACACTGGTGACTTTCATATTTTCAATTCTTATTGCAAAAATAGTAAAGACCTTAGAATGCAAAGACTGCACAAGTCAAACTGTGTCTGAAACACTGAGTACACTGGAAACCAGCAAATAAAAATGCACTCTCTTTTTTTTTTTTTTTTATCAAAGGCAAAACCATTCTTCTTTCAGGATCTTTTGCTTTCTGAATTTAAAACACTTTTAACTAAAAATTAACAAGAAGAAGTCAACCTCTAGGCACCCGTCACTCAGGCATAAAACTTCCATTCACAACAGTGATGCTGAACAGAAGCAGCTTTGTCATTAAGTATGTCCTTAAGTGTCAGGAATGAAGTCTAGAAAATTAAATTATAGATAAGCTCAAGCAGTAAGAGCAGCCAAAATGAAGTCTCTCAGAACAATGGAGAGGGACAACAGAGAGTCATAATTCCTGCCTCTAATAATTCCTATTCCTACCACGAGGAAAACAGAATAAAACAAAATAGATAACATAATTCAGAAGAATTTCATGAGCAGGAAAAGTGTAGTGGACTGGGTAAGAAAAGAAAAAACAAACCAGTATCTACATTTTGGAAGGATTTGTGGTTGCAACATCCCCTTCCAACATTAATATAAAAATTCTGAAATAGAGCATCAAAGGTCAGCATGGTAGTACTGGTTAATACACAGAAAAACAGAAAACTGATTTCCCCACATTAAATAACTTCTTAGAAGAGAAAATGATGGCTTACTATCAAACTGTAATTGTTTTATCTGTTTTCTGATTAAATTAAATGGGTTGCTGAGATTCTTTCAGTAGCTTTAATAGTTCTCCAAAGAAATTATGTGGAAATTAAAACATCACTTTCTCCATCATGAGCAAAAAATAGCAGATTTGAAAGAATGATGGCAGTACATGTGGACAAACCATGTGTGCACAAGTGAACTGTACAGTGTTATTCAAGTATTTTTTTTAAATCCACAACATAGCCAGAAAGCACTTAATAAATTAACCACTTCCAAGAAAAATTTCAACCAGATATATTCCTACAGCAATAAACACATTAATAATGGACCTTTAGTTATCTACTAATTTAGTAAAACTTAAAATAGATTTAATATTTCTGATTTTACAAACCAGTCTTGGAATGGAAAAGGCAAATTTTGGAGAACTATTTTATCACTCCAGACTTTCATTATAGTAACCCTTTGCTTATTTTAAAACATTCAAAACCCAGGTAACACAGAGTCAGATAGCTGACCATAGTTTTAACTAGGTTACATGAAGTTCATATAAAGATAAAATACTATTTTACAAGTATCTGTTACACCCTAAATAAACTCATGATACACACAGAATTCTAGATCCTTATGTGTCTATAGCTATATGCATAGATGGAAACATATCAGGCCCCACATAGTTATAATTGCAAAATACTCAACCTGACTATATAATTGCCTAACAAAAAATTACTTACCTTGTACTAATGGGAGCTTTTTAAGATTTATTGTTCATGTACACATTCCAGGGCTAAAGCACATGCACCTCGTGGGAAAGAACTTAAAGATATGAGGTTAGTAGTATCCTTTTTGTGCACACATATTCCAGCTCTTTGTATTTGAAGGCAAAGTCTTACAGGGACTCACAATAATCACACCTTAGTTGCCCATTGATCCCAGACATGGAGCCATGCAAGGTTACAAGGCAGAGAGAGACACTGGAGAAGTTACACAATGTAAATAAAGTCAGCGTGCCTGAAAGAACTGCTGTTACTCTGAGTAGCTTTTCCCTTTTGACAACCAGTCATATGTGCACATCCCAATTAGTAGAGCCTTTCCTCTGGTGGTGCAGGATCAGTATACCATAAAATCCAGCAAAGCAGCATGGTGCTGAATGAAGCCCTGGAGGTGGACATTTCACAGAGCACTAGGTGGCCATTGGAAATACGAGTAGATGTCTGTACTTTTTTTCCTGCCTGTGGTTCCAGTGACTGCTGTTACATCATGTATACAAAGACCAATTTTAATTGGCTTCTTTCAGCCAAAGCACTGGAAAAACTTTTGCTCTTCTTTATCCCAGTTGTGAGGCAGCTGAAACTCTTAAGTGCATTGAGAGCCAAGTTTAGGTGACTTTTCTCATTATTCTTCTGGATTATTCCAGGTGCATTCGCTGAAGATGACAAAACATATGAAACTCAGTCTTGACAAGCTCTGTGGACCCTCTCCTAAGTGTGACATTAGACCTGCCTTCGACTTGATTTTCTGTCAGTTGCTAGGAAGGAATGTCTCCAAACTTCTCGCATCCTTCAAATAACAGTTTTCTAGGAAATGTGTGGAAACATGCAGGGTCTCCCTCTCTCTTGGGTAGTTTCTGCTACAGCAGCTGATGCTGTTTGCAGCTGGAGCTTTGCAGCCCCCTTATTTTTCCTTGCTCTTTTGCCAAAGGCTCCTCTCAGCTGGGCTGCAGGGGTTTGGAGCTAGTCCACAGGTTTAGTTTCAATGCAGTGATCATGTAGGTAAGCTATATCAAAGCTAAACTAGTCCCCAAATACACTATTTCCTTAACTTCTTTTTTCTTTTCTTCTCAAAACTCTCATTGTGCTTCCATTGCTTTCACAAAGTTATACAGAGAGTTCTCCTGTGACTAATTTCAGCCCTATAAAATTTTCTCAATTACCACAAAGTGCCATGAAGGAGAGTGGAAAATGTGTCTGTATTCAAAGGCATTTAGTTTATATCCTCCTGATGTTCTATTTTTCATTTAGAAATGCTATAACCTCTCCACCAATTATATTGCCAGTTCTACCTTCTTAAAGCAAGAAGTGGACAGGCAGAAGAAAGAAAGGTCCAGAGAACCTGGCATATTGATCACATTTAGCAACCATATCTTCAGCTGTAATCTCCAGAAAAACCTCTTATTATTGTCGCTGCTATTCAAATTAAAATATGGCCTGTGGAGGAGATGCATTTTATTCAAACTGAGAGATTCAGTCTCCATTAGCTATATCTGACCCACAAAGACAGGACAGATATACACTGTGAAACAGTTAGACCACATTAGATGTTTTAAAAATATATATTTTTGTACCAGTTTTCTTATCAGACATTGTTGTGTTTGGAACATTCAATACAGAAGACCAGTTGTGCACAGTTATATTCACAGAGGGAAGCTTACTGCAGAAGGGCAACAGGATTTTTTGCTTGTTATGAACCAGATAGTTACAAAACATTTCTTAAAGGTTTTGTGACCAAAAAATAAGAAACAGAATGAAAGCTCTGAAAATCTTTCAACTGATTAAAATAAATTACAAAAATTAATTGCCTTAAAATTTGGTGTTGTTGACATTAAAAAGAGTTTCTATTCTAGCTCAAGGCAAGTTCTACAGACCTATTACAAGACCAACGAAAATAAGATGCTGACACAATGTCAACTTTAGAGCAATAATTGCACTGCTATAATAACCTGTTTAATTGTTGTTTATTGTAATTAAAGTCTCATGGCAGGCCAGAGTTGCAATTTTCTTTTCCATGTCAGCAAGGTTTCCTTTTATAGTACAGTTTGCCCAAAGCAACCAGCGATGTTACAAGACAGACGTTAATCAAAGGACCTTACAAGGCTACACCTGGTATCCTTGAGGCAAAATCTTTGCCAAAACACAAACCTCACATAAATTTGAGCACAGTGGGTATGGGGGCATTGTTATGTTTGAAAGTGAAAATTTTACAATTCATTTTTAAATATCTGTTGAATGAAGGAATATTGAAAAAACAATGTTATCCACAATGTCTAAAATACTTCTCATTGAGAAGACTGACAGCTAATTATAATTAACAAGACCAATAATTTTCCCATATCCATTTTCCAGATGTTAATGTAAACTAGATTGACAACACAGATAGACATAACAAAGGAGTCTAAGAGAATTCATTTGCACCTGCTCAATACCAAAACATCACAGAGGTCAGCAGAAAATTCAGAGTTAATTTTAAGATTTTGATATGTTGAAATGACATTTGGTCTCAGTGGAACATTGAGGGCAAGCTCAATGAAAATTTATACCACCAAAGAAATCTGGATTAAAAAAAAAAGAACCCTAAAGATAATTAATATCACTTTTACATAGTGCATCAGTAATGCTAAAGCTTAATGTGAAATAAACACTTGAGTCAAGTTCATCTGATGCTAAGATGATTGGGCAATTTATTACAGCTTAAGAAGGACATTGCCACCAGAACAGGAAATAAAGGTTTTAAAAATTGGGGTAATTATTTTCAATCAGAGCTGCTTTCAAGGTCAAATGTTTAATACTAGCCATTATTTTCCCTCTGCTAACTTTGGCAGGCATTTCACATGTCTCATCCATAAATAATTAAAGAAGTAACTGCTGTATCAGCTTAACCTTTGGAGGAAAACTTGAGTGCCCAAGGTAAAGATTTTATTCACATTTTAGTGTCCCCAAAAGACAGCAATATACAGTTTATCTGGCTTAACCAATACTGCTTACTGCTTTCTAATTCAACAATATAAACATTTCCTAATAAGCTTTCTTTGTGATTTATTTTTCCATTTGGACCATACTCAGCTACTTCAGCAAATTGAGACAAATAACAAAACTAAAAGCTCTTTGTAAATGCAACCTGCTAACACAAAAGAAATTAAATGGAATTTAAGCTGCTAGCAGGTCAGGATAAATTAAGGCAATGTGATTTTTTTATTCTACTACTATTGCAACATTTTGAAATGAAGCAATATTGAGAAGAGAGTGGAGGCACTAGGTTTTTAATTTGCTTGTTGTTATACAAAGGTCTGCATCTAGTAACACCTTTATACTAGTCATATATTCATATAAGACTCTATACCATAGACTAGAATGTTGGCATCAAAGACAACCAAAAATAAGTAAAGGAAGTGTGTGGGTTATAACACATTATGCTATTACATTCCCAAATGAATGCTACTTGCAGAGCATCAGCGTCTTGCACTAGAGTGTTGATGGCCTCTGTATTAATCATATTGGGCTTTTCAGATCACAGATTCAGTAAAGATTCTATGCAACTAAGCACATTCATTCCAATTCTGTAGATGTTGAAGTACATGCTCAGCACTTTCTACAAAGCAAAATAAGAGAATAAGAGAATTATGTACTTATTCTATCACTAAGCAAACTTTTGAATCTTTTCTTGTTTTTTTTCTTTTGTTGTGAGTGTGCTTGTGTTCAAATAAATGATCTTTATGAGGGTACATGTAACTTGGGGAGTTAACCAAAGAATCGGTATTTTACAAGTGCTTAAAAATAAGCTGAGCTTGATTTTTACACATCAAGACTTGAGCATAAAGAGGGTATAAATTGAAAGCAAGCCTTGGGAACAGTAAGAGAAGTCACCATAAATTAGAAGAAGAAATCAAGCATAAAGCATTGATGCATGCATATAAAATAATGCTTAAAAAGAAAAGGTGGGGGGAGGAAATAAGAATTCTCTTCAGCATTAGTGAAAAAAACATGGCATTTAAGGACAAAAGGACAAATTCTGTGAAAGTAAATAGCTCTACTCCTTCAAAAAGTGTTTTTGAAAATTCTGCACAGTAATAATTTTACTGAGGCTCTGAGTAAGTAAAAGAAGTAAGCAATGCACTTGTAAGTAATTTAAACACATGTAGTCCTTATTGAAATGTAACAAAATTACAGCTAAATCCCTCTCTCAGGAGCCCTTAGCCTTAAAATTCTATTCATTCTGTTTGCTTTCCATAATTTTAAAATTACTCAGATTTTTTTTACAAAGTCTTTACTATACCTACAAAAGTGGATGTCTAGTCAAAGCTTCACTGTATTAACTCGAATCCTACATTAGTTTCCAGTGTTTCTTGTTGAGCTGCATTTAATGTGTGTATGTGAGATTTGGCTACTCTAGAAACAAATATATCACTGCCTACAACAACAAGAAAAGCAGAGTGGAGAAAGAGTATCTAATAAAAAAATCCAACCTACACAAACTTCTTGCTTAATTGCCTTCTGCTGAAAGTAAGGCAGAAAAGTTGTTAAAACCTTTCTCTTGGCTCTGGTCACAAATGAACAACGTTCACACTTACAGACATTCTAATGGAGGTAATAGCTTCACTACTGCACGATAGTAGTCAGTTATTACTAACTATTAAACAATCTACTGGGAATTGACTTCTGAAAACCAACGCTGTACATAGTATTCTAAAACCTGGTGCCTACTGGTTCACATTACAGCAGCCATTAGGGAATATATGTTGGCATACCACTGTCTAGATTTATAAAAGAACCTCACATTAACATGGTGTCCATTAAATAATTCTGTAAGGATGCATTACAATTCCAGTCTTCAGGACAGGGTTAAACGTAGAAACTTATTTTCACATCTTTCCTCTCTGGAACACAGAACTTTAGAAAGCAGCTTGCTTTTGCCCCAGGAAAAAAAAAATCATGCTCAGGGTTTTCCATATGTCATTCCTTAAAAATGTTTTCTTAATTTAGAATGAAGTCCCCAAATTAAATGAAAGGTGTATTTTGGTAACAATGTCTAGAAGGATGTGGGCTCCCCAGAGAATCTGCTCCCACATGGAAGACCAGCAGTTTTTCTCCAAATCTCTTAGATTTATTCCATAACCTGAAAGCATGTAACACTGTCAGCTTTCAAGACTGGCATAATCCAAAGGTAAAATATGCTAGAACACTTAATGGAGTAATAATTTATCTTGCTGTTAGAGAACTGATATTCATAGATGAGGAATGTCTTTGTTATCCTTTTCAGTAGCACTGACAAATCATTGACAAGAAAACACAAATTAGTCAGTAGGAACAAACCTGGCCGTTGATGAAGATTTTGAATTTTGATGATAAAACACAATAGCTCAGAAGACTGAAAAGAATGTTCTATCATCAGCTCTACAACTTACCTCTTCTTTCTTCAGGCATATTCAATGTCTCAAAAAATAGTCCCTGGAGGCTCCAATGCAATGTGTTTGCAGGGGTCCATCAAAATAGAAACTACCTGCTTCAGCTTGTAGTTTCATTGCAAAGTTTCTTGGATTTTCCTTGCTCACTAGTTTCTAGGCTTTCTTATTTTTCCAGTTCTGCTGCAAAATCACAAGCCACACAGCTGTAAAGAGCTGGACACCAGCTAACATAAAATTCCATGTCCCCATGAAAAACCTATATTGGATTTCCATGACTCTTAAAGTGTTTTTGAACAGTCCGGTTTAAGTCGCTTGATATCATTATAGATGTTAACTTTCAGATTTAACCTGGACCCAGGGGAAGATACATTGCATCATAGCTGTAATGCAGAGACAGTTGCCACATGTATGCAACCTGGTACCATTCATTTAAAAGATTTTTGTAGTTTTTACAAAAGGCATTCTTTCTTTTATTTGCTGCAATCTAGAGCTAATACCTGAGGTGCCATCTGTGACCATAGATCTGGAGGAAACAAAGATCGTAGAATCATAGAATGTTTTGGGTTGGAGAGGACCTTTAAAGGTCATCTAGTCCAACCCCCTTGAAACAAGCAGGGACATCTTTAACTAGGATAGGTGCCATGTGCTAGCCGCCTTGCTCAGATATCCTGCCCTATGGTATATACCCTTTTCCTGGAAATTTCTTAAGGAATTGTGTTGATCTTGCTCATTAAATTATAGAAGTTTTTCATGGTGCTGAAGGTTCAGAGCTTGCTTCCTGTTTGAAGATAAACATGAGAGAAAAAAATGAAATGAAAACTAGAATTAGGACTACAATGGAATAGTGCTAACTTCCCACATGGACTGCTATATATAAACATGCAAATTTTATTCATTGGGTGTGGGAATGTGTGCAGGAAGAGGAAAATGTCTGTTATTAACAGTGGTTTACATGTCTAACTGCATAGATATCTTTATCAATAGTTCTGAAAATCTCACCTTAACCTTTTGCCTTTTAAGGAATGTGACATAGTCATGATAAATCCAACTGGAGTATGCAACTGCTTTTCTAGCTCTCTGGAATCCTAAAGTTCTAGAGAAAACAAGAAGTGAACAAAAAGTTGTTACCAATCTTTAATAAGCTGTTTGCAATTGGACTGCATTTGTTTTTTCTCCAAGTTTCTTGTTTCAATGTACTTTCTTCTCAAGTTCCATCTCTTAAAGATGCTAGAAGTGCATCACCCTAGAGTATACAATGCTCCTCACATCCTCCTTCCACTCCTCCAGGGTATGTCCATCATAGTTCGCTTCAGTTTCAGTGATGAGCCTTCTGCTTTCTTAACAGAAGGATCTCTTCTAGATCAGTGTTAAGCATTCATTTTTCCTGAAAACTACACTATTCTGAATGGCTGGTTTTCAAAGCTGAGATCAAGAGCAGCATAGCAGCCTGCCTCAGTGACTCACCATTTCCAGATATGTAGCTCTTCAGGGAAAAACATTACAACTACACTATTTTGATCACATCGTGGACTTGTTCAATTTCAATGAAAATGTTATGCTTTCTATAGGGTACTACAGACCTATTAAAAAAGCATATAGAACAGATAATTCTACACAATTTTGAAGTCGTTTCTACAGACACCTATTATATTTCTACTGACTTTTATAGGTTAAATCCTTATTATGAAATCCCACTGTGGTCTTTGTGTTCTAGGCAATAAAGCATAATGCACAGCATGTGTAAGTTTTGTGCTTATTGGCTCTACAGAAACAGAACTGCTTATAGAAAACTTTAACAAGGCTTCTGCATCTTTCCTCCTATTGTCCCAAAGGGCTGTTAATTAAGGTGCAGTGAAGAAGGAAAAAAAAAAAAAACAAACACCAAAACATGACATGCATACATTTTCTAGCCACCCACCATCCTCTATTTCTCAGTCTTCTTCTGAGCTGGTTAGTTTTGCCCAGTCATTGCCAGTCACTGACTTTTGCCAGTGGCTGCTAAGCTGTCCTTGCTTTAGACATCCTTACCCACTGAGGTGTTGTGGGTTTAAAGCATACTTCAGTTTTTTAACATTAACTTTTATGCATACATGGGAACAACCCTGTTGGATGTGTTAGAGGCCCTACAGAATCTTTCAGGAATAGCAATGCAAAACTGTGATCTTATCACTCCCTTTAATAGAGGCAGCACTGGATGATCTATGTTGTTACAATATACTTCACAATGTTGAATATCTGGTTAAATTCATTAGCTTATAATTTTTCTGGTGACATGACAAAGAAGAAAAACCACTCTGCTTTTTTTGATGAAATGTAAAGCCATATCGTCCAACAGCAGAAAAACAGACCCTGAGTGATTTTGTTATATAATTTCTTCTAAGAAAGAAAAAGAATACAAAAAGGTATAAAAAAGGATATTTTCTATCAAGAGCATAAACACCTATTCATATTTCCAAAATCAACATTTGGTGGAGAAAAACACACAAATCTTGGAAAGAAATAAGACCATGTACAAAAAATAAATACTTCAGCACATTTGAGATCATGTGCGTGATAAAACTGTTTCCCTAGACAGACAAAGTGTGAAATTCATGTCATGGTTCCTAGTCTAAATAATTTCAGTTGGTCACCATTCAGCATGTAGCCTCGAGCAGAGCTCTTACCAAAGTGCTTACCATGTTCTAGTGCACAGAAAATGTTTCTTCTTGTCCAGCATTTTCCCCTGATGAAGCAAAAGATTAATAGGATTAGATGCCTTTCCTTGGATCAGTTTGGCAGTGGTTCAACCTTTTTGTGGCTTGTGAACACTTTACTGTTTTTCAAACATTTCTCCTTTCATTATTCCACCTTTGATCGGCTTTGTGTCTCCCAGTGGCCGTCCCCCTTCTCTGCCCCTTGAAAGAGCGATATTGCTTTGAAAGCATCTGAAGACATTTTGAACAATGTCTCCCATTGGCTTCTGCTTGAGGGCAAAAGATTAAATACTCAGCCAACTGACAACTGCCTCTCTGTAAAAACACATTTTAAGAGAGTTCTCACACAAGATAATTTTTGCTTATTCCTGATTTCTTCCTACATCATTTCTATTTCCTGGTTAAAGCAAGTACACTTGTAAGAATTCATTTTCATAGTGGGGTGCTAGGGCACCAGCAATTAAAGAGAAAATGTAACTCCACTTTCACTTAGAGAGGACATAAAAATGTTATTTACTACAAAGAGATGTCCTCATTAAGACTACCAAAAGTACAGAACAAGCACAAATTTCTGTGGACTGTGCTCCTGAAGACTGAAGATATGGTAGTCAGGTCATGCCCATCAGTCTCATAGCTGAGTGTGTTCAACCCTGTAACTTGGCTATTATTCTCTTTACCTGGAAGCAAAGGTAGAGCTAATACCCATGTGCACAGACACACATTGAGTGTCCCTGATTTCTAACCTGGAACAGACTCTCTGTAACATAATTACAGCAAAATAAGACCTGGAGTCCAGGCTTCACAGTAAAGGTGCTGTGCATACACTTGCTGGACCTATCTGGACATAGGCAACCATTAGTCCTGGTTCCGGTTAATATGTAGCCTGCACTAGATATGTGCAGAGTGTCCCTCGCAGTCCTGGGCATCCAGAAAATTCACCAGTCCAGCCTGCACTCTTTTGTAGACATATGATCTAAATTCCAAAATGTCCAGATCAAGCCCCTGGCAAGTCTAACTGCATAATCTTGCCAGTTGTTTAACTGTGTTTCACACTCCTATTTCCACCCATGCTCAATGACAAGATGATTTTAGGCATTTCCATTACCCAGATTTTGTACAGGTCTTGTAAGTATTCAAAGGAAAGTTGCTGTGCCATGCAGTGCTTCATACAGTGAGAGTACTGTACAAATAACAATTAAAAATATGCTCTTATTTTATTTAGCCATGCTGTTGTCTATCTGAATTGGATTTACTTAGGAGAGCTAATTGTTTTTATGCATGGGAGCACATACATACACATTCATACAACGTAAGTAATTAAAACTGTCTTTTCACTCTTTGTGCTTTCTACCAACATATTGTGTGCTTTTGTGTGATCAGTGGTATAAATTAGAGTGTTTCTCTATGTGTCAGTTCTGCTTTAGTGTCTGAATCATAACACTGGTGTGACCTTTTGTCTTTCCTCTACTGTAGGAGTAGATGTATATTGTGGGCAAGTCCCAGAGCAAGAAAGCCTAGGATCTTTCTGGAGATTTGTCATGCTGGTGGGAATACTGTCTACAAGAAGAGCTGAGGTACCCACAAACTCTAGATGGCCTCCACAGCTATAGACCAGAGGCCAAATTCACACAGGCACTCTGACATTTGTTTCCATTCAAAATGAAAATTAAAAAGAAAATAAAAATCTGAGTGAAGAGAGGTTGATAACTAATTCCAGAGCCATCAGCTGGGAAGGCTGTCCAGCAGCCAGGGAAGCTTTGCAAATCCCAGCTGGACACCCTCCATGCTGGTCACGCAGGGCAGAAAATAGGATCTCTGCTTTCCAGGCAAGCTGTAATCTCCAAGAGTTCTCAGTGATGATTCTACACTTTTAAAGCACCAAAGGGTCTTGGGTCAACCTCAACAAAATTGCTCACCTTGTTTAGATTATATGTGTCCCTGGAGGTTTTTAAGAAGAGGATAGATGTGGTTCTTTCAGGGGATGATTTAGGGATAAGAGTAGTGTGGGGCTATCGGTTGGACTAGGTGATCTTAAGGGTCCTTTCCAACTGTAATGATTCTGTGTCTAAGTCCACATTTTATGAATAGGCTGTTGTCCACAGTGAGAGAAGAAGAAACCTGCAGCAACTACTTCCCAGTACAATTACTCCAGTGATAGACCACCTAAAACTCTTTAAACCTTGTCTCTTTTTGTATTTCAAGTAACAGAGTGCAGCCCACGATAGGCATTTTCTCTGTGTATTTCCACCGACAACTGGCCCACTTAACCAACTCTGATGCACACCATAAGCCCAGTAAATTTGGGTTCTGTAGTAAGATTCACATCCATAATACTGTGTCAGAGAGCCTAATTCCTGTTTGAATGCTTTATTTCAGCAGTCTCTTGGGCGCCAGTATTAGAGCTAGGGACCAAATAGGCTTGGTGAATTTGTTGTTAAATATATTCTTTTCATTAGACACATATGTGGCTGAAACTGACTGCAATCAGTGAGTTAGGAAGCTACTGTACTCTCCTGCTTGCACACTGTGAGAAGACATCACCTACTGCCAGCCCTCAAAGGTATGAAAAAAAGCATCTTTTACAAATGAGACTGTTGGTCACACATGCAGAACCTTTTGTGCTACTTGGCTAGGCAGGAATAGCCAGTCTTTAGTGTAGTTCCTTTATCTTCATTTGCACAAATAGCAGCCATTAACCAAGGAGTGAATTCAATCAACTTGTCTCCAGTGGGAGATAAAGTTGAAACCATCTGCTAGTTCTTAAAAGTAATGAGGCAAATTTTATTACAGAGTGATTTGGTTACTGTTGCCCTTCTTTCAGCTCACCCACTGAAGACTTTCTCTCCTGAGAAGGCTTGCCTAAAGTTCAAAATGAGACAGTTATGTCCAACAGGCTGTTTGTAAATATCAGGAAAAAAAACAAAGCCAAAACCTAGAACTACTCAGAGTTGTTGCTCAAAAGTGGCATAACAGTCTTTTGGGTCAGGATTTTAACATATATGGATCCAGTCTCCAGAAAAATCTTGCAAGATATTAATTTTCTTTAGGATTTTTGTTTCCCCTGTTCTTGTCCCATCTTGCTTGTATGACAATTTTCCTGCAATATAAAATGTTTTAAGAACTAACATGAAAATTACACATGATCTTCTGGCTGCATTCTATTACAAAAACCACAGTTTAGCCAATGTTATGTATTACAGTGTTTAGACATCTTCACTGCATTCACCATAGCTAACTATATTTTAAATAAACTCACATGTTAATGCTAGCTCAGACCTCCCAGATGTTGATACTGGCATCAGTATGAATATCCTTGTTAATTCTGCTTTTTTAAGCAGTCCTAAGAGGTCTGGCTTACTTACTCTGACAGTAAATATATGGGCAGAGCCATGTACTCTCTGAAATCTCATAAAAATCTTCAAATTCCTTTCCAAATCACACCCTAAATGGTTGGATCAACTTAGTCTTTTAACTATGGTAAACATACAACACCCATGTGTTGTGTACATACACAATATGTACATTATAATACAATAAGGCAAACAATGTCTTGATTATTATTAGGTAGATTAAATAATGAAAGTTTATCAAATTGAAAATAATGCAAAAAAAAAATCACATTATCATTCACATTCTCATTCAATATCAGTCTAGAAATGTTGGAGTTAAATTGGTGCAGCTGCTTCAATGTCACAAGGTCTACAATTTTTCCTGCACATTAATGCAAAATAACAAAAAAATTGGATTATTCTTCACAGAACTATTGCCCCAAACTGCAGGTTATTAAGTAGTTTGCCAGTTGCTGTCTGCATGCACTGTGAAAGACTGGAGGGCTACAAGTAGAGATGGGCTTTACTTAAGATAAATGTTTGGGCATAGACTCCCTAAGCAAGAATTAATCACACCTGAGAGAATTAAAAACCTGAACATGCTGCAAGGATTTAAATGATGCAGCTCTGTTCTGCTAAAACACTGACATAAACTGAACAGTGAGCACATTGCTGGTGTTACAGTGGCTTCTGCTTGTAACTGGATACTTCTTTGGCCTCTAAGATTTTTTTCAGCAGTAGGTAAGGTTAAGCCTAAGATCAAACATTTCATTTGTTTAGCCTCCTTTATTCTCCCACTCGAACTTGAGGGGGAATAAAAAATCCTTTTGTAATAAACTGACTGAGCACAACAGCTGTTCATTCTCTTTCCTGAGTGACATGGTTGTGTTAGATCAATTCTTATTTTTCACAGTGATTCTACTGTGGCAGGAAACACTACTGCCTATTTGGAAATTCCATCCTAGCCATACCAGCAAAGAAATGCATTTCAAACCCCTGTCTTCTACCCCTGTTGCAATGTTCTAACATTCAAATTTATGGGAACTGTCTGAATTTCTATAACAGTAATTATTTGCAAATCTCAGGTGGGAGGTCTCCTGCTTTCTTTTCAAAGCATGTATCATGTAAGTAGTTACTGTTCTGTGTTAACTGCTCTTGAGAATAGTTTTCTTAGTCTGAACTTCATTTGAATTTTACACAATATTGTTTTCTTTCCACCTTCACAAGTTCAGAAGTTAAAAAATTATAAAAATCTCCTGAAAAAAAAGACAGTTAACTTGAGCATCTTAAGTTATTTGATAGTAATGGAACATTTCCATCATTTTTTCTGGGCAAAGGTAAAATGAGGGAAATGCAGTTGCATTTATTAGACTGAGTCAACTCTTAATTGGGATTTTAAATAATATAGAAATACCTATATAAATTTAAAAAAATGAAAACTGCTATTTTTCATGGCATTTACATTTCATGGGAAAAGAATCTCTTGGGTAAAGACTTAAGCAATTTAGGAGATGTAGCTTATAGAATAAAAACAACCCCTCAAGTCCAAAATAAGCATCTCCTGTAATAAAAGGTAAAATGGCATATGTTTTATAGATGAAATTATGGATCCAATACACTGTTGGCAAAATGTTGAATATCTATAAAATATAGGAGGTAAAATACATTTGTAATTTAAATATTGATTAACAAAGGCCTCAAGATTTGTATTTTTATAAAGCAAATTGATTTTTCCAGTAATCAAAGCAGACTGCTTACAGTCTTGGCAAAAAGAAATTATTATTTTGCTCAAGAAAACATAAAATAGCTTTGTTTTGTTTTCCTTCTTTTTTTTCTTTTTAATTTATGAGGAGTGGTGAGCAAAGAAAAGGAGGCAGACATTTAATGCTGGGTGAAAAAAAAAGCTAAGAATAAAGCTTTTGTCATTCAAAACAATGAAATCAGAGGAACTTAATTTTATGTGGAGCAAGAATTCAACACGTGGCATCTAGGAATACATATCATGGTGAATGTATATGTTAAGATTCCACATTAGCACTTTTTAGAAGGCAAATTAATCACTCTACCCCATGGGACGAATTAAATGCTTAATAATCTTAGCAGTCTGACTGCATGGTACATGAAGGGTACAAAGATACTGATAATGTCTATGGAGCCAGAACTCTCTTCAGGTTTCAAGTTTAAATAAACCATTCTATGCAATCATCTGTAGGGGGAAAAAAAACCCCAAACCTTGAGTTGTTACAGAGCATTACATTAGTGTATCTGGCTGAACTTGCAGCAATATTAAATATCCTTCAAGAACTTCTTGTCTGGAAAAGCTTTACCACTCTCCCTAATGAAAAAAAAAAGTTGAGCTAAAGTACTTCATTATCTTCTGCAATCTTTCATTCTCACTGACAAATATTTGTCTTATATTGTGTGCTGTTGTGCCATAAAGTTTATGAATCATCTGTAAAGATGTGGGCTGTAGCAAGGGTCTAATGTTTCCTACTGTATTTGTGATATCGTTCCTGTACATCAATGGATTCGAACTTCAGATTTTTCCACTCACAAGGAGCTCCACATATTATGAATTAATTTTCAGACAGTGTTTATTATATGTACTTTAATGATTTCAGACCTTTCTTAACATGAAAGTTCCATTGCAAGTATTGGTTTTTGAAAGGGAATTGTGATATCACAATTAAAGAGGAAATACTTCTAAGAAAAATTGTGTTAAAGGATACTCTTTGTATATTATACACCTAGCTCTTTATTTTAGCAAAAAGAAATCAACTTTCATTCCCTGTTTCTGAAGTTTATGTCCTTATGTACTTATGCCATTTTTTAAATCTCATTACATTCCTCAGTGCCCACAGAGTAGAAATTTAAGCTCCATTTAATACATCTAAGCCCATCACTCTACTAAATTCCAGTGTCACTAGTATGTTGTTTTACAGCTACTTCAGGCAAGATTATTAGAGACCAAAACAGAAACAGGGCAAGCCTGGCTTCCACCTGGAGACCACACATGGACCCTCTGTCTGTGCCTATATGCCTTTACCTGACAAAAGTTTAATGAATGACCCCAAACAACCCCACAGGCTATTGGCCAGCTGAGCAATGTTTAAGGAGACAAAATACCACACTTTGAATTTCTGGATTTGTGTATAATAAATAATGAAGTCATTTCAAACATCTGTGAGGAACTCAAGTAGCCATGATGAAAACACTGGATTATATATCTATTTAAATAGAAGCTTAAATTCACACCAATAGAAACTAGGTTATCATAGACTCATAGGACTAAACAGGACCTCAAAAAGTCACTTAATACCTTCTGATACAGAAATGTAAGATTAGTTATGCATTTCTCATTTAAGGAAGTGTTTTGCCTAAGCCACCCCAAAGAAATGTCTTAAATTGTCACAGCAATGTCTTTTTTATCTTTCTTAATTACAAAAATCTAAACCCAGATACCAATAATCTTACTGTTATCATTCAGAATAAAAAGGTTGATCTAAATTTTGGAGACAGAAACAGCCTGGTTCGCTATACAGGAAAGGAAATCTTTCCCCTCTCTGTCAAAGAGCTGCTAAAAAGCCACTTTGCAGCTTTGCAGAAGCTTAAGGAAACAACCCTTAAATGTGGATGAAAGCTCAAAGAGAAGGTGTGATAAGGTGAGCAAAATATTTTGAAGCAGTAGATCTCGTGGCTTTGCTGCAATTATACACTACTCAAACACTATTCTCTTCCAGCCTCTCTACTACCTTTCCAAGAACCTACTTATTGCTTGAATGAACAAACAGGATTTTGCCTCTGAAAAATGGTATTTTAAAAATGTGACTAAGTAGGAGCTAATTCTTAAAATTAGTCCTTAACACCTACATCAGGAAACCATGACGCAATTGGCTGTTCATCAAAATGTGCTAATGATATATGCAAAGAAAAACAGGTGTTTCCACATATTTGAATACTGAATAGCTAAAAATTTACAAACTAGTTTTCCTAAAATGGCAATACTTTGGGCATAACACATTACTGCAGTTGTCTACCTAAACAGAGTAACTTCAGATGAGCTTCATTAGAAAGTTAAATCCAACCTAGTCACCTCAGGCTCTTTGTAAAGGCAGTAAATTAACAGATACTTCATTTGGTAACAAAGGATTCTTTCATTCTTTAACAGTACTCTAACATCCCTCCTCAGAGTGGTTCATTTGACCTACTTCTCTCCAAGCACCATAGAGAGCCCATCATGATTTGCTCACATTTAGATACATGTGATAACAGAAGCCATCTGAGCAACTGAGTAGGTAACAGCAAAGCTGTACTTGCAGCTCACCAGCATCTTCTTAGGAAAGTGGAGTGCAGTCAGTCCTCCAGCATTCACAATCTCTGAGTCAAGCAGGCCCCAAAATTCATGGCAGAGTCTTAATCATCAGGAGATGATAGATATATCCTGTCACACATGAAAAAGTGATCAAGCTCATTAGTATTGACTCAATGCAGTCTGTGCCTAATCTTGTAATCCCTGTATGTTCAAACCCCTCAGCTTTTAGGTGACTACATGTACTACCAAGGTGAATGAGAATTTTCCTGGCATAGATTTTTCTTAGGTTGGTCTTGGTTTTGGGTTTTTTTTGGTAGGATTTTGTCCTCCATAACATGATATAGTTATTTCCACACTAAAATAAAACTGCTACTAACATAATCAACAGTTCACCATTTGTAAACTGAATAGCCTGCTGCGTTTCACACTAACTGAAGTTCCTTCCTGCTGAAAGCCAGGCATTTTTATTGCTGGACAGCATGTGTAGGGTAATAGAAAAAAGGAATTCTTTTTTTGATGTCAAAGAGAAAGTCATTTAGCTATCAGAAAAGCAAGATATAAGAAAGCTACTGATTGTGTTGTTAGGGTATATGTCATCTGAATGTTTTAACAGGTCAAAGAAGGGAGGGGTGGTCTAGTGGTTAGGATTCAGCGCTTTCACCACGGCCCAGGTTTGATTCCTACTCAGGGAAGCTTTTTTGTGACCTAGTCTAGGGAATCCTGCTCTGGCAGGGGAGTTGGACTAGATGAT
This sequence comes from Galbula dea, assembly GCA_013399015.1. Lineage (NCBI taxonomy): Eukaryota > Metazoa > Chordata > Aves > Piciformes > Galbulidae > Galbula > Galbula dea. Next base: position 119,720 of record VWZX01004113.1, on the reverse strand, counting down.
ATTTCAAGGTTCCTTACAATCCCTGACATTCTGTGATTCTGTGACAAAAATATGAAAATATAATGCTAACACAAAGGTAAAATCTAACATTTCTGCCATTATAAAAGAATTTTAATTGATTTTACATTATTCCTAAGTAATTTCATCTATGTTTTAGTGTATTGAACAGAAAACTTTAAGACATGAATTATAAAGAAAAGCAACTTTACAAAGAAGCATGATATCATTCTCCTTTTTTGTCATTTATGCAGTAAATGAAATAGATCATAGAATCATAGAATCACAGAATACTCCAAGGTGGAAGAGACCCACAAGGATCATCTATTCCAGCTCCTAACCCTGAACAGGACACTCCAAGAATCACACCATATGTCTGAGAACAATGTCCAAGAACCTCTTGAACTCTGTCAGGCTTAGTGCCGTGACCACCTCTCCAGGGAGATTGTTTCAGAGCCCAATCACCTTCTTGGTGCAAAACCTTTTCCTAATGTCTAAGCTAATCTCACCTGACTCAACTTCATGCCATTACCTCTAGTCCTATCACTATCAACAATACTAAAGAGATCAGCACCTGCCCCTTTACAGCCTCTCGTGAGGATGCTTAAGACAGCAATAAGGTCTCCCCTCAGCCTCCTCTTTTCCAGACTGAGCAAACCAAGTGACCTCAGCTGCTCTTCATAAGGCTGTGAAGGTAAGGCTTCATAAGATGTGTCACAAAACAAACTTTGTCAGCTCTATCCCTCTAAAAACTTACTACTAAACATGACTGGGAAAATGTACAAGTTATATAACATCCAGGGTAACAATAACAAATCAGATCAACAGAAATTCTCATGTGTATAAAGTACATCCTAGTCAATTATTTAAAAATCCTTTTGATTCATGTTAATTATTTTTTCACCATAGTACATAATGTCCTGATATTTCCAGGACTTAAATTTGTAAGCACTGCCCTGTACACAGCACTGTGACTGAAGTGCAGTATGCACCTTATCCTGACAGAAACTAGTTCAAAGGCTGATGCACTTGATGCCTGAGGATTCTTTGTTTACTTGTTGCCAAACTTTTGAGAAGGGAATAGTATAAAAAAGATGCTGGTATGAAGCCACTTCAATGACTTGTCTTCACAGAAAACAAAACAAAAAGCCTTTTAGTAAGTATTTAGGAATCTTCTTGTCCCCAAACAGCACAAGCGAAATTAAACAATCCTCCCAAGAAAAGATCTGCCGTCACAGGTATCTTTGTATTACTGCATAGGCTCTGTGAGCCTTTCAAGTGTGCAGTGAACAGATGGAGATTGTTACAAGCTTTTCAAACCAGTATTTACTGCAAACTTTCAGGCAATCTGTCATGTTTTTTGTATTCCCAGGGACTTTTTAAGTTCTTGAAAAGGGACCAAAATCATGAATGTTCCTTACTAATCCACCTCTACTTAATTCAGAAGCAAACTTTTATATTCACTATCAAAAATGTGTTTTAAAAGGTGAAGGAAATTATATGATCTTGTCAAACACATCAAATAACTTTTGAAGATGGAGCTACATTAACTGTTGGGTTCAGAGAAAGCAGACATTGTAAAAAAAAAGACTGGTTCTTCTCCCAGAGAAGTCATATTTTTTTCCTCCAATTAATGACAAGGCTTACTGAACGCAGCAGTAGAATAATATGCAAAACTCTACAGTTTGTTACCTGCTGTTCAGTCAATGAAAGTGTTCTCTAATCCAGCTGAGGCCTGCGTTACTTTCAAACTGTCCAAGCTAGGGAGCAAAAATTGTTGTGCCTTTACTAGCAATATACTTATTTTACCTCTACTTAAGCTTTCATGCAGGCTTAGATTGTATCTCTTCATCTACATATCACTGCAATTTTTCCCCTGACATTTTTCATAGCAACAAACAAGCAAGAAATTAAATATCTCCCTTAGAGGCACTCACATAGGTGTGTATTCTTCTAATCCTTGTTACTTCCTATCAATAATAACTGCTACATTTTTTTAATAATATAAAAATTTCCTTCAGAAATTACATCACTTCAACTTTTCTACAGTCAGAACCATGATTTAAAAATCAGAAAATTAAGATATGATCACTAACAAATTTATCTTCCCAATTTCATAGCAATGAGCAAAATATAGTTTAAATTTATGTTCATGTGACAGTTGTAAAATTCATGGATTCTTTTTCTAAACCTAATTTCACTAATGAATCACTGCATCTGTCAGCAGATAATGCCAGTTGCAAATTGCTGACAGGCAACAACAACAACAATTCAAGAAGATTCTGTCACAGGGTTTCCTACTCTTGATAACAACATCATTGATATCCCCTATTTCCACTTGTACCTGGAAGGAGAAAGGGGTCATCAGTGGAATATTTTTGTTTATCTAACCAGCAACAAACAGCAACCATCTAATAGCTAAGGGTACCCTGACAGATCATTTAAAAAATCACAATCAGTGGATCATAACCCATAAAAATAATAAAAGTGCCCATAGCACACTGGAGGCCAGACCCTTTAAATGACAGAATGGTTTGACAGATGAAAGCAGAAACTGCCAGTCTCAGTAGCCACAATAATATGACATTAGCATCAGTGTATTGCATGCCTTCAGAAAAAGGTTTGCGTGCTGAAGATCTCTGCTGTAAGTTCCATAGTGTTTGACAGGCTGGAGATACTGGGGGGAGGGGGAGTTGTTATTCATTCATATTCACATGATCATTTGGAAAAAAACAACCTACTGCTATTTTTCATCACGCTCCATCTTATGCCCAAGGAGAACCCAGTTTGGTTTGGAGAATATATGGTGAAGCTGCAAAACAAAAGTAAAGCCAGCTCACACACTGAGCAGGTGATGAAAGTCAAATTTCCTCATCAATTATTTCTAATGCTCTTGGGCATACACTGGGCTTTGTTGCTAGTGACAGAACGTTGTCTGGGCAAATCTGTCCTACTGGCCCAAGGGTAAACTCCCTATAATAGCCAAGCAACCAAAAACATAAGGAAACAGCATGTGTGGTCTTGACAGCCTTTCAAATCACCAGTCCCAGAAGACTAAATGATTGACTACCCAAAGTCTTTGAAGTTTCCTAGGTAATTCAATATAAATCATGCAGCTCAGCCTTAGAAATCATACTGATTCATCCTGGGAAGGAGATAGATATTCGGAGTGCTCTCACACTGAGACAGAGCAGCTACAGTGATAACTGTCCAACAAGGTCTGGAGAGGTCACTTCAGAGATTTTACTTTTCCATGGGATCAATAAAAATCAATAATAATGCACTAAGTTATAAAGTAAGTTGAAAGAATTCATATTTTAATGTACAGCTTTTACAATTCTAGCAGCAGTAATCCATCTAGCATGTACCAACCAGAGAAAAGCTTAGCAGCTTGCTAGGATTTTAGTTGGCATTGCACTGTAAGGGGATTTTAAACTTCTGTGAAACTACATTGTTACCTGAAACATGTGAACTTGTTCAGAAATCATCTAGATTTTTCAGTTCTAAGAATGCCCACAGGCAGCTGAGGATTTCTATTGTTTGATAATGTGCAGCATGAAAAATTTCAAATGGACACTTGTTTTCCAAATGGTAAAACTACAAGTATAGTAAAGGCTATCAAATGCCTAGTGCCCCATAAGGTTATTGCAGCCATTTGAAGCTGAGGTCTACAGAATGATAAGTTACTTGACCAAATAAAATCTTTTCTCCAGCTGCCTTACAGTGTCTGCCCAAAATGGTCCAACTGAAGCTATGTCTGCTGGCTGGTAACATTGCAGAGAGGCTGCAGAAGCTCCCCAGGGACTGCTCCTGCAGATAGAAACAGCAGAGCACTACTGTGCCTGCAGCTACTCAGCACAGCAGACAGACAGTACAATGCATGCAGAGAGTTTCAACCAGGCCATCCTGGAGGATAAACAGGCATTTTATACATTCCCATCCACTACTTAGTGTGTATCCATAATTCATGGTGCAACAGATACCTCTAGCCATATTTCAGATGCTAACAGTTTCCTCTGAACAACATTTTAGAGATTGTGGAAGTTTGTTCATCGAAGTTATTTGTTTATTATATACACCCCTTCCTGGTATTACCTATTCACCACAAAATACTCTAATCAGAAAGAATCTCTCTATCCACAGAGCAGAAATAAAGAGAAGTTTAGTAAAGAATATTTAGACATTGATAAAAAAAACCAAAGAAACAGGATGTAATAGTTAAATAATTTAATAAATAATTTAACACATTAATAAAAAGGCATCTGGTTCTGGCTATCTATTAATGGCTCAGTAAAGAAGAAAAAAAAACCCTTGCCTTTCAGTGTACAGCATGGCTATAGTGTTCTTTCATCATTTTACAGTTTAGGCTTTATTTTCAGGTACCCTGTGTGACTCATGGATACAGGATGCCCACAAAAAGCCCTCAGAGAAGTTATGGAGGACATTTTCTACTAGCTGTTTAGGACTAACAGTAACCTAGTCCTGCAAAAGAGGTCTCCATGAAAAGCTAGGAGAAATACCTGCATTGGTCCAACGTTGTTTATTCAACAAAAACAATGCCCTATTTCTACCCAAAGAAAGGAAATGCAGGAATATGCCTTTCATGCACACAATTCTTACACCAAAGTTCACTTCTAGGAAAGCATAAATCCTTTTTGGAATCACTATACTTGAAAAGTCCTCAAAGAAAAACTATCCTCAAAAAAATAGATAATGAGTCTTTTAGGCTTTTAACATTAGTACAGTCTTGCTGAGTCATTTTACTCACAACTTATGTTTCCATTCTCATTCATCTAGGATGTGAATCTTCTTTGGGAAGTTGTTGCAGTACAATCCCTTCTTAGATATTTAATCATTTTATACATGTCTCCTCTCTGTTCTCAGCCAGTTCCGCAACAGTTGAAATCTATTGACTCATTTACTATTTATTGAAATTTGATGAGGATTTTTATTTACTCTGTTGTTTTACAGTTAAATATATGCACAAGTTTTTTCTCTGTAAAGTGATTTCAAGCACTACAGTTAAGGTCAGAATGTAAATAAAGAAATTGATTAAATGTCAGGTTACTTAGATTAACTATGTCTTAAAGGATTCTTAAAGATTGACAAAATGCTTTCATGTATCCTAAAAATAAATAAAAGTAACAAATTTAGTATGCTGGGAAAGAAAACTGCAATATGTGAGGTTTGAACTGAAATCTTCATTTGATTTACATGTATAAAAAAAAAGCAAAAGGGATGTTCAGAAAAGTTGGACAGGTAGAAGTGAAAAGAATCTACTTAAACTGGAAAATTTAAACAATTCAGTTTAGGGTTTGATACATTATATTTCTACTTATGACAAAGTCATCTTTCTTTTACAACATTATTCCATCAAACAAAAGGGGGCTCTGGAGTACAACAAAATCAAAGGCTGGAGAATATAATTTGTGATGCAGTGTAATGTTAAGCTCTTTTGTGTGCAAAAATCAAGAAATCCAACTGGGATCATGCCTCTATTTTAATAGTATGTTATCCATAATATAAAAGGAAGATATCACCTTGTACATTTCTTTCTCTACTGAAGGAATAGGTTAATTAAAATCCCTCACTACTTAAGCACCATCATGAGGGAAGAAAGAGGTGATTAACATTTCTTTGTTAACAGATCTTTGTTAACAGACCTATAGTATTTTCCAAATGGCATGGGTCAGGCTATGTGAGGAAGACAAAATGGACAACTGACTTGTTTTCAGAACTAGACTCTGTTTTGCCTTAACTCCACTCACAGCTACAAAAATTACACTGATTTTTAGCAAAAATACCTTCCAGAGTTGATACCAGGCATTGCTTAGGAGGAATGAGAGAGTTAAACAGTCAGAACACTGGGCAACAGAGATTTTTCCAAGGTGCACAGAGGTGTAGCAGCTTGCTATCAATGTCAGTGCTTTGTACAAAGACAAGGTCCTCAGCTGATCAGTTAATAGCTGAGAGTGAACAGCAACAAAAAAATATCTACAGCTGCAGCACATTTTCTCCTGATCTCATCACCCTGGATGGAACTCAGAATTGCAGCTTCCACCTCAGCTTAAGTTTAAACTAACATCAGAAACCAGGAGATTTTAGGATTAATAGCATACCCTCACAGAAACATAAAGATGCCATGAATATATCATATACTGTTTCTGAATCTGCACTGTAGCTGTATCTCATTTTTGCTTTGTACTGAGATGTGGTAACAAACTATCCTCTCACTTTTCACTGCCTACTCTGAACCCCTGTATATTCTTGGAGAAAAGTCAAGCTCTACTCTGAGAGGTCCTTGACACCAGACAATTGAGGAGGTAGCGCAGAAGTTTACACTATCAAGTGCACTCAGCCATCAAATGTCTGTAGACCTTAAGCCTACAGGTGGCCTGGGTGCATTTTAAAACATTTTCTTGTATATACACTGGTTCCTACAAAAAAATCTGCACTGAACCTAATCTGCACTTGCATTTGAAATACAAGAAAAACCATCATAACAATCTTCCTTCTCCTCATGAGAAAAGAAGCATAAGCTAAGCCAATACAAGAAGATAATATCAGGGGAGTTGGACCAGATGATCTTTCAAGGTCCCTACTAACTCCTAATATTCTGTGATTCTGTGACATGAAGAGAACTTTCTTTTGGATTATGTTTATGTTAAGAACCTGGCTGTTAGTGGAAATTACACTAGCAGAAGTGCCATCACTAGCGTTCAGCCTTGTTCCAAGTTTGGCTGTTAATTGCAGAATGTTCTAACTATAGAATCCTCCTGTGAGTTTTCCAGTCATTTAAGGATTTTTCTTAATTTCCTGTATTACTTAAAGTAATACTACTTTACAAAGGATGAGGGGAAAAGATGTGAAGTCTCTATTTTATTGTAGATGTGATTGCTGTGTGAACTTCTAAAAAGCCTGTTACATCTCTGAAACTTATTAAGTTTTCAATTCATTTTTTTATTAGTCCCTTTGTTAAGTGTGCAAAAAATCTGGAAACAAATCAAGAGGAAGAGTGCCATGGAAATATTAATTTCTCACAAAAAATCTATAGATTTAAACAGAATATGTTCCCTAATATTTACTTTCTCCTACCACTTAAGACCTTGTAAACCAGTTTTGCTAAACGTATCAGTTTCTCATACCTTCAGAAGGATGGGGTAAACTTTTTGAAAGAGATCTAGAGGGAGATTCCCTTCATTTCACTTAGGAGGGATTGGCTTCCTATGCAGGGAGACTTCATAGTGAGCAAGGTATTAAACCACTTGGTGTGCCAAACTAAGATGGTGTAGCCCCGAACCTGTACAACATGTACATCCTCCTCCAAATTCAGCACAACAAATCAACTCCTATCTTAGAGATAAGTGCCATGGAAATGCATATGAATATGCCAGTTGATTTCACACTCTCTGATTCTCAGGCTGTTGCAGACTGTCTCTTCTGGCTGATTTAGTTCAACAAAGTATTGTTTTCTAGTAATGATATTTTGTCAGACAATATCTGGCCAATTATATTAATAACCTATTGAGTCATTAGCTATACTTCAGGCATTTGTCCTGGTCCCCAGCTCAATAAACCCTTTCAGTGTCATTTTCTGTATGTGTGTTGCTTTGTAAACTTAAAAAAAATCCAAACCAGAAACCCACCATTTTTTTTGGCAGCACTAGGAGTCTAACACTTAAGTGTAATTTTTTTTTTAACCAGGTAGGTTATGTAAACACATAGCAACTTACATGTCACATATAAGTCCAATACAAGATGTCAGCTACTTAATATCCCAGAGCTTTGAAATCAATAACAGCAATTATGCACACATGGAGAAGAACTGCTCCCCTTTGGTAACTGATATCTTCTATAAGCAGGTACTTCACATTTTCCAGCAAAGTCAAATTCCTACCTTTACTACTGACACTGGTTAGAGTCTGTCTATGAACACATAACTAAATGTCATCTCATTAGCAGCTCTGGGTTTTGGGAGGACTTTATATTTATGTGCATTTAACTACTTTCTTTGAGTCCACTAATTTATAGCTACATTCTCTCCAGATGGAAAAGTTTAATCTAATCTATGCCCTATGTTCTATACAGCTCATGACAAGGTTTTAAAGGTGTTTGAGAGAGAAGAGGGGAGAAAAAGCATTCTGGGAGAGCTTGTGAATGATTAAAGTATCAGCAACTCCAGAAGGAACAGGAGAATGTTTGGCATGCTACTTATGCTTTTTATTATCAAACAAACAGGAGAAATAAACTCCTTTCTTTTGCACTACTTTGGGTCCAGTAGTGTTCATATGGAAGCCTTGTGAACAGTGGCAGCAGAGATAAGCTCAACACTTGATACACTGTTTTTGCAAGTTTCTGTTGTTTCACCCTGTCTGTGTTCCACCAGCAAGACCAGATCATAGAGGTTGAAACATCAGGGCTGCCTCCCTCCAATTTGTTAACTCTTTTCTTTGAGCTACAGGTTTGTAGGTCAAAAAGGTGATGAAAACCATTGTCTCACCTACTAGCAGCATTTTTAGGGAGAAAAGAGCATAAAGCAATTGAGAATATGAGGAGGAAGTTCCAAACTACCTATACTTTCTTCAAGTTACAGGCCTAAAACCAGATGATGCTACACCTTTCTACATTTGTACCTTCTGCTGGTGAAGCATCAGTATGCTGCCTATTGTAAATCTCATTTTTAGGCAGAAGTTCTTAGGCATCTACATCAGATTTTCAGCCTGGAACTCAGGCTCCCAGGCAATGTCTAGGTGTAGCAATTTTGAGTCTCCTGGTGCTCAACTTCTGGGGCACCTTGCTACTCAAAGAATAATGCAGCCTTAAAAAAAATTACTGTTTTCAAAGTACAGATTTAAGTGCTAAGATTTAAGACCTAATCATTAACATATTACATCAATCACACTCAAGAAAATCCATACTTTAAACCACCAAGATTCTATATGGAAGATTAAATCAATAGTTAAGAACTGAGGATTAAATCTGTTGTTAACTGTAATGTAGGCAGTTCCAGTCTCCACATCTCAGAGGACAGACTTCAGTTAGAAAGGGCACAGAGAAATGCAACTAAAATCACTGAGGAGATGGAGCAGCTTTTATTGTGTGGAAGGGTTAAACAGTTTGGATTTGGAGGAGAGATGCCTGAGGGGAAACAAGGGAAAGATTGTCAAAAACCTAAAGAAGGCAGATAAGGTAAGTGAAGGGCTGTTCTTCCTCAAATGCTTATGTATAGAGAACTACAAATGGTCACTTTGAGATACAGGGCTCCTTCCCAAAACAGTCAACAGTTCAAGCCTGAAACCTGATGCACTCAGACAGAACAGGCAGGATCAGAGGCATGTATAATCTCTGAAAAGAATGTAAGTAAAAATACACTCAGATATCCAAGCCACTATTTTTCTCAAAAAAACAACCGATGTAAAAAGCAGGCATCTTGCTTACCAAAAGGAATGTCGGGTTTTGATAATTAAAACATCATGCATGAATTAGGAAGTAAGCATCATCCAAAAGAAAGATCATTTGAGGCTAATGGGAAGTTCACAGCTTCTTGATGGTTNGTTGGGAAAAAAAAAAAAAAAAAAAAAAAGAAAAAAAAACTGAGCTAGGAAAGGGCAAAAGGAAAAAAGCCCTGCTAATTACTGATTGTGACTTTTCTGCTCTTTAGTTTTCTGATAGTTTTCACTTTGATCTTAACAGAGATAATCATGAATACCCTAACCTGACAGACAATGTGTTAGGCTGTGCATTTAGTTTTATTCTCTCCTGTTAGCTAAAACTGTACAGACACCAATTATATTATCTATACCAGCATCAAACACAGCATGGCCTATTGTTTAGTGCGTTAGTGATTATGAATACCAAAGCACACTTTGAAAAAGGACTGTGATGCAAAGCTGTGTTTCCACTTTACTTGAACTGTTTCTGAGTAGAAACACATTGTAACTTGCAATGTAGACACTTTCTCAGGAGTATTTTTACTAACTACAGGAAGACACCTGTGTTGTGCTTCCTTCTCTAATTACAAAAGGTCAAATAATTCACCATATATGAGTTCTTTCACTTCCTGTCATTTTCTGACATAATGATTAAGTGTGATCTATGATTCATTCATGAAAACCATTATAAAAATAATAAATATAGCAGTTTGTCAATTTTTGATAAAACTGCTAGAAAAATCTGTTTGGAAAAAGTAAAACCAGAGCACAATGTTGTCAGGCAAAATGTATTGGCTTTCCATCCACATGTGAAAACTTTATAATCATGTCTTCTACAATTGCATTTTAGGCAATGCCAGTGTTAAAAAGAACTCAGTCTTCAAGCAAAGACAGAAGTGCCACAAGAACAGAGAGCAGGAAATTGAATGCTTCAGTGAGGAACAATTAAGGTTAAAAAGACATTTTTATACCATATTAGGGATAGTGATAGATGAAGAGTCATATTTTTTACACGTGACATTTCTTTACACAGTAAGGGGGTTATAGAAATTAAAGCAATGTTTGAAAATGAAGTCACTTGACTGTTACTGTACTGGTTATTGTTAGTTTTCTACACGAAATACATGAATTTTAAAAATGAAACTGAAGGTTAAAGTATTTGAATAAGAAAAAGAGAGCATTTCTAAGAACATTTTAAATACGAGGTGAAGAAAATTGTTTTGGAAAACCTTCATTTATCTGAACTTCCGAACTTGACTCAGTCCTGAAAAATGATATGTATCAAACTCAGTTTGATGCAGCCACACATGTCTGTGTAACAGTGGGCAGGGACTTTGGAAAGCATCTCTAGGAAGGGTAATTGAAGGACCTTGGGCAGTTGGGGTTTCACATAAAAGCCCATGTGCTCTACAGTATCCTCAGCTGTTAGAATCTTTAGGACATATAAGACTGAAGACACACAGCCAGGGACTTGGGTAAAATCCAGGTTTCAGGCATTTCCATGGGCCTTACTTCACAGGAAGGAAGGCAGGTAAGAAGGTTGAAAGTAACATCTATGTGGTCCTAAACTCCACCCTGTACATGAAAAAGAAAATCACAGAATCATAGACTAGCAGACTTGGAAGGACCTCAAGGATCATCTCGTCCAATCTTTCGTGACAAAAGCACAGTCTAGACAAGACAGCCCAGCACCTGTCCAGCTGAATCTTAAGTGTCCAATGTTAGGGAATCCACTACTTTCCTGGGGACATTATTACTATGACTGATTGTTCTCATTGTGAAAAATTTTCTGTCTCCCCACAAGTAACTTGTACACATTACCCCTCATTTCATTCATGTGACTTCTTGTAAAAAGGGAGACTCCATCTTCTCTGTGAAGTAAAGATTGTCCTTCCAACTGCTAAAATAAAATCATACAATTTTATTTCATGTTTGGGAGCACATGGAAGAGGTTGGGGGATCCAGTACCCTGATAGTATCTGTAAGCTTTGAAGTGGCTAGCTAAAGAATATGCAAGTGCCAAGTTTAATGAAAAAAGTCACCATTGTAACAACACAGATTAATTTGCTAAAATTTTAAGTCCAGCCTAGAAAAGAAGTCTTTATGTAAACAGTCTTCCTTCCCCTGGTCCAAAAGCAAAATAGCTAATGTTACCCTTTACTAAAAACATACAAGCAATGGCAGAAGAGGTTGAAAGGCTTTAGACAACCCTGTATGAAAAGATTTTCACAAAGGAAGGATGCAGTGAGTCTTGCTTTCTGCTTTCGTCTTTATTCATGTCCTTTAACAACAAAAGATAATTAAATACTGAACACAAGGTGTAAGAGAATGAAATATCTACGAAGTGGGATGAAAGATTTATTACAAGGACATACAGAGGGAGATCTTTGATTACAAGCATCCTTGAGAATCATTGTAAAGAGCAAAAAAGCAAGGTGTTAAGCCATAAATCCCAAATAACTACTATATTTTACTAAAAGAGACCCTCACTTTGACATAATTTAACTAAACTAAGCTTTTGTGGCCTTTGTAAGGATAAACAGCATGATCAAGGGTTGTCTGTAAGCACACTTGCAACTTCTTTAGAGAGGTTGTCACATCAAGAGAAAAGAGGTTTTCAGATATTTAAAGGGAGGTACTTCTGAGCACAGTTCATTAGGAGTCCACTTCATCCAAGACAAGTTGCTCTGGAAGATAAAAGTGTGCAGTCAGACCTGATGCTCAGATTTTTTGATCCCTGGGCAAGGATTTGTTCATACTTTGGGTCCCACAGAGATACCAATTCACTGTATAAAGTGTCCAATTGTAATTGACTGCATATATGCAGTAGGTTTTCAGACAGACTGCCAGTCAGGCACGTGCGATGCTCCCCCTAGAAGTGTCACACACAGTGCTTACGATGGATCAAGTCCATTAAACCACAGGCTCAGCCATGCAGGGGAGGAGAGCTGCTGCAAATGCTTCTCAAGTGCTTTCATCTGGATCTCGTCACTGCATTGCACTCAGTTGCAGGATTGTTGGGTCTCCAATTATTTTCAGTTCTAGTGTTGGGCTTTTTCTTCATTGAGACTTAGTTTTTCATCCTTCCTCCTTTCCCTGAGCCATTTTCCCTTTGATATGCCTTCAATATCTGCCCTTCTTCACAGTAGGAGGCCTTTCTCAAAATGAGCTGAGTCTGATTATGCAGCACTTGGATCTCCCCTAGGTCCCATCAGCTCTTAAAGAGTTAGGTAGTTAATTGGAGCCACCTGCTTAGAGGTTTTTCTAGCTACTACAATGTGGTAGTTCAGTTTGTCACAATGAGAGATGACAGTGGGAATAGGCCATAAAAATCCTTGGAAGTGAAGACAGGCAGCTTACATTTGATATACAGAAGAGAAAGCATGTGGAGGGAATCAAAGAGAAGGGCTGTATGGTCAATGTGACAGACCTAAAGAAGGGTCTTTGCTATAGTGCTGGGGTAAGACTGCTTTTGTCAAGGGAAGAAGAGGCTACAGCAATTGGGAGGGGAGATGATGATGTGATTTAGTTCTGCAAACGAATAAGAAAACCCAAAGCTGACAAACTTTATTTAGGAAGGATCAGCACAATTTAAAGAGTGTTGATGTAAGGGCTAAAAAGAGAGTAAGTGCTATACATTTGCCAGATATGAATAAAAATTTTGCAGTAATAATGAAAATACTGCAGATCCACAGACTGATGATGTTATGAACATAAAGGCTCAGTCTCTTTCTTCCCACTCTTTTTCTCCACCTATTTAAGTCCCTCTCTTCATTTTATCCTCTACTTCTAAACTCTACATATTGTGTTCAAGCAGCAAGATCAAAATGAGAAATAGTCTCATGTTTTTTTCTAGGTAGAGAAATACACTACTAACACTGTGGTTTCAACAGTGTTTTTTTAGAGTTTCATTAATAAATATTGGATTAAATCACACACACAGCCTATCTTTTTAAAATTTTACTTGTATAAGACATATAATCCAACATATTAGAATAACATGATGATGTACAGTCAAAACATTCTACCTTCAGTAATAATTCTAATATGAAATTGCCTGTCTCTTGTCAATCCACAATTATAATAAACTTGTAAGATGAAAGACAGGGAGAAGGGAGAAAGAGAAACTGGAAGAAAGAAAAAAGAGGAAATAAAAGGAGAAAAAAGAAGAACAAGGGGAGGGGGAAAGATAAAGGAAAATGGAAAACACTTCACAGTCAGCTACAGGTAGCAGACTCTATGTGCTCGGGTGCTACTGCATTTTATATATTAAAGGTAAGTATTACAGCCCACACAGAAATTTCAGGAAAATTGCAGGCTGCTACATAATCAGGGTTTTTTTCAGAGTAGGATGTAGCTTAATCTAATTACGGACTGCCGAATTCAAGTATCAGCTTTTATGCATCCTGTTTATTGTACACTTGCCAATTATGTCTAATAAAGACAGACAGGTGAAGTTCAAAGGAATAACTCAGAGGGTTAAAATGGGAATCACTCAAATTAGCAAAACTGTATGGCCAAATCATGTTGTCAAAGAAGTCAAAGGGAGCTTTGTTTAAAAAGTCAGTGTGTTTAAGATTAGGTAAATGTGTGTTTCCCAAATAAGAGCAGAAAAAGCTAGAAAGTTTATTTAAATCCTGGTTTCATTTAAGTCAAAAGAATTTTTGCTTTTTTCCCTAGTAAGTTCAGCTTGCTACCCATCTGGTTTTTGTTCTTCCCTAAACATATCTGAAATGCATAACATATTCTGTAACTTTACATCTTGTGGGGAAGAAGACATACAATGTACATGTAAATACACCCATCTGTTTCCCTCAGCCACCTGGCCTAGTGTTCTGTGAGCTTCTACAGATAAGGTGATTCCTAGATTTAGGAAAGGTGGATGGAATACCTCAACTGGATGCCCTCAAGGTCAGTGGGTTATTGTTGCAACACTGGTATCTCTCCCAGGTGGGATAGAAACCCAGAATTCTTTTGATGCTTATTAAAATTTCTGTAGCACTCTTCCTAAGATTAGGATTACTAAATTCATCATTAATTCTTATGTCCTGACTAAATTCCAATTGACATGAAATGGTTCTTTTAGATTCTCCTTTCACTTCATTGGTGCATAGTGCTGAGCAAGTTGCTCTGCACTGCTGAGCAGCTACTCACAGAATCATTACAGTTGGAAAGGACCCTCAAGATCATCTAGTCCAACTGACTTTCATCTTATGGTGGCTGCATGTTAATATCAGTAGAAGCCTACATATTCCTTTCCTCTGCATAGCTTCCCCATTCAGAGACTTAATAATGATATGCAAATTTTCTAATTCTTTGGGAAGATAAAAAACTATATTACTAGCATCTGGATGCTACTGAAAGTCAACAAGGTGAAGTTTCCACTTCAGGCTTCATTTAGATGCCTGCTTCAAAATGTATTGGTAAACTACTAGTGTAAACTTAGCAAGTAACATGGAACAATACAGGACAAGCAGTATATGGAAGTAAGTGGTGCTGAGAACCCTACATCTTCACTAGGCAACAACTCAGGAGTGTCACATCAGATAAAACAGTTGCTCAGGCTTAGCAGCCCAGCACAGCTGTAGCCTCAAGCTGTCCATGTGACCAGCCATCAGGTCAGACACTTGAGTCCTCATTGAGGGTCAGAATGCATTTGGTACACAACAGGGTGGCACTTTCCAGTGCAGCTAGCACTCACCCAAAACACCCTTCAAACCAAACCAAAGCACATTAAGTTGGGATAACTGGGGGATTCACTTCAGCAGTTCATGTTCGCCCCAAACCTGAATGCTACAGTAGATGCAGCCTGTCAGCCAGGTCTCTGCATTCAAAGCACTGATCACTGATACAGGTCATCCTCTTTTTCAGAAGATAAAAAGATACTCCAGAGCTCTGTTTCTTTTTCTGTCTCTTTGTGATGACACTTTGACAAATGCTTTTGTGCAAAGTTCTTAATTACAATAAGCCTGAAGTTAAAGTATCTAACTCCCCTGTTTTCAAATAACCTATTTTGTTTTGAGCAAGACGACAAAGGGATTTTTTAAAGTAGGTTTTCTATTCTTTTTCTATAGTGTTACAAACTGTTATGAGATTTAGCTAAAATTATACCAGAATTATGAAATGTGATTACAGAAACTATTTGATCCCATTGCTCTGTAGACACATCAAAGGCTGACAGCTCAAGCTGAATTTCTGGTAACTATTATTTCAGTCAAAAGTTAAAACATAAATATTTCTCATTCTTTTCTATTATTTCTGTCATAGCTTAACATCTAAAGAAAACAGAGCTATAAATAGCAGGTAAGAATGTCTTTCTCTGTAAGAGTTTTTCCCTTAAAAAGTCATATTTAGTTCATAGTGATTTCATCTGTGAAAACATGGAATAGAAATCCTGAACACTATTATACATTTTAAGTCAAGAGTAGGAACTCCCTTGGAGTAACTCTGGTTTGATATCAATATACTCAAGAACATCATGCCTTGATTGTTAATTGAATTCAGAAGATTTAAGAATTGATATAAAAAGCAGAGTGCAGCACTATGTACAGAGAAGCAGGCATTTACACAAGCACTTATGTGCTTGTATTTAACCTTTCTATCTTCTTCAAAAATTCTAGGTATAAAAATCGACTACACAGGTGCATCAAAGAGGATACAAAGTTGACACTGACTTGTTAGTCAGGAAAATGTCTGACTGAAAGCAAGAAAATTTTCTCTGTAAAGAAGAAAAGGGACTCCACAAACCACAAAAACAAGTTCTGATTCCTCGGCTTAGAAAAGAAGCTAACAGATCCATGAGAAAAAAAGAGAAAAAGAGACTTGGGGGTGTTGGTGGATGAGAAGCTCGACATGAGCCGCCAGTGTGCACTTGCAGCCCAGAAGGCCAACTGTATCCTAGGCTGCATCAAGAGAAGCGTGGCCAGCAGGTTGAGGGAGGTGATTCTCCCCCTCTACTCTGCACTCATGAGACTCCACCTGGAATATTGCATCCAGTTTTGGAGCCCCTATTGCAAGAGGGATACGGGGGTCCTGGAGAGAGTCCAGAGAAGGGCCAGAAGAATGATCAGAGAACTGGAGCACCTCTCCTACGAGGACAGACTGGAAGAGTTAGGGTTGTTCAGTCTGCAGAGGAGAAGGCTCCGAGGGGACCTTATTGTAGCCTTCCAGTATCTAAAGGGGGCCTACAAGAAAGCTGGGAAGGGACTTTTTAGGAGGTCAGACAGTGATAGAACCAGGGGAAATGGGTGTAAGCTAGAGGAGGATAGATTTAGGCTGGATATTAGGAAGAAGTTCTTCACTGTGAGGGTGGTTAGACAGTGGAACAGGTTACCCAGAGAGGTTGTGGAAGCCTCATCCCTGGAAGCTTTGAAGACAAGACTTGATGGGGCCCTGGGTAACCTGATCTAATGGATGGTGTCCCTGCCAGGCAGGGGGGTTGGAACTGGATGATCTTTGAGGTCCTTTCCAACTCTGACAATCCTATGATCCTATGATCCTATGATCTTAGTTTATGTCAGCCAGAGGGGAACTCCTCAGCAGTGAAAGGCAGAGCATGTAGCAGGGCCAGAGTCTTCTCTGGAAATGTTGTTATTCACTGATTTTATCCAAGGACTATGGGTTCTGGTCAGTTCAATAAGTCTTGCACTGATATCAGGTAAAAAAAAAGAAACCTATTTATTTTTCCATTCAGATCACAGTAAATTACTTGGACAGCTTTTAGCACCCTGTAAGCTGAGCAGCACCTGAACAGTTTCTTCTAAGCACCGTTGAGTTAAAAATAAACCAACCTTACTGGAAGACTGCTGCATATACATATTATAACAAAATAAAATACATATAAAAATGCTTTATTTATAAACACTATTACAGACATTTCTAAAGAAGTTTAAGTTAGTATTTTTCAGAGCAGGTTTAGTGAGACCTTATTTGCTTTTGAAAGCGTGGAATTGTTCCATTAGCTTCTGTCACAAGCAGATGACTCCAGTGTAGTACTACAGATACTATTCTTGTATTAATGTATATATTTATATAAAAACAATTAAATATATATCCACTTCAATGTCACACATAGCAGATTTTTTCTTAATATTTTTACTACAGGAATTGTTTTAAAATAACCATTACACTTAACAATCTTTTACAATTAAACACTAATGCATTCATGAAAATGAAAAGCTTTTTAGTAATTTTTACAATAATTTTGTTCTACCCAAGAATTACTATACCACTATCAATCTTCTGTCATTTCAAGGAGAGAAATGAAAGTCTGCCATGTGCAAGACTTCTGACTTCAGCATACAAGTAGTTTTCTGCATATCCCTTCATGGTTTAATGTCTACAAGGTCATGTTTCATTTTTATAGAACCTTGCAATTTAGCTTTTATTAAATTCTACAGACTCTTTCCATTTAGAGAAAAACAGCAGCTCTTAAGATTTTCAGTTCCTAAGCAGCCCAATTAAGACTACCCACAGTCAGTCCTGACCCCCGATGCTTGTAGGTCAGGAAATGTGATGGATCCTGCCAGTGTCCTCTGTGCCAGTGAGTCTGGGCTTTCTCCTGCTGGCAGACCTTGCCCAAGGAGAGTAGTGGGAGAGGTTATGTGCCTAGATGGGATGAGTCTCACAATTTGGACAACAGATACTCTGCTTCACTCCACAGTCAGGCAACTGCAATAAAGGAGAGGGAAAGGCCATGACTACTCTACCTTCTCTATAGCACGTGCAGAGCCATTTACCTTGAATAGCAGGGACAAGCCCACAAACTGAAAAATAGTGTCTTTCCCCTTATTTCTAAGGAAGAAGCCCACATTTCTGCTCCAAGTATGAGTCATTATTTTCCCTACCACTCTTTCATAAACATTGCTACTTGCACAATAGCAAAGATGCCAGAATGAGGCCTTGCCCTATTCAGCAAACATTGGATATGGCTTTTTAAGAAACACTGCAACCATTTTGCATCTCTTTCATAAACTTAAACCTCTAAACTTGTAATCAGATTTCATTACTGGAAATATTAAAATATACTTTATGAACTAAAATTACTTTCCAATTTGCATAGACCATACCAGGATTATGTTCTTTAAAATATTTTTGGAAATAAATAAATATTAAAATGATAAAATAAAGAAAACATCAAACAATACGACAGGTTCAGAAGCAACCAACACAAGATGCAGGCCATCATGGCATTGGTAATGAACATATCTGCCTGACCAACAGGTCTGTCTTACAGGTGGTGTGTACCTTTTCTCACAGTGTTGACACACGTTATCTGAAACCTCACATTAAATCATAATGCAGCCAAACTCCAAAAGAAATGGGGAGAAAAATCTGTAATAATAGTATTTTTCTTTTATTGCCTAGCAGTTAAAATAACCACCTTCTCTGTTTGGAACCCCACTACCAACAGAGCACTAAAGATGTAACTGCTGCTGTAAAATCTAATTGACTGTTGTCCAAACACTAGGTCTAAACTGACATGCCCCAAGTTTGTCTCTTGTCCATTTACTACAGTGCTCAAGAAATGCTGTAGTGACTTACTGAACAAGATGCTCCTGCTTATTGTCTATGATTTACTCTGCAGCCATGCAGAAAATAGCAGGACTGACAGATTTCAAGAAAAAATTATCAGCCATTACCCCCATGGGTTAGTCAGCAAAATCTTCCAGTTGGTGATAAGCAATTCTTGGCAGAATGCCATTTTGTTTTTATTCTGGGTTTTATTGCCTTATCCCCCAGCACTTCTAAAAAATGCTCCTTTTAAGGTTTTGAATGAAATTTTTTATTGTCTCACATAGTGTGTAATTCACATTCTCCATAAAAGTGCTGAATGCTAACCAGAAGTATTCGGTGAGCATTTTAAAAAGCTATATTTAATGTAACCTACTGAGGCATTCAGGAGCACAGCAAAAGAATAAATACTGAGAAAAGCAAAAAAAAGGGACAGCAAATATATAGTGTGCTATAAAGAGTCAGCTTTTAGTGGAGTTGCTCAAAGACCTGATTGCCATTTGCATAGACTTACAGAAATATCTACTACAGGGCAACAAAGTTAAGTATTATTTGGATTTGAGCTAAGCTGCTTTCCCAGACTGGAGAAAGGTTGGTACAACTTCCTTTTGTCACTCAGGTGCAAGGGTTAACTGGAGGCTTTTCATGAGGTTTTTTGGACAATGCAGCCAGTAGCACCCATATTCAGGAAAGGGGTGAGAATATAATTTAAAGGTTGCTAGTGCTTCAACTCAACTTCCTAAAGGACCAACATACTTGGACAGATCCAAGGTCTGTTTACAGACCAGTGTCATGAACAAAGTCAAGGAGATGCACATGGTAGAGCAATATATGATCATTACTCCAGTACAGGCTTCCAGCCTGTCATAAGCCTGTCATAAGCCCAGGATTCTCACAGAAATGCATCTACTGTTCTTCCATAAGAAACAGACTCTCAAAACCCCAACTTGGTCCTTTGTTAATAACAGTAGTAGCAATTTGCCTTTTGAGAGTTCTCAGAAATGCTGGATCTCTTGGGCTGTGCACTGCCCAGGAGAAACAACTCTTCTCCAAAAGAAGCTCCAACATCTAGAGGTGGGTCAGATCCATATGGAAGAACACAAAATCCCAGCTACACTCCCCAAAAAGCATGCAGGAACTACACTTAAAAAAAATATTAAGTACATATTAAAATATTCAGCTTTATTGTCTTACTATATCATGTAATATTAAGGTTGTCTCAGAGTAAACTAAGTTAAAAGTAAATATAAGCCTGGAAAAAAAGCATTAGGGAAAGCTCATCACAGGAAAGAAAAAATAAAGGCATTGAAGCTAAAGCTTGTGGAGTTATGGGATTCACTATACAGCACATGCACAGGGGGCCCAAGACTTTTCAGAAACACCAGATCTTTTGTGTATATATGGCAGAGTTCATCTGAAGCCTCTGAGCTTTCCAGGTATCCAGCAGCATACCCAGAATAGAGGCAACTGGATTCCCAGGTGTGAGGTATATATGAGATATTAACTTTAGAACTGAGGCAGCAGTAATGCTGAAAGGGGCCCACCACCACTAGATGACCAAAAAAAAGAGAAATGATTGAGTTTTGTGATACAGCCAGTAGTAAATCTATGAAGAAAATATTAAGATTCAAGTCACAACTAGGACCAAGAGACATGACTACCAAAGAGCTCTGTGATTCTTTGCCTTGCATGGCCATTCAGAAACAGAGCAGACAATGCACACAAGAAAGGCATGAGAGCAAGGGGAATGGAAAGATATATCCCTCAGCTGCGAACTTCTATCATTGAACCTCTCCCAAATGTGTGTCAGAGACATATGTCACCCAGAGTTTGTTATGCAGCACAAAGAGAAGAAATAAGAAAGGAATTTCAGTTAAAGCAAGCCATGTAAAGGCTAAGATGCCTCAGCAGTCAGAGGGAAGTTTGTTCAAGGGTGGTACATCAAGTGGGTGAAATAACTTGAAGACAGTTAGGTAAATCTCTCACAAACTGACAAAATTCTGGAGGAGGTCAAGTCTGGGCAAGACACAAACAGTAAGTGGTTTTTTTAACTGTTTTACTCCCAGCTGCTACCATTACTTCCTAAAAGGAAAGCAGACATGAACAGGAAAGAAAAATTATTAGAGCAAAAGATTTCAATATAGAATAAGCAATATTAGTATTGGAAATCATTCTATGAGAGTTGTGTTTTCAGAGGTAAAACAACCCATAGAAAATAAACCTCCATGAACAATTTTGATGAAAACTAAAGTACAGGTGAATACATGTATGAAAGTTTTAAGTTAATTAGGAATTATTATTTTAATTTCTACTCACTCTTTTTCCATAAAGTCTTTCCAGAAATAATGCTTTTTTGAAGGAGTGAAGGTAAAGGAAGCCAAAAAGACCATGTTCTTTACTGGAATGATTTCTTTAGAAATGTTTAAGTCATATTTACAGAAAAAACACAATAGAGGACTGAATATGAAAAGCAAGAGAAAATATTACCTTTTGAATGTAAGACTAGCAACACTGTAATAAGGAACGTTGGAGTTACTGGAAGTATTTTTGGCAGAACTGAATTCACCAGGTGTAGAGAGATGCACTTGCAAGTGCCTCACGCTGAGAAACATAAGCTGAACAAACCCTGCATCAAATCTAGTGAAGATTGCAATAAAGGAAAAAACCACAAGGAAACACCCAAATATCTCAGACATGATACTCAAGTAGTAAAAAGGGTTGTAATCTCTCAAATAAATCCTCTGTT
Source organism: Galbula dea (assembly GCA_013399015.1). Lineage (NCBI taxonomy): Eukaryota > Metazoa > Chordata > Aves > Piciformes > Galbulidae > Galbula > Galbula dea. Next base: position 98,033 of record VWZX01004113.1, on the reverse strand, counting down.
TACTCTCTCAATTGCAATTGCTAGCTTTGGCTTCAGCTCCTGTTGTCCCACAACATGAAGTGGTAAAAGCACTAGTCTGTCTACACCACCACTGGGGTGTTGCCAGGATGGTCACCAAGACCTTGGCCTAAGAAGTTCTCCAGGATTTGACAATGTATGCATGTCCACTAGTACTAGAAGTGGTAAAACACTAGTCTATCAGAACAAGGGCACCTGGCCTGACATAACACTGACCTTGCCCAAAGTTACGCTTCTTTGAATACTGTATTTTATTAATATAGACCAGGCTGGCAATTTTTTAAGTGTTTCTATACCTCCCACTTGAAAAATCCTTTTTCAGCAAATTAGTCAGAAGGGGTTTAAGGAGACTGACCTCCAACAAATCAATTAGATCTTAAATGAAAGCTCTTTTGTAGACTTCTCTTTTTTTTTTCTTTTTAAAAAGAAAAAAACCTAAGTAAAATATAGTTTACCTTTAATAAAAGTACGACAAAGTAATTGTATTGTATAACAAAGGATATGTCAATGTCCACAGTTATAGATTTTCTATAACAGCTAAAGTCACAATGATCCATGTGCTTTCACATAGGTTAGTTATTTCCCATTTTAGAAGAATAAAAAGAATAATTTAAATTTAATTATCTTTTTAAATGGTCATAAAATAGGGACTTAGCCTTCCAAGATATCATCATCTTTATACTCACCTCTGAATGGGGTGGTAATATTGATATTAGACAGCAAATTATTTCAGAATATGTTAACTCTTATGGGTTAGTGTGATCAGTAGTCAGCCCATAAATGTCTAGAACTTTTGAAGTTTGACCCATTCGAGGGACTTACATCTGTGTGTTAATTCCTGACCTTGAGAACTGCCACTTTCATAGCCTCTGTTCACTCAGTCCCTAGATCCAGAATTTCAATTTTGAGACTAATTACTAAAGAACCATCAGGATGGACCTCTAAAAACTAGTGTAAATAAACAAGTTAAAATAAAATCCACTAAGAGTATTTGCTCCAAATCCAAATTAAATGTACACAGCTTCCCTAAGGTTCAAAGCCTTTGGCTAACTTTGCTTTGAATTAATTTTATGTTTTGGATCTTTGAGTTCTGGAGATGAAAGTGTCAAAATATCAGGAGTCAGCTTCCTCATATGAGATTTTCCAAGCAATTCTGCAGACACAAGAGGTTCAGAAAGTTTAGGAAACTTCCATTTAAGAATGTGTAGCTTGCTTGTCCTCACCCTACAGCACTTGTTAGGAGTGAACAACACACACCTGGGCGTGCGCACACACGCACACACCCCTTAGGTATTTAACAACATCAGAAATGTTCCTTGCCTCAGTTCAATGGGAAATGAAATTTTTTACTACATAGGAGGAAACAAATCAACAGCAACACTTACAGCAGAAATGGTCAATATATGAAGAAACCAGTTAAATAGAATCTAGTCTAAAATGTGGTGTGACATGACATATTTCTCTGGTTTATTCAAGCTCCAGTTTAAACTGTAAACTGTCCTTGTACCAGCTTTTGGTTAACCAGAATAAAAATAGAGTGTAATAAGAATTTCTAGAAGCCTTTTCCAAGGCAAAACACACAGAAAATATGCAAAATGGTTGCCCCAGTGATAAGACAAAACAAAACAAAAAAGGTAAATAATAAATATCTGAACAGAGTCTTACAAAACAACTTTTATAATAGCCAAGACTTCACTTGGTAGTAATGAATAACTGCTTCAACACAGTCAAAGAAAAAATCTGTGTCTATTTCAGTACAGCTAGAATTTAAATTTAAATATATTGAGCATAATTAGGATCTGTACTCCTGCTTTCTTACCTACCTTAACATTAGCTTATTTACTTGTAGCTTATTGATACCCTATTGGCTTCAATTGCTCTCTCCTCAAGACAAAACCAAGCTCCTGGTTTTTAACCCCAACCATTACAAATAATTTTCACATACTGGACCACCACTGAATTGATTATGAAAGGAGTGATATGAAGTGCCTACCTGAAACACAGGAGGACTGCACTGGATGACCAGGGAACTCCCTATCAATTGCTAATGGTCAATGAAGTAGGGATTCCTCATCTGAGGACAACAAATAGCACAATTTCTAGGTTTCTGGACTTTTCTGTATTTCCAGAAAAATAAGTAGAGTAAGACTGATGAAATTATTTCTTTCCCATGCTTCCAAACAGGGTGTTTGAGCTGTCAGGCTGAGTGCACGTGGATAGATTTGTGTCAATGGGCATAATAATGGGTTTGCTGCTGTAGCTTAGTCACACTCTTTCTATGTGTATGTCCTTGTACCATGGTTGTCTACATGTAAAATGGAAATATCTCCTTACCTAATAAAGCTACTGTCAGTATCTGAGATGTATGATACTATCATGATTATTATTCTATAGGAAAGTAGAGAGGAAATGTTGGTTTTATAGTTCTTTTAATCCAAATTACAGGTAGAAGACTAATAGAGAATAAAGAAATGAAGACTTAGATCTAAGTCCTCTGGTCTGTTTATCACCTTTGCCTATGATGTTAGGGTCCATGAATGCAGTACAGCAGGAGATGTCTGCATCTTGCACAATATAAACCCTTCTGGCTATCACTCAAACAGTCTTCATGCCTGAAGTGCTGTCTTCAGTGTCAATGCAGGAAAAGATTTAAGGGATTACGTATTTATGTACAAAGGTTTTTCCTCCTCTGAAACTGACTTCTAAAACTTCAAGTGTTATGCAAGGGAATACTCTCCACATTAGCTTACTAATACACTCCTAAGTACTTTATAGTCTTGAGAGACTAAGTAAGAGAAAAAGAGCAAAAGAGGGCTTCAGAGGAGATCTAGTTGAGGATCATTGCTTCAGATATATCGAATCTTTGTGTAACTTGAGATTCTTCACCTACTTGATACTGGAGTATGGAGCTTTTTTGCAGACATTTTATACCCCTAAGTATAAAATGTGACTTCTCCATCAGGATACCTTAGAATGGTTCTAGCAAACAATCAAACTCTATTTTAGGGCTTCTGCCACTGGTAGAGGCCACAAAACATTCATAAAACCATCATTTGAAAAATTAAATTTGGTATGAAATAAACTAAAAGCAACAGATAAAAGAAAACCATGTAATGGAATATTTTCAGTCAGTTCCCTCCAACACTTGTTTACAGATCTGTTTTACCCATATGTATGTCCAGACAAAATGAAATGGACTGCAAAACAGAGTACTTTCATTACCTAATTGTGAAATACAATCTCATACACATATCTACTTTCAGGGGAAATATATCTTATATACAATATAATGACATGCCTAAAAAAAAAGAAATAGTGCGTTAGTCCCCCCCAAAATCCACTGTCCCCCTGGAGGACTTCTGTGGCACCAAGTCTGGTGTCAGTCAAAAGCTAGCAATAAGACATATACAGTTATTTTTGGCTTTTCATATATGTTTTTAATGTAAAAGAGGATAATAGAGTAAGGTCTAAGAACAATACATTCCTTACTGAAGAATTAGAAATAGTCATCAAAGGGAAGGAGACAGTTTACACCTCATAAAAGCAAATCGCTGTTTACTAATCAATTAAGAGTTCCAGTAGAAAAAACCATATTCACATAACTATGGAAAGGAAATCATCTCTTTTTGTCCCCCTTTAAATTTGGAGGGAAGCCAGACTGTCTCTACTGGAAGGGTAAAATCACAATTGCTTTATAACAAAAGACAACATTGAATTTTCCATTGCAATACATGGCTCTTAAACTAAAGAGTTTTAAGAACAGATAAAAGAATCAGATATTGTAGTCATGAGATTTCAGGAAGAAAGGTTTCACAGGGAAACTGTAGTTCTACTACAAATTTCTTAGCTTGCTCAGGTTCCCTTCAGATGGTAGAGAACTGCAGAAAACCTTTTTTCACAGTACTGATATCTCCAAAGACTCAGAAATAATAAATTAAGCATAGAAATGATAAGGTTAACCTAAAACCCCCAAAATCTTTAAAAACATTTGGTATCTTTATTTGCCTTTTTCATATTGGAGGCATTAAATGGCTTCACTTGTGCCATATATACTCTTTGGTATGACCGGAAAGCTAGAAATGTTACTTTGTAAGATGCAATCTGAGCATTTCAAATAAACAGAGGAGCTGGCTCAACACAGAATCCACCAAGCATCACAAGACACATCATAAAAATTGCAGGCATTGACAAACACTATTTTTAAAGCATTATTTTATTCACAGAGATTCTGAGCAATGATGAATTTTCTCCTTCCCTTGATAGTCTGTTCCTGTGGCTAAAGTTAAAGTTAAAAGTTAGGGGGTTTTTTTTAGCTTTTCATCTTGATTCTTTTCCTAACTTAGCTGCCATTCAAGGGGGGTTTTGTTATCACTTCATCACTTTAAGTCTCTGAAATGCTGAGATCCACTTCTATTCTGAATAAAATAAGCAGATTTTATAAATATCCTTTGTGATTTTGGGAGCTTTTCATATCTGTTTGCCAGACTAGCTGCTTCTTATGTTGGACTGGGAGAAGGGAGATGCTGTGTACAGACCCTGAGGCAGCCTTGCCAATTTTTTTTCTCTTAGTGAACCACATAGGTGCAAAGCACAAGTCTGACCACAGAGCACCCAGGCTGTCAAATTGAGTTACCCACATCAATAAGTAACATCTGCACCTCTGAACCAAAAGTGCTCTGAGCACTGAATATAGAAGAACGTTATTCAGTATGATTTCAAATAAATTTCAAATATTTAATCCTCTTTTTATTTTTTCTTACATGGATCAAAACCCTGTATAATAAAAGTAGTTGCAATAAGTTCAGTTTCATGTAAGTATCAATCTTAGCAGTATTTGGCCTAACCCTTCTGGAAAGCAAGCCACACACCCCTCAGAAAAGCAAAACATTGCTATCCCAGTTTACATGGCATTTAGATATTTCCATAAATGTAAGTTAACAAACCATGAAACAAGTCTCTATCATGCAAATTTGATTTTTTAAAATAACTTATTAGTATAATCTCCTAGATCTCTGCAGACAATATGGAGGAAGACAGTGAAAAGAGAACAACCAAAAAAATACTCTATGACTCTCTCAAATGATTCTATAAAATAGTTATTAAATTTTTTCACTTTGTTTCAACATATAGGAACAAATTCAGAGGACTGCCTTGCCTGAAAGCAATTGGGAAAGAGTGGTGTGTTATTATTAGTAGTAGTCCAGACCTGCTTAAGGATTTAGATGATGTCGTAGTGTATTTTGTGTTCCACTATTTTCTTTGGTTATTCCTTCATCAGGACTTAAAATATTTCAATGAAAGAGAAAGTTACTTGTCAAGAAGACTAAAGGGACACCATGAACCCAATAAAGTTTCTTACTAACACATTTTGCTTCGTCCATGAATAAAGTCTGAACATCAGATATTCCAGTTTGTTTATTGGAAGGATAACAATTTTGCAGTTATGTGTCTCAAAAGACACATGCAGTTCCTAAAACAATTGCAATATACAAAGTAAGAACATTGAGAGGATAGTGTCCATCAGAATTTTGGGTTTGTTTTTTGGAGGTTTTTTTTTTTGCTAATGAATTCTTCATATAATGAAATGTAAAAACCTCAAAGAATTTTGGATGCTAATTTTGGATATAATGGGAATATAATGTGTGACCTACAAGAGTTTAAAATAAAAAGTCTTTCAGAGCTTATGGTATATTTTAGGAAAAAGGAAAATCCATACATCTGAGAAAACACAAATAAACACAAATTGTGTTTACAAAATCCTTGTATTTGCCTTTCAGAAGGAGAAATATGGTGTAAAACTGAAGCAAACATCTTCCAGAGTATTAAACAATAACTAGAAATAAAGCAAGTCAATCATAAAAAAATTATATGCATACTGAATCTATAATTCAACAAATAATTCAGCTAAGTGGAAATATTTTCCAGGATACATAAATGTAACTATTGCATTAGTCTCTTTCATCTGACACATTTGTTATTTGGAGCACAGACATTAAAGGACAAAATTTCGAATCCAATTTGTAAAGACTAAGTTCTTTGCTTCTGGTTCTATTTTAATTATATGATAGATGTATAGAGGTTATGACTGTGATACATTTTTTCCTGAAAGCTGCAAAAACCAAAGCCATAAAAAGTAACAGTTGAATCCTTTGATCCATTAAAATCTAACACATTGACATTTTTCATCTTGTATAGTTATGTACAAGTGCTTATGTCTTATGAAACCAGCTAATTTTTATTTCAGCTACTATGTTCATATTTGTCAGGTTCATCAGACTATTAAACTGTCTGCTTCACAGCCATCTAGTATGGAAGCTCAGCTCCTGAGCAGGAGTTATGTGTTCACCAATGGGCCCCAATGGCACCAGGGGTACCTATAGCTAAATAGAAATATCAACAAGTAGCAGATAGAGAGAAAAGAAAAGAAACATGTGAGTGGTTACATTGCAATTTAGACAGATCATTCAGTGTCACCAGTTTCAGCTTTCTGCAGGCCCCCACACTTTCCTGTGTAATTATGAAAATATTCTTATTGCAGATGTAAATCCTATATGCTTTGGCAGTGATGCTGTGTATTTACTATTCTGGCAGTTCATAACACTGTCATTACATGTACAAACATCTGACAAGACAAGAAGGAATTCCAAAATTTGTTTTCCTCTCAATGCAGTGACCCATTCAAGCCTTTCAAAAAGTTGGTTGCATTATTTGGAAAAATGCACAATAATTGATTCATAGATAAATAATACACTATTATTCTCTTCCTTCAACTGTTATTTTGGCAGTTATCCCTCCTCCAAATAATCTTTTTTTTTTAAAAAAAAAGGCACATATTAGAAATTAAATACAAAAGAAAACCTACCAGGTTAAGATTTTAAAGGAGGTTAACACATGTTTATAATCTCTGGAGATTGTTGTGCATTTTAACTCAAAAACTGTTTAAGAAACAAATTTTATGAAATTCTTGCCTTACAAAATATAACAGCTGAAAAAAACAGAGAGGCTTATGTGAAATAACATACAGCTATCTGTCTTTTTTTGCTGTATCTTTTCCAGATTGTGATCATCAGTCTATCAGACTTGCACTTCTGGGATTTATATTATCCTCTTGTAAACTTAATAGCTGTCAGGAATTTGGGCACTGTTGAGGTATTTTGTTATTAATAGCATCCTGTAGATTTTTGGTAACTCAGTTAATGCAATTTTGAAGGGGTTATTTTGTCTTAATATTCCAAATTTTTAAGCAAGACACGTTGTCCATGCAGCATTTATAATCTTTTGTTATAATTCTGCATTGAAAGTCTGTGTATGTCTTCATATGCAGAATGTGATTGGGATATAGCAAAACATACAAAGGCATGTTTATATCTGGTCCTACAGGAGCACTGAAAGATGTGTCTAATTGGGGCATATGACCAATCTCTCTGTCCCTGCCTTTAAGGGTGTTATTTTGGACTGGGGGTACAATTAACTAGGAACTTGGTTATATCTCTGCCTATATAAACAATCATAATGGCTGTATGCACAGGAAGGAGGGATATCTGCATTATGTAGTGCACCAATATGGGGAGCTACCTGAACCAGCTTTGGAAACTCTGGCATGTTGACATAAGATGGTGTTACTGTGAGTTCTTGTCTGACAGCTAGAGGCATGGACCAGTTCAAGGAGAAGCCAGATGACGTTGTACAGCAATGTAAGAGAAGTTAGGGTGAGACAACAAGAACACCAACATAAATAGTATTCACCAGTTGTGTAATATAGGGTTGTACAGAGATACCAGTTTGTGCCCCACAGGCAGGGTAGCTACGATAATACTGATACTGGAAATTAGTCCTGCTTTTCTAAAGCATCTTAATTATAATCAGATTTCAGCTTTTTTACACTGTGGGTTTTTTTAGCTAGGTTCACACATTGCTGCCTAATAGCAGCCAGTTCTGTAGCTTCCTCAGTTACAGGTCTGATGTCTGATTACAGCAATCCTTTCACACAAACCAATTCCATCCAAACTCAAACACTACCAGTGCTCTCATCACTTTCTCTGGTCTGCTAGTCAAATTCTTTCTTCATCTTTCACATATGGGATGGTAGAGTCTCTGATGGCATCAGATATACAAAAAAAAATATTTCAGTATTGTCAATCATTTAATTCAAAATATTCAGCACTGGCTCTGCCTAACAATAAATCCTCTTTTTAGTTACAGGCAGCAGTATGCAGTTTGTAGTGAAAAACTGTCTAGAATTCAAGCATGAAAAGAAAACAAAGTGTGTTTTTTGTAGATAGGTCACTGTTTTCTTTCTGACTACTGCAATATAGATCAATAAGGTACCTAGAAAGCCCTACACATCACTTAATCACATTTTTTCAGTTCAGTAGCTGCTCTGTTTTTTGATCCTGAAATTTGTCTGGAAGTTAAGGTCTACAATAAATCTCACCATTCATTCATACCCTCCTTTCACTACTCATGATCTAGGACTGACTTGAGGCATAGGCAAAAGCTGACAATCACCATGGGCAGCGGAATGAGTCAGGAAAACCATGACACATCAGGCAGGGTAAGCTCCCACTCTTTAGCATTAGGGTCTGTGCCCCAACACCTTCTGCTGTTTCTGGGATATAGCAGGGCCCTATGGGACCAATTTCAGCACTCCAACACCACAGAGTCCCTGGGGAGACCCAGACAAAACTCATAGCCTGAAGCCTCCATCCCAATATAGCCCAAAGAGGAGGTCCTGGAGGAGAAGGCATTCCTCCTCTCTGTGGTTGGTTGTGCTGTCAGAGACTGGCACAAGCACAGGAAGCCACAGACTGGAATGAGGTGCAGAGACAGGACAATAAATTTCCCCTACCAAGGCTGAGCCACTCATTTAATATTTGCACATGGAGTGACTTAAGGACAATATCCATTGACCCACTGGGCAACCAGAGGATGGACACAGAGCCAGTCATGAAGGTCTGATCTCTGCCATAAACATGAATGTTATTTAACAATCCCCAAAACCAGTATTTTACCTCGTCCTAAGAGCAAGACAACTAAGTTTCATTATACTGCAGATATATTTTAGGCAGATCCTGGCTAGTCTCAGCTGGATTAACTGATCACAAACAGATTTATCCCATTTAAATCCAAGCATTTCACTGTGGTATATAATTTGAAGGCAGCCTGACCCCTGTATATTTCCTCTGTAATCAATTGAAAGATAAAAATGGACTAAAAGTTACTTTGGAAGTAATGCTACCTTTGTTGACTGCAAAGTGAGGTTAGCCCCAAATTAGGCATGTGTTTGAAGCTAAGGGGGAATTAATGACTTCTCTGCAACTTCAGATATCATCTTTTAACATTTATTGAAGCTAGTTGCTGTGCAAGTGCTGTGCTGAGCAAAGTCTAGGGCTTACTACATAGGTTGGCCTGATGCAGCAAACTAGAAGAGTATCATAAAGGTCATGTAATTAATGCCCAGCACCACAGACAGATTCAGATATTGGTTTTAGAAACTAACAGTAATTCTGAAGGAAAAGTACTCCCTGAAACCTTGTTTCTACTCTCATAGCCCTTTTCCCTGAGGAATTTTCTCTTTAGATATTTTATATTGTATTCAGAGCTTTTGCTCCACAATACATTCACAATTCCTTTTTGCATCAGTGGAATTTTGAGCAGAAAATGCATTTCAGGCTGGTTAGGAAAATCATCACTTCTGTTTGCTATATTGCTTTAGTGTGGGACATATAACTCCTCTTCATCCAAGAGTGGTAATACCAGAGTAAATAGATGATAAAGAAAAAACATTGGGATGGAATAAAACACCAGATAGAAGCAACTACACCAGCTGGCTCAAATGCCAAGATTGATTTTATGTATTAGTGTTATTCTATTCATTTGTTAACACTGCAATGCAAAGGAACTTGAATATTCACAAAGAAGTATTAAATAAACCTTAAGTTTTTCATTCTTTCCTAGTCCTCCACTTCCTCAATATGTGTACTGGAGGCTTGTGATGCCAGGGTTGATGTTCTTAAAGACAAAGTCAAATAAGATATTTAAAATTCTAGTTCTGATGTGTACATCTTTTTGGCAGGAGTATAACCTACTGAGGAAAGTAAAATATTATTTAAAGAAGACTTCATAATTATATTCATAATTTCATTCATTCGGGAAAACAAAGTGTTACTTTACTTCACTGGTTTCTCCAATCATATAATTCTTGAGGGTTTTGTTGTAGTTTTTTTAGGAATGGATTGCTCAAAAGGTATGAGGAATATGTTTGAAAACATGCTGTCAATCTTGGGTAAACATAATGCATGCCTTGTGCAGAATTTGACTAAAATGTGAAGGGGAAAGGTAAAGAGCTTATCTCAAGTTTCCTCACCACTTACAGAGGACTGCTTCTAAAAGGCTTACTTTAAAAAAAAACTAAAGAAATTGTAAGCTTAATGCAGAAAGTAAATGAAGTTCTGTAGTCTGAATAATCCAGAAGGTCAGGCTAGCTGATAAGAATGGTTCTTCATTGATTTATTTAAACAGATTAGCAGTTTAGTGACCACCAGTGATCAAATCTAATTTTGTTCTTTATCTTAAAGGACAAATTTGCAACAACACAGTACTGATTTTCAGCTAAAAGTTTAAGATATCATTATAAGGAAAAGCAGCTTCTGAAAATTAATTCTTTGATATATTTCCATTATTTTCTGGAGCTTCCAATCCAAGTATCAGGTTCTTCAGCTCATGTAGAAATTCTGGTGGTGGATATACCTTCTAATAATGCTAACTCTAGGAGGAAAATATCAGTCTTTCTGAAAAGCAGATGTTGCAGCATCTGGAAAATCAAATGTATGAAGTATCAATTACAACATGACACAAAAAAACACATGATGTCAGTTTAACTTGCAGACAACCAATAAATATATTCTGTCCGTCTTTGGACTTTTGTCTATCTTGGCAATTTTGTAGAAAGGAGAAAAATGTTCACTGAAAATGCTGTGGTTGGGTATCAGAAATAGTATGCAACTTAAGGCAATATGATATAAATATGAAACAGGATTGTATGTGTTATTACTGTCCTCTAATTAAAATTCAAGTGATAACATGATAGTGAGGCTTTTAGTATATTGGAACAAGAAATTTAACAATTTCAGGTCTTGATCATTAGAGTCTATCTAAAAGACTACTTGCCATCTTCTGAACTATGAAAACAGTAAGACCAGTCATGCTATCTTACCTCAAAATAGTCAGAGGAGATCTTGTCAGATTTCAGTTAAAAAGCCAGTAACAACAGCAGGCACTTTCTTCTTCACAATGTTTGTCACAACACCTTTATACCTAGAAATGGATGATGTTTCTTCTGGAGCTACTCAGAGTAATCTGCCAAATTCACACCAGCATAATTCTATAAACCATACTTATGTTTTGTCACATATATATTTTTTTTGTGATAGGAAAGATAACATTTTTAGTGATGAAACCTTAAGGCAGCAGTAGTAGCAATATTTATTATATCTATCTAAATGTGTCTATGCAGTTTGCTTAAAATAATTCACTTTAAACAGAAGCTTCATCACTCAGTTCAAAGTTACTTAGAAGTCACACATTAAAAACTTCCTTATTAGCATTGTAAGACTTGAGGAAAAAGATTCTGTGGTGATCTATGTGTATTAGAAATTGGCATGTTATTAAGCTGGAGGAGGAGGAAGGCAGGCACATGACAGTCTAAAACTTAGTATTTTGTTATAACTTACCACACATGGGCAATTTTAATATTTTCCTTTCAAACACACCAATGGTCACTCAAGGTGTAATGATGCTTACTGTGCATTCTACCTACACTGTTTTATTGTTTTAGTGGTAGAATATATTTAGGTTAAGTAATTTAAATAGAGGAAGAATGAATTGCATGGTTATTTGGGGGATAACACCTCTAGCATTTACTTATGGATGTGTTCTCTTCAATCATAAAAAGCAATGCCTAAGCTCCAAGAAGAAAAAAATTTAAAAGAGTCTGAAAACCTTTTAAGGTCTAAACTCAAATTTTTTAATAGTTCAGGCTTAAGAAATTTGAGTTCCATGGGAACACTGCTGACTTTGGTGGCTCAGTAGGTAGTAGGAAAACCTAAGCCGAATACTCATTCACCCTTCAAGGGATCAGCTCTGAAATGTTTACCAGACAACTTGACAGCTATAAGACACCATTTGTTTCCCCATCTTTCTATTTTATGAAATGTGCAGGCATTAATTGTAACAGAAAGGGCTTGTAAAACCTCATGCTTCTATATATCGTTTTACAATCAAGGTTTCAGATTTTAACTTTCTTTCTCTCAAAACACTGTCGTTCATAAAAAAGATATTTTTCTGCTTTTAGCACTTAGTTTTCATTTCCTTCCAGTTAATGCAAGCAATAACAAGTGCTTCAGCAGCATATTATTCATTAAATACTCATTTAAAACACCTTTTCTTCTGTATACTTTGGATTCTAAATAGTGTTTTGATACCTAGATCCTTTACTGTATAAGCCTTTTTTTTTCCAAACACAATCTACCTTGATTTCTTTAAAACAAGATATTTTTTTTAATACACTTTATTTTATTTGTCAAATTTCCAGGCTTAATTTTAGTTAAAATGCTTAATGGAAAATATAAAAATGTTGCTTCTAAATCCAAAAAAAGTAGAGGAAAAAAAATGATCCTATAAAACAAAGCTTATAAATATAGTATTCTAGTGCACTTTTACTAGACATTCCATATCTGCCAGAAATAAAACCAAAATATTTGTGATTTGAAGCCATAACCCAGATTCTTTATAATCTTGCAGATATGCCTAATGTACAATCACACTACCTTTAAAAATAAAATATTAATACACTTTGATAATCTGTTTCATTTCGACATGACATGGAGTTGGGTTCACCAACCACCCAGCTTTAAGCACCTAACTTTATTATCAGAATTAAGCAGGCTTTCTGCTCAGACTTTCTTTATCTACTAAGGAAACTCTTCCAAAGGACAATTCAGAGCAAGAGCCTTTTTCTAGGAAGACACTGGGGAGATTGGCTGCATAATAAGCTCACAGACTTAGTTACCTAAAATTGAGATCCAAATTCCACCTTTTAAAGAGTATGGTATGTAGTCTCTAACCCACTTCAGAATGATAGGCATAACAGATGTAAATTTGTACCCTGTTACACATGTTGCTGGTGATTAAAAAAACACAGGACAGTAACTAATGTTAATGAATTCTGCAAACCATAAATAGTGAAATACTCTTGCCAGTACAAATACCCACCAAGGCAAACCCTGATACAAAAGAGCATCAAAGTAATTAGGATCTCCTTTCTAAAGAGGCATTACAAAAGGTTACTCACACAAATCTGTCAGTTACTCCTGACTTTTAACTGTGCTACAGGATACCAGCCTGCATTTGAGATACCAACTCCTGTCCACAATCTGAAATTTACAGCACTCATAGAAGGATCACCAGCATTGCAGGACTCATCCTTCCCACATTGCTGTTCACTTCTGCAGGTTCACAACCTCAAACACTTTGGCTATTCATTGAATTCCCAAGACATGAATCTGTTGTTTGAACTATCTAAAAACCATGCAAGCTCTTGTCAGTGTAAACCCCTCTAACTCATGGAACACCTCAGCCTTCAGTATTTAAGTATTCATAGCCATTTTGTTACATGCAGGACACAAAGAAACCCTATCACTCTGCCTGAAAGACATTATGTGTTAAGCCATCATAATTTGTGTAATATTACTGACTTCACCAAGCTTGTATGTGTAAATTAAGGGACTTAGGTTTGAGCTTTTTTTAATTTATTTATCCACAGTCCCAAGTTAGATCTGCTTGTTGTATGGCTGTTGTCAACCATAGATACTTTGTGAATGTTTGTATCAATGTTTGAAAAGAAAATATTCCATTTTTTTTCCATTTTAATTAAGTGATCACAAAGGCTGAGGTTCTCAAAGAAAATCCAAAGGAACTATGTGCCTAAGATTCACTGAAAAACATTTTTATATGAGACATGTTTAAATTCTTCAGCTTTTCATAAAAATGGTCAAAATAAAAGAAATATCTGAAGAGATTCTTAGTATCGCATCTAAAATTATATGTTCAAGAGCAAAGGAGCAAGATTACATTTATATATCCACTACATTGGCCTAATCACAATACTAAAATCTCACTTCAGTTTTGATGACAGACTTATCCAAAGTTCATGCATCCTGGACACTTGACTATGAGCCAAATAAGATGACCTATGATTTGTACACACTCTGATTTTAGGGACATTGTCAAGGCACAAAGAAAGCCTCAAGAAGCAGTTAGAGTAGTGAATGAGGTTCTGTTTAAAACATCCCAAAACATTCAGAATAATTTCAATTGCATTCAGAGGTTCTTTACACTGTCACAAGGTGTAGCATCGTTTAAAGATGTCTGAGACAAGTGTTGGCGTAGAAGGGTTAGGGAATAATAGGTGTTCTCAGAATGTATTTACAAAAATGAAGGGAGAACATATGGCAGAAACTATCATGAATGTTTCAGGAAAAAAAATGTTTTGTGTACCCCATTCTCCATTTCTGAACCACAAAAAAAGCGCAACATGTACAGAGTAATATCCCAAGTGATAAACCTGATATTGATGGATCAGAAAATGGCAAAACAGCTGCCATTCACCTAGCAGCTTTGGAGAAATATTATGATGCAATGTTTATGAAGAATGTTTATCTGCTATATCCAAGAATAATAATAATTTTTTAAAATAGACATTTGGTTGATTAAAGATATCTGCTCTTCATTCCATAATACTTTGAGAAGAAGATATTCAAGACCATTTCTATTGTTCTTTAAGGAGAATTATATCCTCAGTTTTAATCAGGAAATTCAATGAAATTAAATCAATCACATTATTTCAGCTTTATACAATGTTTGATGAGAAGAGAAATTGACTTCATAACATTATCCTTTAAAAAGTGGACATAACTACTAGTGTAGTTTGAATATTTCAGTATTACAACTTTTGCCATTAATTTCTTCAACAGTTTTCATTATCACTTAGGAAAATCTGAAGCAAGTATATGAAGATTTGTTTCCATTTTTCATCCAAAATATTTTTTAAAAAGACAATATGCATTTCTTTGTATTAAAAGTGTAATTTTGACAAGAAACATCCCATTTTAAATTAATTTGGATATTTTAAGTCAGGGAAGGAAAAAACAATAATTCTGAGAAAAAAAACAAACAAACAAAACAAAACCCCTAAAAACAAAACCAAAACCCAATAATTTTGTTTCTTGAACAAAGTAACCTGGACTTTAGAATAAAAAAACCACCCTGGTACTTAGAGGAGAAAGGCAGTCAGGACTGAAAGAGAAGATGAGAGAAAAGTCACAGTCTCTTTTTCTGTGATGGAATCCTGAAAGTTTTTTAAGTGCAGTCTAAGAAAAAAGCAACTTCTTTCATTTCACAGCAACTCTTCATCAATATATATTTTACAAACTTTTTCACTGTAAGTGCTCCAAGAACTGGATTTCACATCTACTTAGAATACAGTTCCAGAAAATAAATTCTAGCTACATGGGAAGAAAAAAAAGGTGATGTAAAAGAGTATTCTAGCAGAAAAATGGATGGAACAAAATGTTTTTTAAGACTACTGCTATATACCTGATATAAAAAATAATATAGCAGATGTCTCGACAGAGTCAGTACTATTAAAACTCTCCTAGACTGGGATTCATTTGATCAGTCACAGAGATATGAAACAGGACTCTGGGTCTGAAAGTGGTAATGCCTACAGTGAGTCGAGACAACCATCCCTTTCAGCCACAGTTCATCTCATCCTAATTTCAGCACCTAAAATACAACTGTCTCAGCTGGTGGTGGGAGGTGCTGCTGAGAATCCTCTGCCAGAGCTAGCAAACAGCTGCCAAAAGTTCATACATTTCTTTTCAGGATCTCAAATGCTCACTTCAGTTTCCAGGATGCTCTCTTGGCCTGCAGCTCCTCTTCCCATGAGCCACCCCACCCAACCCTGTGGAAGAAACAGTGGTTGAGGTTACAGGGAGCAGAATTTCCACTTCTAATAATTTACTAGTGGCTGATGGCAAAGCAAGTTGACTTTTCTGCTCACTACAGGTCACTGAAGGCACTACTGTCAGCCTTGCCCTGTTCTAAATTAAGACTTGCATCCTTTGTACCATGAATATGTGAAATATCTGACTTATTGCACATTAGGGAAATATCTCTGCAGCTTAATGGATTTCTGCATGAAAAATCCCTTAAATAAGATGTTGGTAAAAAAAAGTATAATACATGACTTTTTAAAAACTGAGTTTATATATAATCCAAGCCACAATGACTTGGAGATAAGCAGCTTAGAGAACAAACATTAGACAGTATAAAAGTAATGTTTTATAGGGTATTTTTTCTGTCCATAACACCCTTTCGGATATCAAAAATGGAGCCAATCTTTAGCCACAAATTGATCATTATATCCTGCTAGGATAAACAAGTCAAAAGTACTTGAGACAGCATATGAACCCAAAGAAAAGGAAACTCAAAGTACAGCTGTTGATATTTTTGTGTGAAATGTGACTGTTCCAGGTTAAAAAACAGAAAGCAAACCATCCATCTGTGTTTTATGTTAACATACAAAGCTACATGCAGTGTTATAGCAGTTTTATTGTGAAGCATGTATTTGTCTATATTAACAGAATCTGCTCTAAGAAACTTAATTCAAGTGATGTAGAAACTTTTGACTTCTAGTGCAGTCATAACTAAGAACCACACAGAGAAGCAAAACTATCTTTATGAAAACTAATATATGGCTTTCTCCTAAGACAAACACTTCATTGGTCCAAAATGATTTGCTACATTTTAAAAAGATTATTATTATTAAAATAATATATTCTATTAGTATATCTCTAATTTTGGCATTCAGCCAGTATGATTTTGGGTTTGTTACTATTATCACATAAACCAGCTTTTTACACTGAGTCACTTCCATTCCTCTTAGACATTCAGCCTATACCCAGTACAGCCTGATCAGCTGTGATACCCAAGGCCTGTTTTATACCTCAGGATTCTGCTTCTATTATCATAAGAAGAAAACAATTATTTGCACCATCAATGGTGTCAAAATAAAGAGTATGGGATTGCCTATTTATGAGCTATGTAATTTACTGCAAAAAAATAAGGAAAACCCAAAGGGGGAGAAAAGGTAGCTGCACTTTTTATCCAAACTAGATCCTTTTAGTTCTAAGGAGCCTTTGACAGTGAACAACAGTATCACCAACAAAGCTTAGAGCTTAACAAAATCTTTGCATCAGAGACCAGTGCAATTGTAGGAAGAAAACTGAGAAATACCTTGATAAATACACACTGCTATATAACAAATGATGTCTACAGTCTTAAAAGTGGAATTCTGCAAACTCATTCCACTGATAGGCTGAAGGTTGTTAATGTTTCCACGTGTGTCTTTAACACACACATGCTCAGAACAATAACACATACATGACAACAGGCAAAACTTATTTATATTGGATAAAAAATCCCAGATGTTTACTCCTGAGCATCACCTTAAGCTTTTAACATTTGAGAACGTCAAGAGTTTTGTTTGCCTCTTGGAGAGGAAGCAAGCCCCAATTTACAGTCTTGAGCAACACAGCCATAATGACTGGGAATGATAGGAGCCCTGCCCCAGATAAGCACCTCTGTGTATCCTCATCCCACAACTAGTCTAAACATCTAGTGAAGATCTATGTGTCAGTACAGGCACTATTTTGAAAAGACACTTTGCACAGCTTTCCCTCACACGCCCTAGAAATCAGAACTCAGCTGAGGGAACTTGTGCTGACAAAACAGTGTGCACCAATTGGCAGCACTGGTCCTCTCCTTTGCTCCTTTCTACTTTGTCTTTCTATGACTATCCTTGAAGAGTAAAAGACTGTTTAAAAGCCATTATGATCTAAAAGGGGGATGGTTATTAGCTTTCACATTCCTTCCTCAAGCTATATAGTTTAACATTTCCACTGTGGCTGCCCAGGAAAATAGCATCACTTTCATCAGTTGTACTTTCTTGCCCTCTACTGGAAAAACTTTCAACTGAATGTGCAGAACTGAACCTTTTAAAAATGATTCTCCAGAAAATCATGAAAATAACTGACTTTCTTCACACAGTCTTCTCCTAAAACCCTTATGAGAAATGCTAAAGATTGTCATTTCTAACCAAACCGCCTGATTCCTAAGAAGGAATCCTGATCCTACTTCAAAATCAGACCAAGGGAGTGAAAGTACCATCTAGTCTCCAAAATGTGCTTCCATCAAAACACAAAGAGAAATTGGGGAAGGGTAGAGATTAAACAAGTGAGAGACAGTTGGGGAACAAGTAATATGCTTGCATTTTGTAAAAACACAACTGAAATACAGGTGCTGGTGTTAAATGAGAATACATGACAATAATATTTTCTGCTTTAATAAATTATATTGAGGTTGTGATGTTTTAAAGTGAAGAAATGAGTAGCCTGTGTTATTCCATTGTCAATAAGTAGCATACATATGCTTTCCTACTCACAACCAAAGAAGAATTCTTAATAATAGAAACTAAATTACCTCTCTACCGTTATACCATTATCATGTGGAGATATTCAGGAACATTTTGAGAACTTCTAAGGGAAGAATTTTGCCTGTGGGTTTTATACCTTCAAAACCTCAGGTCTGCAACTTTCTCCAAAGACATATAGTTTCTCCTGAATGGCAGTTGGAAAAGCAGTCAGGTTTATTGGCTGTATTGTCACCATTGTGTTTTTCATCAAAGAGCAGTTATGGTAGATTAAAAAAGTAATGTCACCATGTCACAAAGAAGGAAGGCTAGCTCTTTGTTAAATATACCACTGGGAAGGACCTCTCTGACTTTTAATGTCTCTTCAGGCCTTTCAGTCAATCAGTAGTTCCCTCCTGTGAGCCATGAACCTTTGCAGAAAGTCTTTCTGTCATAAGTAACCTTCTGCTCTCTATTTAGTGACCTTAATCTTCAAAATGACAAGGTATTTCCATGGCATGGAGACTTTCCCTTACACACCCTTTACCCAGTGTGGAGTGGCCCACATGAATAAGCATATCATATATAGGAAAATGGAAATTTTTCTGCAGATATTCCTTTTTCAGTGAATACTTTCAAAGAGCAGGTCTTAGCTTGATACTGAAAAAAATGGTATCTCTGCTGGGATAAAACAACTCAGATCTCAGATTTCTCTTTTCAGCTGCAGTCAAGTTCCTTTTCAGATTGTCTGTTGCTTTACAGTGACTGCTTCCATTCATCATGCTATATTTTGCAAACATCCACAAGTTCCCAGATTTATTTCATAAGGTGAACCAGATTTTAAAGGATTTGTTTTGGGAACTACCACATTTCCACTGACAGTACAGACAGCATCCTCACTCCTGTTGCTGACCACCTAATAAACTTACTGTTACCATAACATCTTTTACTCACAGTAAGGTCAAGTTCTTTTAACTTTTTAAAGGATTATAAACAGCTGGAGACAAAAAATAGATTCAGAAAAAATCATCCAGCAAATTCTCAGCAGACCATTGGAGGACTTCAGACTACAGATTGAGATAAATTGATCCAAACTGCATTTATATAGATTTATCTATAGGAATGTTTTATAAATACAGATATAGAAAGGCAGCATTCATGATATCATCTTCTGTCACTGTTAACTTTTACACCACAGTTGCAGAAGTACAATTTCCTTTTACCTAGATTTCTTTCCAAAACCAGAAACATCAGAGATAATATATCAGCAACGTGGAACAGCTCAGGGAACAAGGTTTTTCATTTCAAGAACATAAGTTCAAGTTCAGCCCAAGTCACTAGAGACCTGAAAGTCCTTTTGTGACTCCTCTAACAATCTATTGAAAATTACTTCATTTTCTAAATCAAATTACTTTGTGTTTATTTTCCAAATCTGAGGGATATGTTCACATCACAAATAACATCAGCATAGAAGATAATCTTCTTAAAATTTTTAGTAGAAAGGTCAGTGACTAGATGAGACTAAAACTCATATATCCCCATTGGCTTCAGGTTTTCCTCCTCTGTCAGGATGCCAGCACAGAGAGATTCTCCTGGCCAGTTTCTCCTAAGTGGTGACCCTATTATGGGGTCCCATAGCCAAATGAGGGACAAATCAAGGCACTGAATGACAGGTCAAGATCTGAATTTTCAGATAATTTCAGAAAGAAACCAGTGAGGAAAGGAGCATAAGTCATTTTGAGCTAGAGCTGTGTCACAACAAATATTTCTGACCTCAGAAGACAGAGCTGCCAGGCAATCCTGTCATACTGCTTTCTTTTTGACCTTCTTATGTGTACATGCTGTGCACATTTAAGAATATGGGCAAGGGCTCCTGTGTTACCTTTGGTGCAATTTATACCAAAGGCCATCAAAAGTGATCTTAAGAAGGAGACCTACAGTGCCCAGCAACATTTACTTGTTATCCCATAACAGAAAAGAGGAGTTGAAGGTCTTGATATCTAGCCTTAAACCGAAAAGTTGGTCTTCATTTTTAATCTCTATTACTTCACAAACAAATCTTAATTATCTTGGCCAGTTTACATCTAAAGCAGTTTACATCTAAAGCAGTTTACATGAACACACTCCAACATGGACTTTCTGCCAACATCAGTAATGACTGTAGAGCAAAACATAGCACTTCAAAACCAACCTGCAAACTGAAGTTCAAGACTTTTTTTGTGTATGCCAATGCCATTAGTTAGCAATTTTATTTCAGTATTTTTTCCATAAAGGGTTCAACTTATTTGTTAGCTTTTTCATTTTTATGGGGTTTTTTTCAAAAGTAAAAGCTGGATCCTGAATGTCATTCATTTTTCAGAAGTAGAAAATTTGACACTTTACTGCAGTTCTCTCCATCCTGTGACAAGGGACAAGCAACAATGCAGTATAGTCTTATCAGTAGTAGGTACCTGCAGTAGCTGCTCCTGGATTTAGACTGTGTGACTGATCTACATTTTCTTTGATGCTTCAGCTGCTTCTTCAACAAGTGCATGTTCTTGACATTGATACTAATTTTCCCTATACCAGTTAGTAGCACACTGCAAGTTCCCTGCACATTCATGTTCTGGTTTTGGCAAATAAGTGGCATTTTCTTAGTGAGGCAGATTTGGTTCCCCAGGAAGCACTACAGTCTTGCTTTATCCAGCACAAATGGAAAATAAAGATTTGCAAGCATCTCCCAAATTCCCACAGGGAGTTGTTTTATGATTTTAGATATGCATACAATGCAGAAAAGGTGTAGTTGTAAATTGTGTTACCTAACACAAGAGAGTAACAAAGATTAATTCAGTTTTAATACAGATTGGTAACTCTCTTCAGGGCCTTACTTCAAGAGTTAACTGTCATTATTGGAGTTTAAAGTCAAGTGTAGATGGAGCCTTGTCTTGCAATGCAAGGTACACTCACATTCTCAGAACTCTCCTCCCTTAATGCATTTTTTCCCTTAAGGTCAGATGGAAGAAAAGGGGAGAATCTGCCCGTTAAAAGCATTTCACCAAATACAGGTGGTCTGAAAGCATCATCTGGGATTCACCTCCTTTTTGTAAGGACACTGTACAGTGCCAAACACCTTTAAGGTATCAAAGGAGAGTGCTTTCACCCACACTATGCAATCAAGAACTCTTCAGATATTGTTTCAAACCTTGCATCTTTAATCTTTTCTCTAATTTTAGTTACTCCTAATGGGCTGGTCATAAAGTTTGTCAAGCTACTTTCTACAGATAGGTTTTTTCTATGGACATTTTTCCAGCAAAACCCCTTCAGTCAGCACCCAGCAGCGTTTGCCAACACACAATTTCAAGTTCTTCAGTGAAACCCTTATCTTTTGCAATTTGTTTCACCATTGTCACCAAACAACAGCAGCTTTGCATCCATTCTGTTTTGCTGAAATAGACTGAGATGTTGTACCTGCACCATCAGGGAGGAGCTGCAATGGATCTGGGCAAAGGAGCTAGGATCTGAGGTGGTGGACCTCATGTAGGCAGAGCAGTACCCCTGGGCAAAATACAGCCCCAAGCACCTGTGCAGGGCTAAGACAGATGTGGTGAAGGCTCAGCTGAGCATCCTGGATGAGGCTGGTAAAGAGTTAGTTCTGGGGTCCGTCCAGGGAGACCAGTCAGAAGATTGGGACAATAAAACACAGAAACAGATCCTGTGCCACCTAATGCTCCATAGCAGATGAGGAGATATGTATTGTATAAGTCCATGTGGGTTAGAAAGATGTGATGGCTGTGTTTGCCACTGAAATAACAATGTGTACTTACTGACTATGTAAAGGCCTTGGAAAGCCCAGAGTACAGTTAGGATGAAAGTCTATGCTGAGTAACGGAGGAGTCATGGTAGTCCTACTAGAAGAGAAGACAGCTTCAAGACTGACATCTTTTGCTGAGGTCCTTCTAACAGAAGCATGAAACATTATCCAGAAGAGCTATAAACACCTCTTAACCTTCAATGGAGAGAAATCTAGGAATTATGAAGGAGGGAGAATCACTGAGTATGAAGACACAGACTAACTCAAACAAATCAGCATTTCTGAACATTTGAGTTAGTTTCTATATTTATTTTTATATATATAATGATGTATATTTCATTCGCTTTACACTTTGATTTCAGTATGACTCTCTACAATGCAACCCCCATGTAGGATCTTTGCCTGTAAAGTAAATGTAGCAGTACTATGTCCACACATGCTTTCAGCTGCTCTCTAATCCCAGCCTGCAGCAAATCATCCAGACTCTGACTCCACTGCAACCCCAAGGAAATTCCAGGGCAGGCACTGAGCCTTAGAACAGGGATATGGGAAGAGGCAAAGGTAGAAGGGAAACTATCCCACATTCTGAAATAAAGGGCCAATTTGGAGTGGAAATACATTTAGTCTCTATAAACTGAGCCAGCTGGTGTCACCTCTATAGTGGCTCACGGTATAAAAACACTTTTTTTACTGAGGTCTTTGTGAACGTGGTTATTTTTATTAGAAACAAAGATTTGAATATGGATCATTATGACTTATGTTTAAAATAGAATGAATATTATTTGAGTCACTTCCAAATTAACATGATTGTATAAAAATATATGAAGTGCTTCACTGAATTTTAATGTCTTTACTGCAAAAACAATTTTCAAAGATTACAGCTTTGCACATTTTTAGAAGGATGTAATCATGCTAGTTAAAGCACAAATTTCATACACCACAATAATTTTTAATCATTCTGCAGTGCACATACATAGCATTCAAATGTTTCTTTCAAATGTCAAAATAAAATTAATATTTATTACCATACCTCTGAACTAACACAGTTTCAAAACTGAAGCTGAGGACTTTTTCTACTAAGCCATCTAAGCCAATTTGTATCTTCTCAGTTAACTGCGTTTTGTAGAGCTATTGCTCTGCCTCAGGGACTCCCAGAACTTTGTGGCTTGTTTCACTGCATTCTCCAGGAAAAATCACTCAGGTCAAGTCAAGAAGGGGATCCCAATTCCAGAGGTGGTTTTTTTCTGTTGCTTGCTTGCTGAAAATAAAGCCATAAGAATGGATGACATTGCTGAACCTTACACACACAAAAGGTAGCACCTGAGTAAATACATGGAATTACACATGGATAAGTCATGCTCAAACGAAAACCTTTGGTTTTGACACCTCCAGGGCACAGAGGAAGTACAAGGGAGCAGGGTGGGATCTGTAGCTACAGAAGCTCCACAGCAGTGCAGAATAAAGGCTAGATCCTTGGTAACTCCCTGTTTGGGGGGAAAAAAGAACTCCATATGAGAACTTCATAAGCTCAAATCCCATACCTGGAAAAGTATGAAAAAGACCTATTGCATCTTGTCAGAGAGAGAAAGTGTTATTCTCAGTCCTTACTGCAAACCAAACACTTCAAACCTGGGTCTCTGATTTCCCTGACATAGAACATATGTCCCTGTTTACATATAGACATGTAGACATAAGTCCCTGTATACTTATTTCTGCAGCCCTTTTGAGTATTAACCTTCTTCTTACATGAACTGTGACAGTTTGGGGCTGAGCTGTTGGAGAGCAGTGAATGGGAAAGGGATCTGGGGGTCCTGGTCGATGGAAGGATGACCATGAGCCAGCAGTGTGCTCTTATGGCCAGGAGGGCCAATGGGATTCTGGGGTGGATTAAAAGGGGTGTGGTCAGTAGGTCAAGAGAGGTTCTTCTTCCTCTTTACTCTACCCTGGTGAGGCCGCATCTGGAATATTGTGTCCAGTTCTGGGCCCCTCAGTTTAAGGATAGGGAACTGCTGGAAAGAGTCCAGCATAGAGCCACAAACATGATGAAGGGGCTGGAACATCTTCGTTATGAGGAAAGGCTGAGGGAGCTGTGTCTCTTTAGCTTGCAGAAGAGGAGGCTAAGGGGTGACCTCATCTATGCTTTTAAATATGTGAAGGGTGTGTGTCGGGAGGATGGGGTCAGGCTCTTCTCAGTGAAGTCCAGCGACAGGACAAGAGGCAATGGCTGTAAGCTGAAGCATAAGAGGTTCTGTGTGAATACACATGGAAATGTTTTCCCAGTTGAGGTGCCAGAGCACTGGCACAGACTGCCCAGGGAGGTTGTGGAGTCTCCTTCTATGGAGGTATTCAAAACCTGTCTGGACGTGCTTCTGTGTGACCTGGTCTAGGGAATCCTGCTGTGGCAGGGGGGTTGGACTAGATGATCTTTCAAGGTCCTTTCTAACTCCTAGTATTCTGTGATTCTGTGTGAGATCAGGTCTCTCCAGAGAGACGTGCAAAGGATTTTGTGCATCCACCATGACCTACATGCTGAGTTTCTTAGGCCTCCTAGGGCTATTTTAACTGTGTTCACATTCTGCAGTCAAATCTCAGGCATAAAGGAGACTTCAGCAGGGAAGCCCAAAAATCATGCCAAAAGTCATGCAGAAATGCATTTATGATACTAGTCCTGTGTTATTCGGAAGCACAAAAAGAACAGATCCACTAGCATCTGTGCTCCTAAATCACTTCACTGCCTTTAAAAACTCTCACTCTTCCCATAAAACACCAGCTGAAAAAAGATCATGTTGTCAAGCAGTCTGCACCAAATAGATACAATATAATTGTTTGTTACTGTCCATAAGATCTCTGGGATAGCAAACAATTCATTCAAAGAGCAAAATTGTAAGTACTCCTGCCCTAGGTGTCCCAGGGAGTTGGGGAGAATGAAGCTCCTTTTATTGTATTGAATTCAGCCAACTGGCAGCTGCTATTTGATTGATCTGTACACAGCATTGCCACCAGTTTTTACTGGCCAGTGTCTTACTGCAGGACCCTCTAACATCTCACAGTACCAATACTAAGGGGTGATGGTTGCTTTTCCATAGATGTAGCAAGACCTCAACATTTATTACCTTCCTTATACTTCACCATTGAGGCTGCTACATGTTGTTTGTTCAGGGATGCAGACAAATTCTGCACAAAAAAAGTGAATTAATAATATTCTAACAGCACTTGAGGCCATTCTGAGTTTATCTTCTGTGAACAGTTTAAACAAATGAGTGTGGCCGAGGGGACTGTCCTCAGAAACCATGATGCCCATAAACACTGGCTGTCCCACTGGAAGCAGAGTTACTGTTCATCCAGTGTGGGAACAGAAAAAAATAACTTCACTTGATGTGTAAGGCTACTCTGGAAAAACCTTGGCTATCTATCCATAAATTCTTATAGCATAATTCTTGCAAATGCTTCTGGGAGAAGAATACTCCTCTGAAATTGTTCTGACAATTATTTGTTATAGCTAAGATGCTCAATAAGGTCCCTCTCCATCTGTGGATGAGGTGGTACACAGGTAGCCCTGCTGTCATGGTGTGACCTTGTTCGTGCAGCTCCTGGCAAATGAGCACCTCTGTCACACTATAATTATACAAGTACATAAAACCACCATACAAAACCTCCCAGAAATCTCTGCTGCTTCACTGATGTCAGCACAAGGAGCCAAGAGCCATTATTAACTTTTGAGTGAACCTTGATCATTCTGAATGGATATAGCCTGTGGGCAGAGCCCGGGCTGGGAACTCTGCCAAATCTGCGAGTTTTTATGGGGAAGAGAAACACCACTTGATGGTTATCCCTGTACCCATGTCCTATCCTAGGCTATTTGCTTCCCTTTCCTGTCAAAAGCAGGAGGCTGAGTTAGTCTTTGGCCTTGCCTTGCATGGTTTCTTCTTCTTTCCAGGCAAGTTAATAAGAATTTCTTAAAAATTCCAACAACATCAAAACAAGGTAGCTCAAAGCATTGGCAAGTCATAAGAGAGAAGGGAAAATCCCTTCCCTCAAAAACTGGTCACTACCCAAAATGTGTTGTTTTTCTGGGTTAACTCCAGTGGATTTTGGGGTTCCACAACATGGACATGAGCTACCTCAAGAGGAACAGAAGCAGTAAATGACTGGCTCTGTTCTACTGTAGAGACCCTGTAACCTCAGGAAGAAATTGGACTGGAAACTTGGCAGGGAAAAACCGCATCTTGTATTTCTTCTGTTAAACATGGTATATTAGCTTTATGCTAATTTGGGTCACCTAAATGGGCTCTGAGTAATTTAATAAATTTAATGAAGTATTTAATAAAAGATTGAACTTAGCTGGATGCCAGTCAGCCAGTTACATAATGATTGAGTGATATCCAGGGAAACAACACTCTCTAGAGTGGAGAGACCCCATCATGGGGTTATGAAGCCAAAGTAACTTTGTTAGATAAAGATGAGGCTTTTGGCAGTAGATGCTCATGGTTTCAGATTCAAGGTCCCAAGTTCAGTCTCTGTTCTCAGCGATCTTCCCAGGGGTGTTCTGTTACATGCAGACAAAGAAAGGCATGAGCTGAATAAATTATTAATTAAAAAACATTTGCTCAGCTCTGTGCAGACACAATGCCTCGCTCCCCCAGGGCAAATGTCTTACTCTCAAATCAGTCCAAAGTGCCAGGAGAAAAGGATGATGATTTCACTTACCTCTGGCTCACTTCAAGAGTGTTTGTGGCTAATTAAATGTCCAGCGCCTCCAAAACCAACATCCAATGTCACTGGCATTTACTGTAAAACAAAACAACCAAAACAAACCAAAACAAATGCCCCCCAAAAGCCTAAAAAAAAGGATAGGGAAACAGGAAGACTATTTTAAGTCTTCAGAGGCTCAACTTTTTTACACCATTTTTCTTCATTTGTTTACACAGACACCTTGTCCTTGAGGAGCAGTTATAACAAATGTATACCACAGTGTATTTTTTTGTTGCTGTTCATGAATTTAGTTGCAAAATCATGTGGAAAAAGAATGATTATTTCACTTTGTGTAATCTCTTTGTTCAAGACATCTTGTAGACTGTTCTTTTTGTACACACAGCTTTTTATATGCAAAAGAACAGACTTTGTGGCCAAAGCCTTTTAGCAGTAACAAGTCAGCAGTCAATGTATGTTAAATATTGCCATTACTGTAAAAAAACACTGCTTGTTGTCAACACTGCTTCACTCCAGAGATGGGTTTCTTTCAACCAGACATAATTATTTTTACCAGGGCTGGTCATCTCAGGCTCCCTTTAAAATTACAAGAAAGAAAAAGGCACTTTTAGGGTCTAGTTCCTTTCAGATCCATTTTACATTAAATACTAAACATGTTGCCTTTAATGCTGAGTCACCATGACTACTTCTAAAGTCAGTGGAGAGGTATAACTTTATAAGGGGAACATGGCCACCTTCTGCCTGGATCATATCTCAGAGATGCCTCTATTGATTAGGGTGAATGGGGACTGATAGCTTTGTCTGTATTGTTTACAATAATAATTGCTAGATACCTCACCCCAAACAATTTAGGGTTTGCTCCTGAATGGCTTTGGATTTTTAACAGGAGTATGCCTTACAATTAAGTGAGAAGATACATACAATTATTTTCTTTACAATAGGAAGATATATTTGTTTATTTGTTTTGATTTGGAATAATAAAAAGAACTTGCTGCAAAATCTATTATCTGATTTGTTTGTTCTCAAATTGTGTGTCAGTTTCTGAAATTCTATTTGAAGGTTAGTTTAATTTCTCTCTAATATGTTTTCACTGTTTTACATTAAGTCATGCCATGTCAACAGAAATTCATGTCAGCACCATCAAGGCTGAACTAAATGACCTTCAGACACCCTTTCCAACATAAGTTTTTCTGCAATTAGCATATAGTAGTCATTGTTACATTTTTAAATCTCAAATCCTAAAAAGTTTATCAGCCTGAATTGATCAACATTAAAGTTTATTTAATATTACAAGTTTTAAACAGTATTTTGTGACTGTTTAGAGAGCAAGAAACATCACACTTGAGCAGATTTAATATTCAGGGCCCTCTGCTCTCTCCTGTCATTCTATTGCACCCAAGAGGGAGGTGAGCAATTAAATATTTGACTAATTGAAAAGTTTTATTTGCCTTTTTGTTCATGCTTGACTTCCTTCTTTGCTGTTCCTGCTTTCTACTCATGTTCCTCCTTGCTATACTTGAAATGAACATGAAGATCCTGTTAGACAGTCATTTAAAGAGGAATGCCTTCTTGCTGAACAATCATTTCTAAAGTTCACATTGCCTTTGGACAGGCCACCTTAACTTCTTTTTCCTGGATGAAATCATAATCTTCAAAGCAATCTTTCAGATACATCACCTGATCTACATGAAATTACATTGTTTTACTATGAGATAGGACCTTTAAACCTGTAAAATTATTTGAGGGTATGTTGAAGAAAAGTGTGAGTCCCCTTTAGCTTTGTCAACATCACCTCATACTCCTCTAGAAAACATCCAGGAATATTCATAAAATAGTACAACTGTGCAACAGTTGTAGGATGAAAAATTCTAGTTCAAGTAGCTATATGGTTTTTTATACACATATATTTATTATAGACATCTTAGCAGGACTACAAAACATATGAAGCATTAACAAAATCATCACCTTGAACCTGAATGTTTATAGCAAAGCTTTCATATACATTGAAATGAAAGAAGTGAAGGAAAAACTGTGTTGCTGTGTAAAGTAAATATGGATGTACATTACCAGTAAAAGATACAGCAAGATTAAAAAAAAAAAAAAGTAGCTGTCAGACAGACATATGTCTCTTTTCTAAACTTTTCTAAATGTCTGTCTCTCATTTTAATATTGGATTCCTGTCTAGACGTCAGACAAGAGGCTTGTTGATTACCCAGTTTGGGACAAATTAAGAGATGAAGTCTATTGTGCTATCCAAATGATTTTATTTGTGGCTATGCAGCTGGCTAAGAGTAAAATCATCAGAGGCAGTGTACAAGCCATCCCACCTGCCTGAAATTTCAGTCCATAATAAGTGCTAATTTCCCAGGAAGTTTTCTAGTCTTCAGCTTACTCTACAGAACAGATAATGAAGCATAAATCAAGTTTTCTGTCATCTGAAAGCATTTTTTTCTGACATCTGACAGACTTTTTCCTTTATAGAACATTATGTAACAGTTTTTAAACCCACAGATCTTTAGGAACTAAAATATCATTGCAATAACAAACCATTTGTTGGAAGGTTAAAAGCTTGCTCACTCTCCAAATGATAGACTAATGTAAGATTACTCTGGTGACACTTGTTGACAATTTTCACCAGTTTTCCCTGGATCTTTTTTCACCTGCCAGTAATAAGAATATGATAATGTCTATAAATATTTCTCTTTTTTGATCAAAAGCCTGAAATAAACAGGAAAAGGCACTGGAACACAATATATAATCCTTCTTGCATGCATCATATACCAAAACAGACAGGAGAGTGTATATTGAATGCATCATATTTAAGATAATTAAGAATGCTCCCTGGTGATTCTCCTAAATATAATTGTTACTTGCATAAACTCTTCAGCAAATTCAGTAGATTGCTTAACCACATCTGAACTATATAACTGGATGATATATTTTTGTATGCATCCTCAGCACCAATAATATGCATCTAATGCATCATATTCAGTAAAACGACTTTAAGTGATAACAGGTGTTTAGCATAATAGAAACTGCTGCTAGTTGGTCAACACATAAATTAATTTTGTTATTTACAGACCAGATGGTCAATTCTGGAGCACCAGTATGGGTAAAATTAATAAGCCTCCTTACTGCAGAACATGACATCTCACATGTAGCTTCACCAGTTTCTAATTCCAGCTACCATGTGAACTACAAGAGTACCCCTCTGACAGAAAGATTAACTGACTTACTGTCTGCCTGAGAACACTGCACCATATATCATCAAGTAAAAGTGGCTAAAGGTCAGACAAACAAACTTCATGAGAGATTAAGAGAAGTGGTAAGAAACAAATATGTTGTGCTTTTGCATTCTTGTACCCTTTACTGCTTACAGCATGGGTATGATGTGCTATTATTTCCTTCCTGCTTTTTTTGTAGCAATTGTTTGATATTGCAGAAAATACAGTTTAGCTACAGAGCTCAGCTGTTAAGACATTTACATTCTGAGACAGACATTGTTTTGCTATTAAGTTTTTCTTTAGAAACCTATGTGAGAAACTCATGGTCTAATTTAATCCATGATTCAGAAGAAATCTTTTTCCCATCCATAACCAAAGCTTGTTCAGATGACAATCCCACTTGTCTGGATTTCCTGAAAGAAAAAGGATGGCAAAGACCTCTGGCACTGCAGCCACACTCAGGGTAACACACTGTGCCCGGGCTCCCCAGCACGCACTGCATAGGACATGCACAGCAAACATGCTGCAGCTGGTTCACTTCAGACCCAGCACACTCCAGCTGTAGAACTCATGCACGCACAAACTAAGAACACTCAAGTGTAACTTGACTTGTAACAACACTGATTTGGAAATCCTGAGCAACCACCCCTTTATTCTCAAGTTGCACTTGGAAAAAGTCTAAAGGCAGCAAATGAAGGCACTTCAGTGGAGCCCAGGCACACAGTAGCCCTGCACACACTAACAATGAGACATATCTTCCTGCAGAAAGCACTGTATCTGACTCCTTTGGACACCTCTCTCCTTGTCTGTAACTCCCTGCCAAGTGTGCGACACAGCACAGGTCTGTCCGCCAAGGGATGAAGACACAAGGTGGCAGAAAGAAAAGCTGTGTGCTCAGTGCAAACTGCAGAGAAGCTCCTCAAGCCATGCCTACTTCTACAGGACCTCTGCTCCCATGAGCCCTATGCATTCTTGTTACATACTTTAAGTTTGTATTAATTAATGCATGCTAGAAAGAAATAGTGATTGATGACAATTTTGTACCTCAGGTTTTCACTGGAGCAGATTTCCTCAATGAAAGAAGACAGAAGTGCAATCTGCACGCTGTACATCTTACACTCTTTTATTCAATCCAACTGACTTAGACTGAAGGAAAACATAGCAAATATAAATATAGATTGAATTCTAATCTGCATTTATAAACATTCAGACCTTATCCAGAACTTGACTCTCCTGTTTCCTCTTCTGTGTGTATCAAGAATGCTTTTTTCCACCCTCCCCTTCCCTACTAGGAGGGTATGTTTTAAAAATGCAAAACCTTCAGTGACTTACTGCAAGTTAACATGCACATGTGAACTAGTTTTGAATTCAAGTAGCATATCTGGAAGCTACATGCCACATTGAATTTTTCAATAAAGAGTTATGCATTAAAGTGGGCAAAATCTAGTGAGTCCTGCCTGTTATTTTAAGAAATTCTGTCTATTTGGGAAGTATTTTGCTCTATTAAGAAAATAAAAGCACACAGAAAGGTGAAGTAACAGACGTTCCTATGGATTACTTAGATCAGTCATATCACACACCTCAGTCCTCTAATCAAGACAACAGTGCCTCTAAATACATTAAACCATACACTACCTGTGTTATACAAAACATTTTTGTTGTTTGCATGCTGTGCAATGTGTCAGACAACAAGCAAAATAAGCCATGGAGGAGTATTAAATTCTTTTTAAATATGTATGTGTCTCTAGACATTTGCAAAGTACTGCAAACTCATCAGCTGCTTCATCTGCACAACAGCAAGACCAGGGGGCATCAGCTGGCCACTTAGAAGAAAAGGGAAAACTATTGTAAACACATAGGTAATTCAAATATATTTAGGTCACCAGCACAGAAGCAAAAGCTAGTCACCATACTCAAATTAATAATATGTATAGAAAATATCAAGGTTCTTAACTCACAAAGCAGTAACATGCATGTGCAGGCAAGTGAACATTTTCATCATTCTGGCTCAAGGGATTTGACTGAGGCCACACAAACCAAGGGGAAGCACAGAATTAGGGATCCAGGCTGATGTTTGTGAAGGTGGCATTCTCCAGTAGTTTGTTACAACAAGTTTGTTTTACCCTGTTGCACACTGTATGACCACAGAATGCTACATAGACCTTGGGGGGTGGGGGGGAAGGCAACAATATAAAAACTGCAGATGTTTATCTCCTAGTAAACACCTGGAGGAAAGGGGAGAGAGCTTTTGATTTGGAAGTGTCCCTGTATGTCCCATAGAGCTCCCTAAACAGGTCTTCAGAAGAACCAAGCAACCTGGGAACCAAATGCGTGAAGAGTTGTGGGTCACACTCAGCCAGGCAAGCTGTTGGTAACTCGTTGGAATGTTACATAAGGACTCCAAAAACCATCTATTTGCAGTCTGTGTCTTTCAGTGACTCAATTTGCAGGATGGTTCCACAAGCTATCCTATTTTTTTTATTTTATTTCTACTATTAAAATTAAACTATGCTTACAAACAAGTGCATAGTGATTTATTAAACCATTCTGACCATAGACAATCAGCTGTACAGCCACTGAACTCAGCAGTGTCTGGTGGATCCAGCTTTCTGACTGAATACACATCTAATGAAGCAGGAGCATCATCCCACATCTGCACTTAGGGACTGGTGGAAACCTGTGTCCCCTCACAACATGCTCAGCAAATCTCTGGGTAGTACAGGACAAAGCCAGTTGATTTACAAAGTTCAGTCTAAGAATGAAGATCATTCCTTCCCAGGAGAGTGAAAAGCACATCATCTGAGTTCTGCAGGGCTGTATTCTGACATCTTGCAGGAACAAACAGAAACACAATGAGTGATACACACACAAGACACCTTTTCCACTGGTACCTTCATCCCACAACTGCACCATCTACACTGGAGAAAATTCTTCCTCCCAGTGCTCCAACACTGGTATAGTTTTGAATTGAATCTGTGCAAAATTTGCACCAGTTACATTGCATCTCCTCCTTCAAAACATGTCCCTGATTTTTGTCCTGCAGCTGGCAATTTGTTTCTATTATTTAATACCAACAGTGATATGCTTGAATAAGCCTGTAGAGTGGTTTAATTAAAGTAGTAGATAAACAAAAAATTCCTCTCTCTTGGAATCCAACCAGAACAGTCAAACAATAAAAATTAAGAAACAAAACAAAACAACAAAAATGACAAACAGACGTCAAACCTCTGATAAACCGTTCAAGCAAAACAAACTTCTCCCAAATCATAATGACAGCTCATTATAGAAAAATCTAACTTTGCATAAACCACAGGGCTTTCAGTAACTGCCATCATCTTACCTACCTGCAACTTAGTGACAAGAGAGCAAAAGAAAGGTGAAACTATATCATAAACTGAGTAAAACATGTGTTGTTCTCCATCATCTATAGGAAACATGCGGACAGATTTTCCCCAGCTGAAATGCCCAGCCAAAGTGAATGGGACATGCTCAAAGTTTCAGACTGATGGAGGGGGTTTGGCAGCAGTTGGTGCAGGTAAAGCTCCCAGGCAGCTCTCAGGTGGCTGTGCTTCTGGCGCAAAGCTGAGCTCGGGATCTTCAGCAGACTGCACACATGGACCTCAACAGTAAAGCTTTCAAAAGGAAGGTTAAGGGTAGTATAGTAATGTCAGGAGACAGAACAGCATCTGGTACAGGAATATCTTAACATAAAGATGACTTCTAAGCACTCAGTAGGGGTTAGAATAAGTACCTGTGTGCAGCAGTGCAACACAGACAAGCAAACTCCTAAAGCGCTTTAACTATTTCTAATGAAAATTAAGCAGTTTTCTCATCACTGTTTCAGGACTGAGTGAGGTATAGTATAAAAAATACAATGGAAAAGGGATTGCATTAGGAGCACATAAAGAATCACAGATTGTTAGGAGTTGGAAGGAACCTTGAAAGATCATCTAGTCTAACCCCCCTGCCACAGCAGGATTCCCTAGACCATGTAACACAGAAGCATATCCAGATGGGCTTTGAATATCTCCAGAGAAGGAGACTCCACAACCTCCCTGGGCAGTCTGTGCCAGTGCTCTGGCACCTCAACTGGGAAAACATTTCCATGTGTATTCACACAGAACCTCTTATGCTTCAGCTTACAGCCATTGCCTCTTGTCCTGTCACTGGGCTTCACTGAGAAGAGCCTGACCCCATCCTCCTGACACACACCCTTCACGTATTTAAAGGCATAAATGAGGTCACCCCTTAGCCTCCTCTTCTCCAAGCTAAAGACACCCAGCTCCCTCAGCCTTTCACAATGGTTGCTTTAAAAATTAAGCTGTGTAAATACTTTAAATTGTATTTAGGTAATCAGAATACAACATTACTACCATCCCAGTATCTCAGCCACAGTGAGGATTTAAATCCTTTCAGCTGCTACAAGCAGAGAATTCAGGATTTTCCTTTTCCATCTCAGAAAAAGTCAGTCCAAATAAAAAAAGGCATACCCATAAGATTGTAGAACATGCACAGAAGTGTGGCAAAAGGTCCAAGCCAATTATAAAGAGGTTGAAGAATATTCCCATGAAGACATAAACCTTTAAATATTACCACAGACCTAAAAATAAGAAAAAACTTCTATGATACACAAGGAGGTTTTGTGCTTGCTAACTATCTGGATAGAGACTGTTGTTTCCTTATGCAAAGCAGTTTTATCAACAGGCAATTGCATTAGAAAGAACTGAGGATGGAAACCAAACAGGAAATTGATAGTCACAGACAGTGCAAGGAGAAAATTTGAGCAGGGAAGTCTCTGAATGTTTCATAACAAAAACCTGCTGGCTCATTGCACTTTTCTCTAAAGACTTCAAAGCACTCCACAAGAAAGCTTTCATGTAGTTGCACCTTACAGGGCACCAAGACCTTCCTCCTCATTCCATAGATTTGGTTTTTTCTTAAAAAAGAAGATTTTTGTCCTTTTAGCTTGTCATATAAATTGGTGAAATAATATGTAGTTGAAACAGACAGTCAAGCACTAAAGTTAATTCTCTCTTCTCAGTCTTTGTAGCTTCCTCACTATCAAATTATGGCAATATTTCTATGATAAATCTGATATCTGTACATTGTGTGCACTGCAGATTTCAACTCCTCAAGGACATTTATCTAACAGAGACCTCCAAAAGTAAGGGCAAGAGAAAGTAAAGAAACCATACTTTAATGCCTTGGTAGGATGTTGCCCACCTTTCACCCAAAGATGAATGAGTTAAAATAGGGGATGTGTTTCAACTTAATTCTCAGCTGACAAGTCTTGAACTTTTATCCCAGGAGGATGGCCTTGCTATACAGGCATCTGGACCACAACAGCCCCGCTCTTTGTATCTAGAAGGTACAACCCTTAGGTCCAGAAAGGACCTTTTCTGAACACTCTTTTGCAAGGGAGTGTTTAGGAACAAAAATGCACCTTTCCATAGGTGCCTACATCACTTCAGTTTAGTTTCACTCCACTTATGCATGCACACACTTTCATTTAGGAAGTGAGGGCATGCCCTCTACATAGGTTTCTATTTATATAGTTAAGCTAATGCAGGGTACTAAAAGTTATTATATCTTACTGACATGCTACATCTGCAGCATTCCTAGCATTAATACTGCCTGACCAGTATATCTGGAATTTGACCAATTTAGCTTGTTCCACTTAGAGGGTCATTTAATGTACTGATGCTGACTTAATATGTACCACTTTACAGTTCCTACTGGATTTCTTCTTGCAGCACTTATCTGCATTAGATTATTGATATTTCCATACCAGGAAAGCACTCTCAGGGCACACATAGTCTGCATATCATTTAATTTTCATGGGACTTGATTTCTCAGTACTACACTTTAGAGATATTTAGGCACCTAGAGATGAAGCTAGGGGATGAGGGACTTCAGAAAAATTCAGTATTACCTATGTGCATCCTGAGACATCCAATTTCTTTTCAAATAAAGACCTACATGAGTTACTTACAGGTATGGTTATTGAATTATTTCAGAGCTTCTCTGGATGCTATAGGAAACTGGTAGCATAACCAGAACTGTACTCCAGGGAGAGTATTTCAAAATTCTGCAGAATAACCACAGAACAACAGTTCTTCCCTTTATCTGCTTTCAGTCTTCAAATCAATACATACTCATCAAAAACTACCATACTTTAAAAATAAAATTTCCTTGAAGTTTCAAAGATATCTGTAAAGTCTGATTGGAAGGGAAACACAGGTCTTATGTTTTTATAATCTTATAATTTTATTTTACCAAGGCATGTCCTGGTCTATATTCTAGCAAGCTGCTGGTATTAATTGACTGGAAACATATGCACTCATGTCCATTCATATGACAGATTTTGTAACTTTTTGTAATGTAAGACTCTTCTATTTAACATTTTGTAATGGTAATGTCTTATTTTAATGGATAACAAATTTGAAGAACATTATAATATACACTTAAGGGACAAGCAATATTTTCATAAGATACTAAGGGAGATAGAATAATTCTTTACACAAGCTACATTTTTCCCACAAATCTATATTTTGTTCAATATTTTAAATTGGTAGTTTTATTTAGTGCCTCTTCTAAAGACAATTACACCACTCAGGATTCATTATACTGAAAAAAAACCCAAACAAACAAAACAAAACAAAACCCAAACAAACAAAAACACAACCAGAAAAACCAAATCACCTAACCTACAAAGACACAGCAGATTAAATTTCAGGAACACTTTTGTTTCTTAATTGATCAAAAAAATTATGGAGCACTGTACAGCTGTAATGGCCATAGGTCTAATGGACATGTCAGACAGTCTGGCCTGCAAATGGCAGGAAAGTCACTGCCTCAAACAAGCCAAAAGGATAATTCTGCCATCACTACACTGAAATAGATGGGGTTGAGCAACTGTGTTTAAGAGCAGGTTGACCTATTGACTTCATTGGAAGTTGTGCTAGTGCATGTAAAAAAAGAAATGAATCCTTTTAGCTGAACCACAGTAGACTGAGAACCAGGATTATTATCTCATTTACACTGGTAAGGGACACTTAAAGTAATACTTTTGAGTTAATGCAAACTGACATTCTTTCTGTCTTCCCAGCAATGTATCAGTCTGCTGCTATGTATATCATATAGAATATGTATTGCTTTAATGAGTACGAATGTCCATTTAAAATACATAATATCATGCATCTATCTTTATTACAGCCAAAACAATGAAAGTCTACCATCTTGCTCGACAATCAAACCTCTATTTCTTATTAAAAGCAATTCCATTATTCTGCAATAAGGGACCTATTACATGCCCTC
This sequence comes from Galbula dea, assembly GCA_013399015.1. Lineage (NCBI taxonomy): Eukaryota > Metazoa > Chordata > Aves > Piciformes > Galbulidae > Galbula > Galbula dea. The sequence goes on along the minus strand of VWZX01004113.1, from coordinate 60,445 downwards.
ATTTTGGTGAAAAGACTAATGGAAATTCAGTTTCCTAGAAGAATTACTGAACTTCTGTACTTTTTGAGATTCTAACTTAGTGCACTTATCATGATAATGTACTTTATTATTTGTTACACCAAGCTCATTAATTCTCCCTAAGTAATGTATAATTATTAGGCAGTACCTATTATTTCAGATCACTGAAAATGGCTATTATATGTTGACTCTGTGCAGTTTACACTATCTTTTTTTCTGTTTCATCTCATGGCTCATCATTGAGCCATCATTGTGATCTGTCTGTATTAACTTAAGGACAAAAGTTTTATTAAATTTTCAAATTGTCTAATTATAGTGCCAATTTCACATCAAGACATAAGAAATAAAATAAGAAGACATGGCATTTTTTATCAGTGTAACATTCTTTAGGTATGAGAGGGTACTATTTCAAATCCAATCCACTAAATGCCAACAACAAATATTTTAGAAAGCTTTCAGTGAAACTGGGTTAAGACATTTCTACTGAAGAATAAGGAAAAAGGGCACTGTAGGAATCAGTTTCTGTTTATATCAATTTATACATATGTCTTATGTTGTTCATCCAAACAAAACCCAGAAGATCTATAAATTAGATGATCCCAGAATTTTATGGCTAAGTATTTCACAATTGTTGATTTTCATTTAATTTGCTGTTTTATTTCAGTGTTTATATTCAGTTTTAGAATACCAGGATATATCAGCTACAATTAAAAGGTCTTCTTTCATAAAAATACAGCGAAAAGCTTGAAGACAATAAACAAGAACCCAAAATGAGGGCAGCAGAAAATAAACTCCTACTTTCCCACACATTTAATTCTCAGTACTGCATATTTTCTTATGCTAAATTGGTAAGCCTCATTTTAGGTGTTCTACACCACTAATCAGTAAGCAGCCTTCTTTGACACATGCTGGACCAGTTAGACTCCAGCAACTTCCAGCACCAGAGGTAATCAAGGCAACTTCTGGACCATCTTCCCCATTCTAACTAGCTCAAGTGGTCACAGAAATGAGAGTCTTTCAGCAGCACAAAACCTTGTTCAGTTCCTACTCACAGTTATACAGTGCTGATTTACAGCACAGACAGTTTCAAAGTTGCCACTTCCCAAGTAGTGGAAGATTTCTTCTAGGCATTTTTAATCAAGACCAAAACACTTAACAGTAATCAAAATGTTTACTGAACTAACTGTAATCTTCCACTTACAGCCAGCTCAATATCAAACTGCACTTTCTGCATTTTACGCTTCATGAAGCCGGTAGGTTTAGAGCGCCTGGAGCCCAGAAGAGAAAAGCTGTTTGGACTCTGCTTTGCTGCATGGAGAAAATTCTCAGAAGCATGAGTGCAGAAACTTTCCACAAATAAAGCATGTTGCTTGCTCATGAGAAAAACTATATTTAATCTTCAGGGGAAACAGAGTTAATGTGTTCATTATACTGGATATCCCATATTAAGAATTATTCCACCTAGTTTGTGGAAGCCGTGAGAGTGAATTAGCTGATGGAAAATGTGAGTGCTGTATTTACTGCATTACTAAGCTTAGAAAAGAACTTCTAGGACCTCACAGGTCACCTTACAGGTCATTATATCCCATAACTGTAATAGTAATGTGGTTCTGGTTTTGTTTTTCAGCAATAGAGAAAGATATTTCTGAACTGTACACTTGTTGTGCCAGTGTCAGTTTACATTTCAGTGATGAGGCACATAAGCAGCAGTAGATGGGTTTTGGAGTATATTGACGATATAAAGACACCAGGGGAGATAGAAGAAGGGAACTGAGTATAACAAGCTGCTTTATAAACCCTTCCTGAAGAAAGCATACACTTCTAAATATGTTCACTTGCTAACATTGTTTCCAATTACTCTCTATAAAAAATAGCTAAGTATTCGGAATGATGAAATAAAGCCTAAAAACAAACCTCAAAGTATGGTCATTTTCCATCCTTTATAATTTCCTCCCTTATGTATACTGCATTCCCTTAACAGAAAATAGTATCACATAGGTTTGGCAAATGTGGAATTGAGTTGCAGAGGGACAGGAGAAGCCCCACTGGAATTCAGTAGTACTGCTATAAATTCAGCAGAAGTCTTCAAGCTATAAGACATTCACTGTGATGTTGCCTGTAGCAGAAACCAATAGAAGGAATTTGAATGTGGAGAAAACTAGGAAACAAGCAGTAAACAAAATCTGGTGGGAGTTTAGCTGGTTATCTTTGGAACGTGCTACAAGTTCATTAAGAACTTGGGTTTCACAGGGAAGTTAAGAGACCTCAGGAGGTGTCTAAAGAAACCCACGTAAGGTAAACGTAACCTGGGATAGGTGCCAGCAGCACAGGGGGACAGGGAATGGGGGATGAAATTCAACCCCATCTGTTGCATGTTGTTCCTGCTGATCTTTACACCCTAGAGGGATAACTCCTCACAGTCTTTCCCTGCAACAGCATGGTGTCCCTCCCTTGGGAGACAGTCCTCCAAGGGCTTCTCCCACTAACATAACTCTCTTCTGTAGGTTTTCCCTTGGACTCACAGACTTCTTCAGGAGTAATCCTCTGCTCCAGCATGGGCTCCTCTATGGGCCACGGGTCAGATTCTTCATCGTTGATCTCCATGGGCTGAAAATGCTTTGCCTGCCAACTTGCCATAGGCTGAAGGAGAATAGCTCCTCTAGTGTGACTCCCCTACTCCTTCCTTCCTCACTGACTCAGTGGCTGCATCATTGTTATCTCTTTCTTGTCCTACCACTTCCCAAACAAAACAATTCCAAAACACAGGAATTCCCCCAAACATTTCCTCCCCCCTTAAATACATTATCACTAAGGCACTGACAGGCTTGGCCTTGGTTAGAGGTGGGTCCAACATTGGAACAGTGGGAGGTTTTCTCAAAGCATCTTACTGGAGCCATGCCAAAAGCCTCTTCCCTCACTACCAAAACCCTGTGAGGCACAAACCCAACACAGACACTCTACTGTAAAAAACATCCAAAAAGAACTCTACTTGACCTCCCACCTGTCATAACAGGTTTCAAAAGGAAGCAGTTTATCTCTGCCTGGACCTGGGATGAAACAGACTGATTGATTTAGCTTTGTTATTTGTATTCTGGAGCAGGAATTATGAGACAGCTTATTTTAAACTACTACCTTGTCATGTAATAAACAAGGAACACTAATTGTAATTCATGATAGACAAGAATTGCTTGGAGAAAGCCTGAGAAATGTTTTTAGTTTTTGTAAATCTCACAATGAAACCAAAACAAAGAAGAATTACTTTAACTGAGTAATGGGGTGCATATTTGGAAAGCTCCTTCATTCAAACAGATAAGACAAACAGGATATTTTTTAATCCCCATGGAATGATCAGAATAGTTCACATTCCTATAGTACTTTATCTAAAATGTTACAAAATAAAGACTCTGATTGACAGAAGGAGATGATTATTGCCATCTCCTTTGCATACTGTACTGAGTGGCAGTTCCCACAGCCCGGACGTTCACGGCACTGTTGTGCACATAACTGAGCTGCTAGAGAAACAAACAGATATTGCTGAGAGCTAGTTTAAAGACAGAAACTTACACCACTAACAGGTTAAAACCACAGAACTGTTTAGTGTGGAAGTGCTGAGTGATTACTTTAAACAACTCAGGATAGGTGTAACCTCTGTGGCAGGAGAAGGACAAATATTTGGGTAGTTTGGAGTCAATATAATCTCACTGTTCATCAGCAGCAGTACGAAGATAATATTTTAGGAATATGTAGTGAACAAAGTTTAACTTTTAGGATATAGAATTTTACCAGAATTTTTTTTCCCTTTGTGTAATTTGTTTCATTTTAGCACCCAGGAAACATAAGCAAGATGAGGAGCCCAATATCTACACATGAACATTTGGGGAAGCAGATGGAGCAGATGAACATTTAACACTTGTTTAACAGTTAATACGCTGCAGTACTCCAGTCATTAGGGTTACTCTGTAATTTCTCAACAACCATCATGTGGTTAAGTCCTGATAGTATCTGACTTCTTAATAGCACCTTGTGAGGTCCTTCAACCTCTGGAGAAATAAACATACATAAAAATTACACCATTGTGTTTCAATTTATCATTTCCAGCATGACTGTCCAGAGCACTGAAAATTTGATTATATTATTGCTTTAACCATATGTTTGCAGAAAAAAATGAGGTTGCTATTAACAAATGAACCTGCAGTTTATATAATGTATAAAAAATTCTATTCTTATTAGATCAGAATTGTATTTAAAACATGCTGTCTGTAAATACAAACTTGCAAAGTAACAGATGTTGATACCATAATTTGGGGGGTTTAAGCATGAATTAAATTCTTATTTTGACTTTCTATATTATTAATCAGGAAATTGAAAACATTTAAACAATAGCTTCTCTATTGTCCTGCTATTACTTTATATGTTCCAGGTGATATGCAGATATATTACAACTGCTTAGCTTACAATATAGATGTAAAAAATATTTAGACAAATTGTTGCATGGTCTAATGCTAATTAAATCAAGAGAATTAGAATAAGAATGAATTAAGCCCTTTTGAGATTTCTTCATATTTGCATTGTGTATATGAAATTAAGATGACCTCTTTTTTGTTACAGTCTACATCATAGGTCTGGAAAATTCAAGAATATCTATATTTATATTTTAAGAATTATTTTTATTAAAGAGACAATGACAAAATGTCTACTAATCCAATGTAGTCTGAAGCTGTCCAGGAAACACTTCTCTATCTTCAGTGTCACAGGCAAGGAAGACTGTTTTCCACAGAGTGCATATCCAGTCACTCATATTTCCTTCCTGTCTGCCAAATAAGGCTTCAGATTATATCAAAAGACACTGAACTATAAAGGGCAAATCTGGAAGGGATTCAAAGTCTACAAAAGTAGAAAGTTCAACTCAACTCCCATCTCTATGTTTACATTGCTGGCCTTCTTCTCAAACACCTTCAAATTAAAGCCTGAAATTTCACACAACCATGCTGTTATGTACCTTATGCTTTATTCTTCTGAAAGCTTAGAGTTGTCCAGTCAGGAAAATGCCATTACCTAAAAAATAAATGTAGTACACAATGCATATATTCATACGTACACATACCTGGGCCACTGTAACCTATACAGTGGATGTTGTGGTTTTCTGGTGCAGGTGTCAAAGCATAGCCTTCAAGGAGTTTTGAAAATTGCTGATCTTGCAGCTATCCAAGCTTTATAAGAATAAAACCCTACCAAATTTTGATATTAATGTCTTAAGTATAAAATTGTAATCTTAAATGTGAGAATAATAATCAAGGGAACACAGTCCCCCATCAAAAGCCAGTGAATTGTATCTTCTAGTTGGACCTGACAGTAATTTCCTAATAGGAAGTAGAGCAGATTTATTTTTGTGCTACCCAGCAAACTGATTTTACCTTAAAAGTAAACATATTTCTTTTATTAATCTACTATTCTGGGGCTTGCCCTGTGTAGTGCTCATTTACAGTAATCTTTTTTAATACTAAGACACACAATAAAACAAGACTTAATGAGGATCAAATGCCGCCACCTCAAATCACTGTGAATGTTTAATTTTGTGCATAACAACTTGTGGTAACACTTGCCAGAGGAAAGGTTATGGGAAAGGTCAGTCACCCCAACCCATAGTCATTCCAAAAAGGACCTGGGGCTGCTCTCATTCAGCATCTGAAGTCATTAGTAATATGTACCTCTTTGTATAGTTGTTAACATAATGACAAATAACTGTAGTCATATATTTATGTGAAACATAAGGAACAATTTATGTAAATATTTCATACAGAAATGATACATTACCTTCCCAGACATGGAAAAGCAATGGTTCTTCATTTTGTAAATATGGAGTTGCCTGCACCTTTCCTCTCTTGATCCTAGAAACAAAAAAGCAACTCAGAAGTAGTAAGGGACAGTTAGTACTCCAGAAAGAGAAGATTAAATATCCCTGAACAAAGAAAGATCTTGACAGGCTCAGTTTAGACTTGAAAGAATGGTCAAAAATGCAAACAATATGATTCTCCCAGACTCAGCTGTGGACTGGCACATAACAGGACTGAGCTCTCAGCCACTTACAACAGTTGTAGAGCCAACAAGCTGTAGACATCGAGGCAAAGAGAAAAATTTTCTACTTGCATCTTAGAATAGGTAGATTAAGTCAATCTTTTCCCCCTGCATCTTTTATCAGCAGTCATATTCTCTAATGAGTGTTGGATATTTAACTCCTTTTCTCTTCCAAATGACATTGACTTGTATTAAACATAATTTTAATGTCATTAGCTAACATCAGCTTGTTCCATCCCTACAGTATGGTAATCTTTAAACAAAACAGGCTACTGGAATAATTCCATGATAACAAACATAATAATGCATGCACTCCAAACAAATGGCCTGAACTTTCATTTAATCATTTAGGATGCTCTGAGAGGTGGTAATGCAAGGATGAAAGAGAAGTGTCTTCCAGGGACCTGCATTAGTCAGAAAATGGCTCTGACATATGGCAGTAGAGATCATTCTTGGAAACCAAGGGAATTTTTAACATTTCTTCTTTGATGATTCAGAGAGTCTTGGTTGGCATAAAATTGGATCCCAACAGCACATGATCTACCAGTGAGAATAATTGCATGTGTGTGTTCAAATCATCATCTTCCCAATTTCTTTGCCAGATAATCTTCTCAGTGTGGCTGAGCTAAGTAGCAACTTTTCAAACACCAAAGATTAATTAAGCTTTTAACAAATCCATGTGTTATTGTTTTGATAAAAATCTTTGGAAATATTGCCTCATAATCTTTTGCATTTTCATATCAATATGTTTTATAGCAGGATCAGCATTTGATTTCAATATTTATTGTAGCAGAAAATGAGTTTTATTACATTGTAAACTTCAGAAGTTAAGAATAATTCAGAAGAAATTTTTTTTTAATTAAAAATACTTTTCTTTGTTCAACTCTGTAGACTGAAATTTTCTCTCTGCTGTACTTTGTTCTCAAGGCCTTACTAGAGATGCTCAAGTTGAGAACTTGCATGCCTCAACTCTGTGCTATACTAGATGTAAATGTTGGAGTGGGGATTGCCCAAACAGTGTTTTCAGCTCTCTTTAGAGCAAACTGTTGTTTGTCAGTGTGTTAATAACAGTACAAACAGGTACATAAGACTACAAATAACAATAATCATATATATTCATGGTTTTTCATAGGCTCTAAACATATATTTTTATTATAATCATATGATAAAATCTTTAAAGGATTCTGTAATTATTATGGTGGGTTTTTGCAGCATGTAGTAGCCTTTCATGTCTGGTATATGTTTGTTGTAACAAGAAAAGCCAATCAGAGCACCATACCTTCCCTTTGTTCTGTCTGTTACTCTTACAACTGTGAACTGCGAATGATAATAAAAGCAATAGAGATAAATTTAAAAAAATAAATAAAATCCCCAAAACCTGAAGTTTTAACACTTAATTTCAATTTTTATTGGTTTGATAAAATGTTCTGCACTTCCTGGAATGTTTCTGGACAGTACTTGCAGTAATAATGAGTTACTCACATTTGCTAAGCATCCATAGCCATTCTGCTCCATCATGTTTTTCACTCATCATAAGAGACAAGAGAAAAATTATGTTCCCAGATGAGAAAATTCATTTATCATTTTTGTTGAGTCAGAGGGTTGTAAATCTCTAATATTCAGATGCTTCCTCAGACTTTGAAAAGTGTTTTTCAGAAAAAAGTTAACAATTCTGTATTAGATCTAGAGAATTAAGGACTTAATGTATTCCTATTTTTTTTTCAATTCAGAAAAAAAAAGCCTCAGCTGATTTACTCGGACCCTGAACATCAGTTTTAACAACTACCTTTGGGTAAAATATAGCTAAAAATTTAAGAGTAAAGTACTTAAGGCACATTTTTTGCCCAAGAGCTGTTTTAATGATTCCATTCCTCTAGAGAGAAATGAAAATTGAAGAAGTAGGATGACCACTTGTATAAAATCCAAGACCTTCTTTTCACATCATTAAAGCTCAGACTGTTTGCTACTTCACAAGAAGGCTTCAAGTTAATTAATCCTCCAATTTTCCTTCTAATCACTCATTAAATCTATCCTGATAATAATAATTTATGATATTTGTTATATAACTCACCTTGAATGATTCCGAGAAGAGAAACTCACTTGAGATTTCATGCTGCAATGACCACTGATAGAAATTTGTAACATCTGGACTGTCTTGGCTCCTCACTACTTAATTCTTTGAACAGTCTGCTAACATAAAACCCATATGCCTGCAAGCATGCTTCACATCTGTAATTGATGTCCTGCTGTCTACTGGAACACTCTTCTGTACCCAAAAGATATTAAGATGAATGCTGCAATCACCTCTAGGGAAATAAATAAAAATCAGAAGTCTGTAGTTTCTTCAGCACCAAGCAAGCTCTTAATAATGTTATGCACTTGCAGAGTCTGCCAAACTGCAGGTTTAGTTCCAACTTTACTTTTATTTAGGTAGAAAAGAGTGCCATTGAAAACATATCAGAAATTGTGATAAAAGCCTTAAGGACAACATAAAAGTTAGGTAAGAGATAATTAAGGAATTTTCCCAAATCTCTAGTTTTCTGTGTATGGAAACTTGTGTGTTTTCCTTCCAAGTCTCTGCCAGTCCCAGTAGCACTGTACTTTCCAATAACAAAGAAACTGTAACATAAATTGGCTTGAAAAGGTCCTAACTCTTGGCCTTCCACCACGGTCAAAAACTGATCCTGTGGCAACAGGACAGGTTTGCAGCTGCTGTTTTCACAGGTTACAGTTACAGAAAACTGTGGATTAAAAAGAACCCATCTTTACAAATACGGTTTAGAACTCAAGTTTATCTTTATCAGCTTTGCTTCCTATAAAAATAGTTGTCAGAATTTTTTAATTAAAATTCAGTCCTCATTTTCATACAAATATACTATTTTATGAGTCATGTGTAATGAAAATAGGGTTTTTTACACCTTTTGTGGAAACCACTTAATATGTAATATATATCCCATTCTTTCCCTGCAGGTACATTAAGAAACGTTTAGAAGTCTCCTGCCATGCATGACTAAGTAGTAAAAAACGAAGAGCAAAAGTAAGTAGAGCATACAGTCAAACTTATGAAGAGCATGTGTGAACATCACTGAATTTAGTTTAAGACAAGGACTGAAGGGGAGACATGTTGCTTTATTTTAGAAATGATCTCACGCAATTAAGAAAAAGATAGAAAGCTTTTAAACTTAAATCCTGAACCTATATATATGAGAGCCAAAGAACATCAGTAGGAATCTGCACTGTAACAGCCATCTGATTGTATGGGTAGTGTATACAAACACTTTGATCTGCTGCAGTACATAATGAATAACAAAACAAATAATTGCTTTTCTGCATCTACATCTTCCTGTTTTCTCCAGCACTGCTAATGGAAGCCTAATGGAAGCTATTAAACCTTTTTAAAGCTATAAAGGGCATTAAGTCGCAAACATTACAGATGGGCTATTTTAACAAACTCATCTAAAAATTAATGTGTTAAAATAAATATGTTTTAATCAAATAATGTCAAGGTCTATCCATCTAATTTTACATATCCAACTTAGGAGCCTGTTTTAATAGCCAGCAGACTCAGGTTTTTAAAGAGCTCTCTTAAAACTTTCGGCAACCTGTGGCTTAGAGTTACTCAATCCAACTCCAGACTCCTGAGTGATGCACCAAAGCTGGAAACACAGCTCTTTTTTGCTCCCTGTAGCATCCATGCAGAAAGTTGGGCTCCCTCAAATGGCTATTCAAATCTTCTGGGGCCTGGATATTTTGTTTCTCTCCCTATAGACAAGAGAATATTAGAGAAGAGAATTTATGATTGCAGCATCACAGGAAACCCACTTATGTTCCAAAGAGTTAACATACTGTATTTTGGTTTTTATCACTGAGCACCTTTCAACCTTGATCTCCTGAGGTGGAAACAAGATTGGTTCAATAAATCTGGATGATTGTCAGTTACAAGAAAACGTCTTAAAAGAGTCCACTAATAGAAGAATAACTAGAATAAGAATAAGAGAATAATAAGTCCAGATAACTTTGCTCATAGGTAGGGCACTTAGAGCAGCAGCATTTTTCCCAGGAGCAGGAGGAAAAAGTCAGATATTACAGCCGGATCTTTGAAACCACAGAGGTTATGGATGCATCAATACAGAAGTAAAGCTTAAGGCAAAAAGCCTGAAGCAAATCTCACTGTGACAGCTGCAGCCAAACTGCACCTTGAGTTTCTGAGAATACGATAGAGCATGCTGTGCATCAAGAGGAAGGGTACTTTCAAGCATGACAAATGTAGCTGTCATTTGTTCAGGAATCAGTTGGCTACTGCTGCAGCAAGATTAAATTACAGCTGGAGGTGTCCACATCTATTTTAAAAAGGAACAGTTAGACTTGCTGTGGATTAACTCATGATGTGTATATATCTATTTATAAGTTTGAAGTGTAGGTCAAGAAGCCCAAAAGCAGGTAGTTTGGGCATAAAAGAAGGAGGGAGGGATGTGCTTTGCTTGCAGAGGAATCCTGTTTCACTTCTGGAATAAAGGCTGAAGAAAACTACAAACTCTGACACTCAGAGGTCACATAAAAGAGAGAAAATTGAAACCACTCAAGAAGAAAAATAGGGAAAAAAACCCCAAAACCAACCAAAAAACACCAACTAAAACCCACCCAAGTATGTAAGGGTTTTTTTAATGACAGTAAAAGCATGGGAGAAGAGTGCTCAATAAGAAACACTACTGCAAAGTACCCATGAGGCTGAGGCTCTAGAAAATGAGACATTTAGCCTGCCAGGGTTTCTGAGAAGACAGAACTGGACTTGAAGGTAAAGGCTTTTAAAAAACATGTGCCATTTCTGTAGCACATAATGCTCAAATCCTCCATGCCCAAGTAGTCAGGGCTGCCTGGAGCAGCTGGTGAACAGGAAAGTTAATGCAGCCACCTGATTAGCTTTGAAATAAACATGTCCTCCAGGCTGCATATGAAAACTAACAAAATCTAAATGTATTTGATCTAATTATGAGGATGCAGAAAACAAGCAGAGAAACAAACAAAAACCCCAAGAGGTAACAGGTGATCCAAAACTAAACATGAATGACTTCTTTTCCTTAAAGATACAAAATATGAGGATAAAAGTACAGTTATATGAGCTCAAACTCTCCTGTGATTTACAAGTTTGCATAGATTTTCAGACTTCTTTAACTCTAGAACTTTTCCAAAAGAGGAGCTACAGAGAAGCCTTAAGTACACACATATTCACACATAGTTTGAAAGGCTTTAATTGCTTTATCAAGTTCAGCCCTGAAATTGCCTGAAGGAATTCGATCAAACTTAAAAAACAGCTTTCCAGCAAGACAGAATATAAAGGCAAAAAGTAACTTCACATAGCTATCATCTGGAATAATTAGGAGTAACTGGAAAATGTCATTAAAAAAGAGAACACTTAGGTAGCCTTAACTATGTATGTTGCTCCACACTCCACAGAAATAATTGCCCTAAAATGGTTGAGCTAATATTAACAACCTATAAAAACTTTCAAGGTAAGCCAGCTTTTAGGACAAATAGTCTCGATGTTGCCTCTTAAAAGTTGTTTCCTCAATAATGTTTCTGTATCAGTAAAAGGGAAAACATCTGCAAGATATCACCCAAAGGGCTTGTTGTAGAAACCTTGTCTCTGGTCCAAACCAAATACTCAAGTCAAGTGAAATCAGCAAGAAAAAAACAACAATAAAAAAAATTAATATTCTAATATAATGAGTTTATAATTCATTTTTCTATAGTTACTCTTAAGGATGCAAATTATGATTAATTAATCCACCTTAGTCTAGCAGTCACAATGATTCATAGAACTTCCAATAGACAAATCGCTTCATGCAAATCAATGTCGATTATATAAAATTACAGTTTACTAATTTAATTCAATACAATGGGAATAATTAATTCAATGCAACTGCCTTCAGCTAGTGAATTAAAAAATCATATATGAACTATGAATGAGTTACAGTGAAACATAAAACAACTTTCAGATTCAATATTCAAGTACTCTCTTCCTTTGTAAACAAAGCTTGCCAGACTCAAATCTGTAAAACTTGTTAACAACTCACAGCATAGAGCAACAACAATCCTCTGAGTGCATTTTGAGCAACAACAAGCTAGGTTGCATCTTCTTTTTTCTTTTTTAGTTCTTTAGTTGCTTTTAGTTTCAAATATATGAACCTCATTAGCTACAGTCAGAATGCTTCTCTAGATTCATATGAGATGTGTACAGTTTGAGGGTTTTCCCTCTATCCATTAACCTCTGAAAATAAAAAAGAATTGTAAGTGAAAACAAAAATCCAACCACCAAAAATAAAACAAAACAGAAAAACTGAAAATGTTCTTACAAGTTGGGGGGGGCAGAAATAAAACCACAAAAAACATTTGAAGGTTACAGTCAAAGCCTCCACACAGGGTAAAAGGACCAGAGTAAGGTAAGGTGTCCTCCAGGAGACTTTTTCTGCACGGCATGCAAAAGTCAACAGTTCATCTTCCACCAGAGGAAGCACTTTGCAAGTCCTGGTATAGTAGCAACGTTCTTGGGGAAACTGCAGGATGTAGGGAACCTCAGGGAGACTTGCCATTTTTGTTATACCTGGGGATATTTCAAGTTTGTGCTAAGGACATCAGCAGCTTCCAAAATAACCTCAGTTTGTGGAACACGAGCTCTTCAAAAACATGCAGAAATGCTTTCCCCTTAAAAGTGAAGTATCACAGTAAAACAACTTGAAGCTAGCACGTGTTAACATGACTTGCAAAGGCAACGGCCAGATATGTCTGGTTTGCTATTGAACATAGAAGAAATAATTCTTTTTGTATTTGAAATATCTGGAGATCTGGACTTAGTTATTCCACACCAATCTCTCTAATATTAATGGGGTTTTTTTCATTACTGGGGGTAGGGTGCCCCACAACATATTAAAATGTCAACAAGACAGTGGACAAAATTTACTTAACACAAAGCAGATCAAAAGTACTGTTCCTACCTTTACAAAGTCCATCATAAAAGCAGGGATAATTGGTCATGCCTTCCTTTGTGACCTCTGAGCCAAAAAAAGAACAGTTAAATATTAAAAGGAGAGTAAATAGATCAGGATTTAATAAATCACCATTTTGGGGTGTAGTAGCTGAGAGGCTCCTACAGACATAGAGCTCCTGCTTGGGGTAACCACCTCCCCTAGAGCCTCTAAAATGAAGCAGAGATACCTTGCTTCTTTCCCCAGCTGCTATCTCAGGAGCTCTGGCTCTCCTGCTCTGGAACTAAGATTTTGACAAGGTACCATGGATGACAGATTTACAGTAAAGTATTGGACTCTCACTTTTGTCACAGTTATCTTAATCTACAAGCAATATATGACAGAAAGAACAAAAACAGTCATAGTAGTTAATATGATTAATTAATATTTAAATCAGCAGGCCACTGGTAGTGGTCCTCTCAGTACTGCTCTAGTAATGGGTCAGAATCTTGTAGCTGGAACACAGCTAATGAACATGATTAATGGCAGAAGCGAGTGACATAGTGGGCATTCATTTTTCCTTAACTTTACAGTGTTAAGCAGTTTTATCCACATCCCCAAAATGATAGATACACTTAATCAGTAGTAGTAGAAGTCCCATTAAGTTCTCATTAAATTTCTATATCCTGTGTATAACCTTGAACAATACATTAGACACTAATGGGTATATTCTCCTTTCGCTGCACACACAACTCTTCCTAAAGCACTCCACTGGCAAGGCGATGAGTGTGGTGTAAATACCCAGATGGACACTGTTGGAGAGGGTTTTCTCTGTGTCCTTGGATTAATTTCTTTTGACTAGTGGAAGACAGACAGTCTTAACACTAGTTGTACAGACAGTCTGTGTGTATTTATTTGCACTGCACTTGAGTCCTAAAAGGAGCCCAGGACCCCGCCGTATGACACATTGTACAAACACACACAGAGGCTGCCAGGGCTAGGCAGGATCTAAAAATAGCAATGTTACAATACTCAGACTCTAGATCTATTGTTCCTTGATTAATAGGCTAAGTGCAAAGCTAAAAAATGGCTTGCATGTGTCTTTTATACTGTTCTTCTTAAAATTAGTCAGTACTACTCTTAAGGCTACAGTTATACAGTGCAATTTTAAGAAGTAATACATCAACAGGCAAATAAAAATAAGTATTTCACAAACTGTTTCCCATCCAGAAATGTTAGCGTTATACGGCATTAAGAATGATTGAGAAATCTCACTGTTTCCCACAATAATGAGGTCAAGCTGATAATGCAAGGTTTTAAGCTGTGATCAGATGAGTTATGAGCTCAAGAACTCACATAAAGCTTTATTGGTTTCATTAAGCTTTTGAGCAGGTTTTCATTGAGCTACTGAGTGCTTGGGAAAACAGTAACATAGATTTCCTATTTTATTGAACACAGAATTTCATTTTCACATAGGTAGGGACTGATTTCCTTTTATTTTCTTTTTCATTGAAAATTTGTCCTACAGTTTAAAAAATATCAACAAGGAAGGAGTAATTTGTGTTAACATCTATCAGTTAACTCAGTGCAGCAAAGTGTTAAGTATATACTTAGATCAAAATTTATCCTGTTCAGAGAAACATCGTGAAATCTAATGGAAGACTAGTAATCTGTGTTCTCTTCAGTCAATCCAGAGAGGCGTGTGGTGATTCATATCATGCACTAGGTAACCTTTTTCTTTTCAGGGCACAAAAGGGAGCTTAGACCAATAGACAAGTTAAGAAATTTCCCACCTGAATCTACTGTTTCCTTCTTCCACTGACCAAGATGAGCAGTCTGATATGATGTGGTAACTGCAGAAAGAAATGGCCAGATCCTCTTTGTGAATAGTCTCCAAAAACTCCTCACTTAATTTACTTTTGGTAACTGTAAATCCCTTCTGTTATATTATCTTTGCCCACAGTGAAGGGCAACTGAAAAACATGAATAACAAGTCTGTTTCTGTGTCTTGGGCAGCCAACACAAAGCATGTCTTCTACTTCAATATACTAGAACCAGAGAAATGAAAAAGTGTGGAAAATACATATTAATTGTGACTTGAAGTGGAAAATTAAAATAAGATGGGATACATTTAACAAGGATGACTTCTCTCATTGGCACTTTTCTTTTAGATCACATAAGACTTTGCAATAAAGTCACAAAACACAAAGTATTGTGCTAATGAACTGCTTAAACTCCTGTAGGACAGACTGCTCGTCTGTGCAATGTTAATCTCCACTGTTTTGATTGCAGTTAGTTATGTTGATGTTTGACCACAAGAACCATTGCAGACATTACTTTAAAGCTGTTTTAAATACTTATTTGAAGAGCATTACAGACACATGCAGAAACATTTGATTTGGGATCCAGTCCTGCTCCAGGACATTCAGGTGGCAGACTCAAGGAAGTGACAACAGTGACCTTCTAAGAGCACACTCAGTCTTGATTCTGTTACAGAGAGATCACAGAAACAAATAAACCTTTTTCCAGGCAAAAGCACTGTCTAGGACTTATTTCATCCTAAAGTAAAGATCTAAAGAAGTGAAATGAAACTTAGTCTGAAACTATGTAATTTCTCTCTGTGCTTATGAATCAAGCCACTGGTGGCTTTGTAAAGATACTTATCACACTGGCATCTGAATTCAGGCCAAATGAATTCTACATATAGTCAGAAATAAATGTATAAATAACAAATAGCTAGAATGAAAAACAAGTATCAGGTAACTCTGACAGCAAGCCATAAGGTAGCTTGGAATCAAATGGAAATGTACTTTTAAAATGCAGGAAAACAGTCAAAACTTGTAGGAAACAGAACAAAAGTTTAGCTGAGAAGCCATATGTACAAACTGTAAATACAATCAGAGGAAGAGATGTTTCATATGTGTGAGCAGATTTTGGACAAATTAAGTTAGTTTATAAAGATCCTCATCTCCTGTGAAATGCCATTGGTTTGGCTTGTTACTTTCTTATTGTGTTGTATAAATCATCTGAAATTAAAATCAATAGAGCTGTATAAATGAAGATGCACTAGCAATTAAGAGGGTGGCTGAATAGGTCTGCCTGGGATGGAGTCCAAAACAGATTGCTCGGAGTTTCAGTTCACTCAGAAATTTAGCTGATTCATCCAGGCAGCTAAGTGAAAGTTACCTTAAATGAAACCTAAAGCCATCCTTACTAATTTTCTAAGCATATGCTCCATCAGAAAACACACACAAACACATCCTTGTGTTAACTGGAAAGCATTCTGAGAGCCTGCTTGTTATTGGGCTGAGTCACAGAAGAAGGAAAAGTAGCGCTTGGGAGATGGAGATGTTTCTCTATCCTTTTGGTCACCAGTTATCTCACCCCTCCACAAAGAGAAGACATAAAAAGTTTTACCAACCCATAGTGACTTTGTAAAATTCCTGAGAGGGTTCCTAGAAAGAAGAGTATTCATAGGCGATATTTCTAAATTACAATTAAAAACAACAACAAAAGATTTCTCAGCATGCAAACTTGTATTAAAAAAAAGCAGATGGTTGTGAACAGGTTTTCATAATGATTTAGATTACTACAGTGCCAAATCTAAACCATCTTTAGTAAACCCTCCCCAAGAATATGACCCCAGGATGTAGACGAGTGATGTAGATGGTAACACCGTTTGAAATAGTGCCAGACACATCTCATGGTTGAGGGGAAGGAAGGTTAGTAATCAGTTCAATATAATCTATAGATATGGCAATATAGTTCACAGGCATTAAACAAATTTCCAGGCAGAAGTATATGTATTTTAACTCATACTAAAAGTTGTTGGAACAAAAAATGACCACACCTCTTTGAAGAAAAAGAAAATCTGAACATCTCAGTTTCTAGCATTAGATACCCATATTAGAAAAATTTTAAAAGCTTAATTTGTACTCAACTTTAGTATTTTTTACAATTTCAAAGTCCCACAGTAAATCTCTGTGCTGATTAGTAACTAAAAGCTGAGCCTTTCTGGGAATGTGATGACTACTGGCCTATCACTTCCATATACGACAGTGTCACATATCTCCTTCAAAGCTACTCGTATTCGGTTTACTCTATACATTTGTGTTATAAAGATATTTCCCCCCCATAATTATCTTTAAAAAGGGTCATAAACCAGAATGTGTTTAAGTGTAGTAACAGTACAGAGAGCTGCATCAAAATCCAATCCTCTCCTTTGTGAAATTTAACATTACAAGGAGCATCAGTATATTTCTTCTCAGCAGGCAGGTCTTAAAAGAAAATCATGTCAAAGCCATTCACAAGGACTTTTTGAGCTGAGAACTGGGCATCACGAGTGATTTTCAGATGGAAATCAGACAGAATCATTTTTAAGGCATCACCAAAGAAGTATATCAGAAAGAAAAATGACCAATTAATTCCACATCTAGGACAGATTCAACAACAAAGAAAAACTTTTTTGCATTCCAGCCTTCTAATTTGTAACACAACACAGAGAAATTACAGTAGCATTCCTGCATTCAGCAAATGAGAAATGTCAAAACAAGGAAGGCACTAAATTCATATAGCACCATGACAAATTGATTTTGAAATCATGTTTTCTGCAATCAGATGCTGTTTCTGTGATTGATTGTTTCAAAATTTTATACAGATACAAAGTCTTAGGCTTATGTTTTTAAGAGGGGAAAGGCAGTGCAGCAATTCCAGAGAGCACTTGACTTAAACTTGCATTAGTTTTTCTTTTTGTCATCATTACCAAAACTATGATACTTCATGGAGTCCAAGACAATTGTTAATAGAACTAGATTTTTATATGCCAGGTTGCTTTATGCTTTTGATTTCACTTGCAAATAAATTAAGTCTGGTTTGTTCTTTTTTTCTCCTATTGTTTGTCTACTCCAAAATAGGTACTTTTGAGAGCAATGGTGTTTTATTAATTTGTAGGGACTAGCAATTTTTTAACAATATTTAAATATGTTCTTAGAAAATAAATGTTACAAACCAGCAAAGTAAAACTTCTACATTCCATAAAACTAGGTTGCCTTTGATCTGTCCTTCAACTCTTATACTGAATTCAGCCATTATATGTGTGGGATTATCATATTAATTTTTCCTTAATAAGAACTGTGAAAATATCAATGGGGTATTTTTTTTGTCAAGGATTCCTGATCTATTATGTAGAAAAATAAAAACATCTGTAACATAATTGACAGAATAACAAAACTCAAGATCAATTGTCTAGTCACCATACAAGTTTGGCCACAAGTAAATGTTTACAAAATTAACATACTGTGGCAGAAATTATGGAGGTCATAATTTGAAAAGTAAATGGAATTGTTTTCCTAAAACTTTTTCATAACATTAAGAGGCAAAATTATTATATGTAGAAATTATTGCCAGAAAATTAAAAAACTTTCTCCAGCAATCTCAATTTAATGTCAATGTCCATAGAATAAATTCATTTCTCTAAAACTTTGAACTTCACCAGAAGCTAAGACAAAATTACAGGATGGTAAAGAGAAGAAATATAATGCAAAAAAAAATGGAAAGGTAGTGATGCCATTTTTTACTTGGGTTTAGGACAGTCTTACAATTTGACCCTTTATAATGAAGCACTGATTTGGTATTAAAAGTGACACAAACAGCAACCAGAGGGTGTATAACCCAGGCAACAAGGGGATTCTTGCTCCTGCTCATGAGTGGTGTCATTTTCCTCTGTTGCTGAACCCCTCTGGAGGGATATCAAGATGAAGCAGTTTGACAACCTATTCCAAAAGGTCAGTCACACTAATTTTCCATTAAATCATCATTTCTGGCAAGAAGAGTCTTTTATAATCAAAAAGTATGACCAATACTGTTCAATTTCTTTCACTTTTACTCTTTTTTTTTCCTTTTTAGAACTAAAATTGTGATGCAACAACATAGAAGTTCCTGGAGAATAGGTAGAATCTTCTTGTTTTATCAGATGGAAGGGCAAAGTACCTAGACCTGAAGCTAGACAGAAAACAACACTCCACATGGATTAAAAAATAACTGTTAAGTGCTTAACTAACCAACAGTTAGGTTCATAACTAACATTAATGTGACCAAAGTAAAAAATAATTGAACGACCACTGAAACAGACTATAATAACCAACAGAGCTCCTGACTCAGCTCTGTCAGTAGGCAAGATGTTATATCAGGCTTAATATAAAGTCTCTGTAGTCTGTTCTTTCTTCCTCTGCTCCTCTACAGTTCATTGGCACCAGTAGTCCAATCCCTTTACACTGTGTGGGGTGAACACAGTTCCCAAGATGCAAAAAGCCCCAGGCAAAATTCCTGTTACATTTTGCTCTACAAATTCCACTTCTTCATATAGTACTTATCTTAAAATACCATGGTCTGTTTCCAGATTTCTCATGGATTCACGCATCTTCATAGTTTTGTCATGTGAGGTTTTTGGATCAAGTCAAGGTCTGTTGTTATGGTTTGGACTAGAACANGGACGGTTCAGTATCTTGGGTCCTGTACCTGTTTATATTTTGTTTCATTTATATCTGTTATTATTATTAAAGCAGTTTTTAGTTTTTAACTTCCAATCCAGTCTCTCCTTTACCTGCTGTGTGTGGGGGGCTGGGAGGAGCCCTGAAACCCACCACATCTGTGATGACAGGGAGCCTTTGACTCACAGATGGAAAAAATACATTGCTGTAGAAGGAATAATTTCAAAATTTGCATCATAAAAATCACATAAGACATACACTCAGTGTATAGTAAGTAACACTAAAATATAAACTGACACCTATATACACATTTGCTCCCAGTGCCTTACATTTCCTCTTATTTTTCAGTAAAATTGTCAAAATGATTGAAGACATTCTGTTTGTTTAACTGCTTAGGTAGCATCTTCCAAGTTTATCTACTAAGTGCCTCTAAGAAAACTGTGTGAGTTCAGCAATCACTCTCCTCACAAGCAGGAGATTTGTGCAGTTGGTTAGATCTGAGTGGAGTGGGCCCTTGCAAAAGCTTTTTTGTATTCCTCCCCACCTGAGGAGTCGGGAGGGAACTTCATCATCCACAGCTGCAAAAATGTGAATTTGTGTTTCTCTCAAGAAAAAGAGGGTTTTGAGACCCAGATACTTTGCTACAGAGCAGTAGTTTTCAACCTCCTGTTCTCAGACACCCAAAGAGTCCATAAACTGCTTCAAAGAAATTCAGTGAAGCTGCTTGGAACCAGATAAACTCTGATATAATATCACCACTATGTTTTCATGACAAGTGAGTGTGAAAGGAGGCTGGTCAAGTGTTTAGCTTTTCCAGTCTAAGTATTTTTGCTGTTGGTGCAGTCATTCTGCTTGATGTCTTTCCTCCTACTGCTGATAACTTCATAAATTTTATCATATACAAAACTGGTGGGCTACTTTTATTGTCAGTTACACCTTTTACCATAAGCTATGAATGTGATATGCTCAAGTGGTCCAGAATTCCAGCCTAATTATCCCAGACACACAAGATGGAGAAATACCATATAGATGTAACAAAATATTAAGTACCTGTGAACTACCTTGAAGACTGGAATACAATCTGCAAGTTATACCTATGGATGCTTCCCCCACATTTCTTACCAGCAGACTTAGTGTTACTAAAATAAAACCTGGAATTTTTTCATGCAAGAAGCGTTCATCTGGATGGATGCAGAGTTCATCCCCATACCTCATGGGGTATAAGCCTTCTGGAACTGTCAGAAGTCTTCAGGACAGAAGTGTCTCTCATGACCATACTATTTGACCACTGTTTGTGCTTCCACCATTTCCTCCTGTCCATCTTTGTTCAGTGTGGAAACCAAATGTCAAGCTGGTACTCACCTTCACCTTTGGGCTTGATAAGCTGCTGCAGGCATGTCATGGAACTTAATTCAAACATCATTTAATCAGGAGACTCATGTCATTTACAGTGATTACAGAGTCCAACAATAATAAATATATGTTAAAAAGCAAAGAAATTAGTTTGCCCTGCCTTAGAAGTAATTATCATATTGCCCAGTTCTGAAACTGGTCATGGATAAATATCTATGGGAACACTGTTTATTTATCCTTATCTACCATTTAGGAGATTAAGTCTCCTAACCTTGACTGTGCCAATATATTAAAAAATGTTTTTTATTTTCTTTCCCTAATTTAGGAGTGTTTGCACTCTCCATATCACTTCCTTACACAGCTTTTGTCTAAGTAGTTTAGCACACAAGGAAACTCTGAGCATATAGATGGTTTCAATTGAGCATAGAGATCATTAACAGCTCTCCACAGTTATTGCTCTTCTATATGCTTGATGTAACTCTGAGAAATTTAAAGTCTATTTCTTTAATGTCTTGTATGCTACTCAGGTTAGAAGACACAAGGCCATCATGTTTCTGAAATTGTATCAACAGTTTTGAAAAAGCAATAGAGTTGCAGGTCTGAGCTTTGTTAAAAAAACTAATGTTACCACAGAACAGAAAAACACATATGCTTTATGGGTTTGAATAAAGTATGTGAGCAAGCAGTAAGCATCAGAAGTCATGGAAGATGACAGTCTAATAGATGACTTTTCAGTATATCCTATTCTTTCACCTGAGGTAAAAATGATTCTCCATGGTGACATATTGCTGAATAATGAGAGCATGAAGGGATATACTCATTTCAATTTAACTGCTCATGAATGCTGTATGAACTGGCTGTTCACACATAAGTGTGTGGGATGGAAAAGGCAATCTCAAAAGAGAAGAAATGTTAACTGAATCAAATTTTTAATAAAAAAATGTCTGCTGTTCCTTATACTTACACAGGGTAAAAAGCATTTAAAAAAGAAAATCCTTGACATTGTCAATTTATTTATCTTGTTCACTGTTTATGCTTCTCAAGTCCAAGAAGGAAAGTTTGTACATCTCTCCAGAAACCCTTCCAGAATTACCTTCCCCTAATCAGTTTAGTTTTACCAACAAGTATTCACTCCTAGCCCTCAGTCCTAACTGAAGCTTACCCACTATGCTTACAGCAAGTTGTTTTCAGTGCTAAAGGCCCCCCTGTTATGCAGGAAGAGTAAAAAATAAAAGAAAAGGACAAGATGACTTGTGAGCTTTCTCATCAAACAAGCTAAACCAAAGGGATAAATTCTCCTCCTCATGTAGTTTCCAGTAATGAGCTGGAAGCCAGTAGAAAAGAAGAGAGAACCTCTACCTCAGAGAGCTTCTGGTTCCTGCAGGAACCCAGTTCTTGAGGGTCCAGCTAACAGCATGTGGACATGCACTTACTCAGAGGAGTTTCATTTCTGGGAATCAGAAAGTCAAAATGTCTCATCCAGATGTGAAGTCACCCCAGTCTATCTCACTGCTCCTCTATCCACTGTG
Source organism: Galbula dea (assembly GCA_013399015.1). NCBI lineage: Eukaryota > Metazoa > Chordata > Aves > Piciformes > Galbulidae > Galbula > Galbula dea. Next base: position 38,020 of record VWZX01004113.1, on the reverse strand, counting down.
CAAAAATATCCTGGGCCAGAGACAAGGAGGTACTTTAAAGGGAGAAAGGGCTCAAGGGCTGAGGCATTAACCATTGTGTCTCTGTCTTTGTCACTATTGTCCCATCAAGGTCAAACACAGAGGGCAGCAGTAGGACCACTGGATTCCTGGAAAGTTGTGTCTATCAAACATCTTGCCAAGCCTCATTTGCTCAAGTGTGTCAGAGCTGATAACAGGAGCTCAAGAAGCTTTGGAAACAAAAGGAGATCTTCAGACTACTCATTCAGTTGGTGACAGAATCAGGAGAAAATTAATAGTGCCTAAGAACCACAGATGACCTCTGAAGACCACTGATGTAAAGAAATGAGGCTTCCTTACTAAAAAATACTTTATCTTTCAGTTGAATAACTATGTCCCAATTTCCACATAATACTACTGCTAGCAAGCCTGTGCTAACAAGCCAGTTATGTGGCATGTCATGGTCTCTTTCTTACCCAGGCTTACCTGAATATCAGTGCTATCATTCACACAGAAATATTTTTTCTCTGAAGTTTTCAGCTCCAGTTGTTTACATTACCAGGCTACATGAGTTTTGTATCCAAAGCCTAGTTGCATTCACATCTTAGCACTGAAAATTCCAGCTTGTAAGGCTCTTTTTTTTTACCATGGGACTGTTTGCATTATATGTATAAACATGAATTTATCTATCTCCTACTTCAGAGATTGCTTTTAAAATCTAGGTTCTAGGAATCTGCAAAGCAAATAAGGAGGTTTCTTCAATCTTGCCAATGATCAGAGGAAGAGGAGTTAAATACCAAAGGAAAGACAAAAGGCAGATTAAAAAGATAAAGATTCTACCTCCCTCACATGCTCAGTATATACCAAATCTCAAGGTCAATGTGTAGCTAATGAAAAGTATATGTGGAAAGTCAGACTATGCCAAAGAAAGGTTTCAAGCTGTGAGACCTGTCGTTGCTTTAGTAATCTCCTCATTACTCCCCTGCTCAGAGTGTAGTTTGGTTCCCATCACCACTGCAGCCTGCAATACCCTCAAAAGGCATCTGTCCCCTCAGAGGTGCCAGGGCAGGACAACTTTCCCAGGAGACACACACACATAACATTGATAAACTCTACAGCTGACAGGACTGATCCTACACAAGAAAGCTACAGAAATAGCAGCTTTTCTGCAGAGGGGAAATGTAAGAGGAGCTAATTCAGAAGCAGGAACTAAACCTGAGTTATTACTTTTTGGGGGTTTTTTTCCTAACCATATTCTTGGGTGACCTAAAAAATATAGACTTTTTGCTTTCTTTACAGTGAGGGTACTTTTTTCCTCCTATTTAAAAAAATATGTTCTTCTGACAAATATTTTATAATGTAAATGGACTTCACCAGGCTGAGTGTCTAAATTTGAGTTGCTTTTTTATTTTAGCTTGTCCACTAATGGTATTACTAGAGTCTCCAAGGATCTACCTTGTACTCTTAAGTCTTCATTTTTCAATATCTTTAATTCCACTGCAAGCTACCTCCAGGTCACAGTGGTTAAAAAAAAAAAGAGGAGGAAAGTTAAACCCACACATTTACAGATGTAGATGAAAAATTTTTGGACCATAACTTTGTTATTTGACATAAAGTACATCAACTGCTTTAGAAGAGGGTTAATAAAATTTTTAGATTTTAATACATTGGTTAGCATGGTACTGCCCCATTTTTTATAATGAGATCCACTCATAAATTTTATATACCTGACTGTTCCAAAAGCCACTTCTACATTAGTGTTTAGTGCACATGCACTTTTATTTAAAACTCAACTTGAAAGGTTTTCACAGATAATACTGTGAACAGATAACTGGGTCTTGTGACTAACTATTGAATTTCACTGAAGTCCCCCAGTAATGCTTTTTTCCATGCATGAGCATCCTAATTTTCTTTTTAACATCATTTCCAAACTTTGTGAGAGAGAGTTCAAAATCAGCACTAAAGCACAGTCTAAGTGTCCCAGAATCAGAAGACAAAGAAAGCAAGTTCCTCTGGTTAGTACCTGAAGCTTTTAAAAGTATTCAACCATTCTGAACTGGAATATTATGTACCTAAATAATCATACTTTTAGATTTGTATACTGAGGCAGAGAGGACAAAGGGAGAGACAAACTACATTGAAACACACAAGAATGATTAGGAGTATAAAAAACAGGATTTAGAAATTATATGTCCCCATTTCTGATAAATGCTTTCAAAGAAATATTGTTTGGTTTTTGTAGATTTTTTCCTAATCAATTGATAGGAGGTCACCAGGTTTTTGACTCATCACGAAATACTCATGAAGAGAAAATATATGTTACTGAAATATCTGTGGAAGATCTCAAGACTCAGATATCTAATACTGCTTATACTTCTTTCAGCAGCAGAAAAAGAAATTATAAAAAAGGGAATTTCTTAAGTATGTTGTCATTTACTGAAGGAGGCTGAGAAAGTTTCTGGAAGAGTCACTTCAGTCATGTGGAAGTTCTCAGGGAGCACAGGCCATTTCTCCATAAAAACCAAAACAGCTTCACACCTATATTTAATCATTATTCATGTCATATATAATAGATAAAAATTTATATATGTGGTGGTTTATATATGTTTATTTTTACATGTTCATATAGAAATTCCTTTTCCTATAAGGAAATACTATCCACATTTTTGATTCATTATAGTCCTAACAGGAGACATTCACAGAATCACAGAATCACAGAATCATTACAGTTGGAAAGGACCCTCAGGATCATCTAGTCCAACCGATAGCCCTACACTTCTCTTACCCCTAAATCATCCCCTGAAGAAACACATCTAGCCTCTTCTTAAAAACCTCCAGGGACGGTGACTCCACCACCTCCCTGGGCAGCCTATTCCAATATCTAACCACTCTTTCAGTAAAGAAATTCTTCCTAATATCCAATCTAGCTGTGTCAGAAATGAAAACAATAAGACACAGTTTATATTTTCATGTCAATAATTTCAAAACAGAACTGATGGAAATAGTTTTAATCAGCATTTTTGAAATAGATCCACACTAGCAAGCACCCAGGCTAAAAGACAAGCTACAGGTACTGTACTAACAGGCTGCCAGTGCAGGAGCCAAACTCCAGGTCAGATCCTCAGGCTTTCACTGTCATTTACGCCTGAGTGTGCCCCAGCCCCACCAATATTACCAAGAAGCATAAAGCACAGACAAGGTGCACTATAACGTGCAGAAAGCATATTTAGCATCTTTGCTCTTTTTTCTGCTCCAAGGCTCACTGGTTAAAAATCTCACATGTGCTGAAGGGGGAGCAGAATTAAAATTGCTATCTCTGCCTGGAGGGACCTGAGCTTGCATCAGCCAGATCCTAGGTGAGTCATCTGCAAAGAGCTCTGGGCACAGCCCTCGGGCTGCTCAAGGCCAGTGCTCCCTCAGTCCACCTGCAGGAACCACGCAGTATAATCAAATATCCCCTAAGGTACAGAGAGGGCATGAGGAAACAGGGCTGGTGGAAAAGTGACCTGGGCTCCAGGTTCTATTCTAGCTTTTGTATTTTGGGAGGCAGTGAAGAAGGGAAGAGGGTGCAGACTTATCTCCCAACATTTTTGACCAATTGCTGTGCATGACTCCCACACTGTGGTACTGCTTATGAGGTTGCCCATTAAGAGACCAAGCATCTAAACATGGTTTCCCCTAGGTCACAAAGCCTACAGGTTTCATGTTGTTAAGCTTTTACATCTTCACCATTGTGCAACCAAATAGGAACCCAAATGGCTAACAGAAGCAGCAAAATGTTACTCAGATTCTATTAAATAATGAAACTTAATTACTGTCTTTTATTCTATTTATATATCTCGGGGCATCACTCAAGAATTACATGCACATTTACACAAGCCCATGACAGACACTCACAAAGACTGTACTAGTCCTATCATCAACTGCATCAGCACTACAGCACAGCAGATCATGGTCACCACATCCTCCATACATCCAGCTCCCACAATCAAAGAGCCACCTGTCTGAATTTCCCAAAGTATGTTGCTAAAGAAAAATTCCAATATCCAGGTAGGTGGCTCAAATTTCCCAAATGCTTGAGAGTCCAGAAGCTCCCAGATAAAGTTGCATCTACTTAGCATTCTTGAAGGTTTTACGATCGTATTCAACCTTGTAGGAACACTTCAACGGTGTCTGCTGGTAATAGAAGGTATTCTGAAAACAAACAGCCAAGTCACTGAAATTAGCAAGAGCTGAAAGTTTTAAAGGCCTAGAAACACTATGCAGTCTCAGTCAGTATTACTCACTGGAATAAAGAGGGGTGTTCTAAGCAAATTAAAATTCATTTAAGGAGATGGACATGCAGATAAATTTTTCACCTGAGGAGAAGAGGGTACTTGTTTTAGACTGGCTTTTTAGAACAGGTGTCTTATAAGTCACTTATATATGCAGTAGATAACCTTTTGCATTGTGATTTTTCTTCATTTCTGTGCCTGTAGTGTTGACATTTTCCATATTGAATGAAGATGAGAAATATTAGAGGAAAAATAGAAGCAGTGCTTACTGTGTCACTATAGACCATCTAGCACAAGTGGGATCTGAAGCTTGTAATAACTGCCATTATGATTCCTCTCCCTCACACCTCATCATATGAAATCAAAAAGCTCTAGAATCAGCAGGAGGTAAATAGCACCACATTTTACCTCAGATGGATCCAAGACAGTTTTAATGAAGAGACTATTCTTTCATATCCACCAGGAATATTTATTTCCACCTGAACCAGAACTTTCTGTAAATCTACAAGATGTGAGAATTATCCCTGGAATTTAGGGTACAAACATAAGAGGCAGTAACCTCCCAAAGTGCTATGTGGAAGTCCTGAGTTCAACTCTGTTGTAAATAAGCAAAAGAAATGACAAGGAGCTGACTCACCCACATTCACAGAGACCAGTCCAGTTTTGAGAAGGGAGCATAGCCTCCTCAATTAAAGAAAGTCTGGTTTCATTAATAAAGAATTAATTCAAAGCAAAACATTTGTGTAAGAATGGAAAAATAAACAAACCAAAATAAACAAAAATAGTCAAAACAAAACAAAAACTTCATAGCTTTACTTTTTCATCTTCATTTCTTTTTACCATTCCCAACAGTGCTGCTCAGCGCTTCTACGAAGCAATTACTGCTGCATGGCTTTCTGCCCCTATTCAGCTCCCAGGGCAAACTAAAACCAAGAACTTAGGAACATTTCTTCTTAGATTTCCTGTTTCTGTGTTCATTAAAGGATATGCTCTATGAAACCTGGCTCTCAACATACACAGTGCTGCTGTTTGCTTCAGAGCTGTTCACATGAGACTTACCTTATTCTCAGCAGAGAGCCTCAGGCACATTAGGGCACAATTCAGCTTCTCCAGTACAGCTTACCTGACTGGGATTCAGTTGTCTAAATGTAGGTGTCTAATGGTATTTTAACGCAGGCATAACACAAGCTGTACACCTAGCTTGTGACCAGACTAAACCTATTCTAAAATACCCATACAACATGTAGGAAACTTTCAAGTCCTCAGCATCACATGATTTGGTCTACTGATCTGTCTCAGTCTTGCTTAGTTCCTTGATAAGCTATGCCACATCCACTGACACTCAAACAAATGCATTGGGATGCTATCAGTTTTATTCTAGTTTAATTATATGCCTTTTATCTCTCAAAATAACAGGGATGATTATATTAATAACATTAAATGATTTTATTATTATTTCAGTCAAAGACAAATGATCAAATTAATCTATCAATTATCAAAACACAAATTGTAAAAGGTATAGCTGGGTTCCAGGCTTTGACAATTGTGAGGAAAGGGAGTTGGAAATGCAGGTAGAAAAACCAGTTCCCTGTTACTTGCCAGAAGTCAAATATCATAAACCAACACAACATCAAAGGAGAAACAGCATAAGTTGTTCCCCCTTCTGATAGAAATTAGAAGAGTCAATTTTGGTCCCAATAGAATAAAAATTCCTATAAAAACTTTATTTTTCTTTAACATTTCAGACTTTAAAATCAATCAGACCTTTGATCTAGAATTTGAACATGTAATTTTTTTGGCCACTTATCCCAAGTTAAACCTTATTACTAGTCAAAATTACAGGTTTGAATGGACAAGTAAAGGCACAGGAGTATTTGTGTAGTATATTAGCCCCTGAAGTCTGAGTCTGATCCTTGTTGAGGAACATGAAAAACATGCTCTTATTTAAGGGATTGCAGTCCAGTAGAATTATTCAAAACCCCACACTTTTATAGGTAGAAGCATGACTCATTTCTTTGATGTAGTATGAAATTATCTATCTTTCAGCTTTTTAATCGATGTCAGAGGTCATCTTTACACTTTGGCAGCCAAAAGTCTGGTTTACACTTTTGGCAGACTTTCATTATTTGTCTCACAGCAGACAGCCCTTACTGAACAGCATGGAAGTGCAGACTTCCCCTCACACACATAGCAAAAAAAGAGGAAAGTTCTTTAAAGACTAAGGCTTTTGTATGCTCTGAACCTGCAGTTGTACAATAACTATGAAATTCTGGGATGAAATGTCCTCTTCTATTGAAAATACATTCATCTGGCTACAGAAGGTGAGTACACTGCCAGATTACACTTTCTGTCATGATTTAGATAAGCTAGCTTGAAATGTATCAGAAAATACAAATGCACTATGTATTTTTTCTTGCACATGCAATATTTAGAGTTCTGACAGATCAGAGTAGAACCATACCCCTCAAACCAACTACATAGTGTGTGCAGGCATTTAGCCATGGGGGTAAGGTGCATCTCTCAGGGCTAGTACACCAGCCAGCTAAATTTGCCTGTAATTCAAGTACGTAACACGTCAGGTTTTTTCCCAGACGAGTACACCAACAGCCAAATGCAAGAGCACCTGTGCCCTCAGAGTTTCATTTGAGTTTCAGCTCAAGAGTCTAACAGACAGAATGTAGATGTATGCACCAGACAGTGAAATGTAGAAATGCAAATGTAAAGATTCAGTAAGTCAGCTGTAAAGTTTTCAGTATTCATTAGGAATACTCAGTGTTCTCAGTATTCATTAGGAATGTATCTTGAGCAAGATATGTTTTAATCTCATAAGATTCTCTCCTGCTTTCCCATGGAATTCTTCTTTTTTTAATGTCCTGTATAAACTCCCAATCCCATGGCACAGCTTTTTCCAAACAAAGAAATCTTCCATCTATAGTTACACTAAAGATTGAAGTTTATAAACAAGGTCACCAATACTAGCTATAATTGCTGTCTGTCTTTTAAAAGATGGTGGTAAAAAACAGGTAATTGCCTTTAGGAAATCAATTTCTTTAAAAGAAGAAAAGAAAAAATTCTTCTAACCAAGACATAAATATACAAAGAAGCATCTGAGAGTCTGAATTAAGCAGACAGAGAAGATTCATAAGTCTCATTAAGAGAAACATCACAGAAATAAGCACCAGACAGCCATAAAAGACAAACCATTAAATTGTCTCTCCCAGTGTAGGCTCTGTATGCATTTACTGCTCTTTGTATTTTATAACTACTCGAGTTAATGGATAAATCAATTATCTAATTGTCAGCACAGGGACAGATCCTTGCAGGTTTCATCTGCCTGGATTTGTTTGCAGAAGTAATGCTAAATTTACGTAAGCTGGCAACCTTGTCACCACAGAAATTCAATTCAGGCAGAAGACAGACAGAAATTTGGCAGTTTGAGGATGCAAACATATAGTTAGGCTGGTATTTCTCTATTTATGTATTGATTGAGGTATGCAGTATCCAGAATCAGGCCAGCAGAGTTAATCATCACCACAATGCCACCAGGTTTACAGCCACTTTTTTCTCTAAATATCAGTGACAAATACTTAAAATCACAGTGGATAACATGCACAGCAGGAATAGGCAAAAGATGCCAGGTGGGTTCACAGAGCAGTACATAGTCCATCTCACCAGTTAAGCACCATAACCTGAATGGAAAACAGACAATAAAACAGAAACTATACAGCTCAGTGCCTCTGAAAAACATCTCTGAAATGCTGCTTTTCCTGATGATATCAAAGAAACTTACAGAGAGCAGCCAAAATTGGGATTGTTGATCTGTTTTTTCCCACTAGCCTGCATGTGGATTAAATCCCAGAAGCACACTGTAGAAAGCAAAACAGGATAGAGAAATGCTTGAAATTCAGCACTCCTGAGAGAACTGCCTGCCTACTTGCTAATACTGTACCTCCTGCAGCACATCAGGTTTTTAACTATGCCTGTAAATATTTCAATGTCTTGGATATAGTTTTAGTTCCCTAACATCACATGAAGATTTCTTGAAATAGATAGTAACTAAATTCTGGCATTGTCAGCCCAATAATAAGCTGAATTCAAAAAGGCTCAATTCTGCTTCCAGAAAGGATTTTTTTTCTAATCTAAAGTTTTATATAGCTAGATGATGTAGCTCAGAACCATCCATTTTACAACAGAGGAGAAAGAATGAAGACAAACCTAGCAGTAAGTACAGGTTAAGATTACATGACCTGTTGGCTTTGCAAGGCCATGCAGATGAGTGGTAGATGTCCCGTTTGTCCTTATCTGAGCCGAAAGCCTGAGCAGGGAGGTCTCTGCCTCCACTCTATTTCCAGAAGTCAAACTCCAAAATGATTGTTGGCCATTCTTATGTCTCAGCAGAGGCTGGAGACCAACAGCAGGGACACTTCCTTTGTGTTGTTTCTGGGGGATGGCTTCGAGTGTTTCTTCACAGCTCAGATATGTCATTGGCAGGAAGAAGGTCAAAGAAAGACCATGCGTGATGCTCTGCTTAAGAAATAGCCTCTTCCAAACCACTAACTCTGGATTCCCACAGCATCATAGATATTTAAAGGCCTAGGAAAGTCACCCCTGCCCCAAGGAATGCTGGAGATTTCAAGATGCAGCAGTCAAAAATGTTGGGTTCAGCAAGAAGCAAGTTCAAATGCAAACCCAGACTGATACAGGTTCTATAGAAAGCATTAATACAGGTATGCATTTAAAACCTAATGAGCCCTTTAAAATACTAGAATTGCAAAATAAAATTTCCTAAAACTTCCTGCTTAAAAGCAAGAATAATAAGGAAAATAAGTTTTCTACCAAACTGAGATCTTGTAGCCTTCTCTTCCTTTCATCTACTCTGAATTACCTTGCTTGTTGTTCTAGTAGACATATCATAGTCACACAGATGTGACACTAATCACAGGATAGGAGTTGCCAGCTGCCTAGGAGGATAAAGCTGCTCTGACATTATCCCATCAGGCACCCAGCAGTGACTTAGGAGATACAGCCATTTAGCTGACCCCTTTATAAAGAAACAGGTGCCATCTGAACGTGCTGGGAAATCCTTTCCAATGCAGTCAGCTCCCCTCAATGCTTCATGGTTTAAAGTAGAAAAAATTAGCAATGCCTATCATTTTGCACACTGAGGCTAGGCACAAAATGCTGAGGCTTTCAGTGGGAGTCTTGCTTGCTGAAGATAATTATGACTTAGTATGTTACTCTAGTAAAAAAATATTTTGGTGTTGAAAGCCAAAGATGTTTAGGAAGCATCAATTGCACTTTACATTTTGAACTTAATTTTAGTCTAAGAACTACATTTGAAGTTAGTTCTGCCCCGAAGCTAGGGTACAGGCAACGAAGCATTGATATTTTTTCCTTGAAAACATTCACAACTTCAGAGGAAGACTGGGGGTTAAACCTCTGACCAAACAAAAAGAACAATGGCTTTGGTAGGCTTTTGAAAACTTCAGACTGGGATTCAAGTATGCTGTATAGTCAAAATCATCCCATCCTTCTAGTGTTTTGTTATTGCTGCTGTAGTCTTGGCTTGAAGACTCGTCTGGTTGCTCTGGTACCTTCTTTTGCTCTCTGGTACCTACTTTTGCTCTCATGGAGTATCAGTGGCACAAAGTTCCTTTGGTAACTAATGCATGAATATTTGGACTGCATCCACCTAGCAGAGCAATAAGCATTGACTGATATATGATGATTTTCCACAGGAAAGCACACTTGAAAGAAGGATGTGAATCTAGGCAGGGAAGGGACAACAGAGTCACGCAGCAGGAGGCAAATATACAAAAAAGGGTTAACCACAGCATGTCCAGTGTCTATCCCAGAGCTGTAAGACCCAAAAGGGATCCCTGGGAAGCTACTCTGCCTCAGCCTCTCATCCCTCTTGAGCCATGGGGTTGATGAAGAACAGCAAGCCACACCAGAGCCAGGCACAAGAAACCTACCTTCCAACCTCAGTACCACAGCAGGCAAAATAGGTGATCTGCACCCTAACCCCAGGGTGGATGCTGAATGTGTTGCTACTCTGGCTCCACAGCAGCATGCCAACCCTACTGATTTACTGCTTTGATCCTCACTCTCCACACTCCTCCTCTCACCACACACCATTTCTAACCCAAGCTGGCAAAAAGCATGACTGCATCAGCTGTGCCTGGCAGAAGTTACCAGCAGAACCATAAATCTCCACACCACCCAAACAAGCACAGCCCATGGGTCCTTGTCTCCCTCCCTTCCCCTCTCCTCTATTCCCTGGCTGACAAGCTCAGTGTGGAGGTGGACATAATTGAGAACAATGCAAGAGATAAGCAGGGAAGAGCAGCCACCAGAAGGTCACCCAGTGCCCAGGCTGGAGGGATGTGCAGATATCAGGGCAGCCATGGTACTCCATGTGCTGAAGCCAAAAATACAAGCAAAGTTTTAGCAGGTTGCACCATGGGAAAATTTGCAGCCAGGAATATTCCCCCTCTTCAGGATTACATAGATGCTGAGAAGGAATTAGAAAGATTATCTAAAAGTTGCATTTAGGAGCCAGAAGTCACATAAATGTGCATGCAGTCATGTGGAAAAGTTATCACTGTACACCAGTCATATGTTCTATTACACTAGAAATCCAACTAAATGAAGATCCCACCACATTCAAATGAGCCTATGTGTCACAGTTAACACTGCTGCTTTTAGCAAGAGTTGCAGGTCCAGATCCCAGCTCAGCACCTCTGCTCATGGTTTCTTGTGCTTCTTTCTCACCCCACAGACTCCTGTAATGTCAGGGACAGTGCATCCATGAGCAGGTCTCCCAGAGTCATGCAGGAAATCTAAAGAATGAAGCCTAAACTTTCTCTTCTTCCTGTGATTCTCATTTCACATGCTCTGCTACATCATAAGTCTCCTTTACACCCTTAAATATTCACAGAATCACAGAATGTTAGGAGTTGGAAGGGACCTCGAAAGATCCCTTAAATATTAACACAACTCTTCTCTTGATGTGGGATTCCTCATTTTCATATGGATAAATGATTAATTGTCACCATACTGAGCAAGTGCAACTTTTATAACTATATGAATCATCAATGTGCCAAACCCTTCAGGAAAAATAAGAGTGCTCAAGCATTTATTGCACATTATTGCTTCCTGGATCATTTAAAAGGAGTCACTGGCAAACAACCTTTTACAAAGACCTAAAAGTTTGCCTCGGATGTACTGAGCACTTCTGTATTTCAAAATGCAGACAAACCTTCTTTCCCAGCAACTTTACACTAGCTCTTTGGCAGAAAACTCTACAGCTTGTCCAGCAAATGCTACTATTTGTAATGGCACATCTTGTGTGTTACCAGAAGATAATTTTAATGAGGTTCTGAACATAGTTTTAAGTACTGTTCTAACAATCATGCTGGCTCTGGTGATGTTCTCCATGGGTTGCAATGTGGAACTTAAGAAATTCTGGGGCCACATAAAAAGACCCTGGGGTATTTTTGTGGGTTTTCTTTGCCAGTTTGGAATTATGCCTCTCACAGCCTTCTTACTGTCCCTGGCCTTTAACGTGCTTCCTGTTCAAGCTGTTGTGGTGCTGATCATGGGGTGCTGTCCAGGAGGCACAGCCTCCAATATCATTGCCTACTGGGTGGATGGAGACATGGACCTAAGGTAAGAGCACCTGTTCTCTAAGTAGTTGATGTAACTTTTTACATTGTAAACTTTATATTGAAAAGGAATGATTTTTTTTCTTATCTACCTGGCTCATACATGGTGGAGCTTTCTTCTTGTAAAGATATTTACTTACTATAATAGTAGTAAACATAAGTAGAACAACATACATCTTTGGTTCCTTGAGAATTCATGAAGAAGATAGCACAGCAAAATTTTGTACATTAGGAAATATCCTTATTGAAAATCTTCAGATCCTGCAGCTTTATGAGGACCACTAAGATACTCTAAGATCATAAAATATTTGGCCAAGTTAGAACTACTTTTGTGATTTTATTTCTTCCAAGATCTTGGGAAGTAAAAATAAAAAATTAGAAAGGATTTTGAATCCTCTGTACAAAACAGTGGCTATGCAATAGCTCTTGATGTGAGATTTTTTAAAAAAGATCACCTGTGGAAAACTATTTCCCAGGTTTTGTGTTTTCTATACAAAGAATAGAGAGGCATAGATTTTCTCCTTGGGAACTAATACAACTGAAAATCACTTGCAGTAATTCTATCTGCTCCTGGCACTTTCTGCAAAGTCTTCAAACTGAGGGCAAGTTTTACAGGCTGGAAGCCACTGTCTAAGGCAGCTCTGCATATTGGGAGCAATGAAAAAAACTCCTTTGTGGTGAAGTGTGATGGTCTCGGTGACAGGGTGCTCTGAACTCAGAAATGGATATGTAAGGCATCTGTCATGGTCTGAGACATTAAACATGCAGATGAAGTGAACCCTACACTTTATGCAAATTCCATGGGGTGTTCATTAACTCTAGCAGCCTTTAAAAATAAGCCATCTTTTTATTTTAATATCCTGATTACTTTTCTTTTAAGTAAACAGGATCATTTCTCTGTTTCACAAACAGTAACATAAATTGGAGCATTCATCCAATGTATCATATGCCAGTCTGAACTAGAAATGGAAAAAATAATAGAAGTAAGAAAGATGTGGAGTTAAAGAAAATAGACTAAGAATGTTAATATTTGTAGTAAGACATTTTTTCCATCCTTTGAAAACCGTGAACTTTTCTCTCACATACAGTTGTTAATGTAATAGCAGCTTTCAAATTATGTATGAGATCAGCTCTGCTAATCACCAACTTCCTCAATGTGGAGGAAAGACCTATGATATTAGGAACTGTAAGACACAATTTCAATAAATACAGATCTAAGAAACCACAGATGGAAGGATACCCTGAACAAGTCTGAAATTCTGTCCTAATATTTCCTTGAAAGAATATGTTGAGCTAAACTATATTTTTTCAGCTCCATATGTTCAGAATCGTGCCACTGAAATCAAAGGTAAAAATCTGAATGATGATACCATAAATATGAGTAAGGTTTATATCCTATGATGCTGGCAGAAGTAAATTGAAAATATTTATAAAAGGTTAATCTTCAAGTAAACATCTTTACCTTAAGAAGTCTAAAGCTTTTGCTCAGTACCTTTGTGAACAATAATGCAGAGACCAGCAGATATGGGAGGTACAGCAGAAAAGGCAATGTAAGCATCTTCAGTTCTAGACAGAAGAATAACTATATAAGTACCTTGGCTGGTTTCTGGAGCCAGCATGGTGTTATACAAAGCCTGCCCATCACATCAGAAAAGGTTTAGGTTTTAACTGATACTATTTTATGTTTGTACATAACAATTCACCACCATTGTCTGCAGTCCTGCTTCCAAACATCCCAGTGCAAATAGACCACAAGTTAGAGCAGGGATTCGTTCTCTACTGCTCAAAGGGAGGTGAAATATCAGGTTTTATATCTTCCTTAATAACTCAGACCCAGATGATATCCTCTGAAGCTTTCCACAGAGACATCTGGTTTTGACATCTCTTGGTATTTCACAAAAATAAATGCTTCTGAAGCACCATCCCCTCTCCTTCACATATCCCCTGGGAGCTTCTGTGAACATAGGGGCTGGGGGCAGAGAATGTGCAGGCTTCGAAGCAGGACTTAGATACAAGAACAGTAGAATGATCTAGGAAATATGGAGGTAGGGAAAATAAACCTTTTTTATACATTTGGGGCTTCATCGGACTTCAATTTTAGTCCATGGGGGTTTTTTTTCCCTATGTGTAGGAACTCCTGCCAGAGGCTCCTATGAAGTTCTACTCAAAGACTGAAGCATAGAGTGGCAGAAACACAAATCAGTGCAAATATCCCTGTGATTTCTGTATTAACTGTTCTACAGTACTATCCAAAAAATTATTTCTCTGGATCTACCTAGTTTATGGGACAGGGTTAGTAGTCCTTTTCCAAGGGCAACTGAAACAACAGAGAAATCAGAAGTGAGACTCATAAGGAATTTTTTGAATTCCCTTGACTAGAATCCTTTCATAATTTTTATATAAAAAGATTATGATTTGTAGGCATAATTTTATCTATTCTACTCATATTCTGAGAATTTCCTCCTTATTTTAGTTGTCTTGCCTTTTCCTCCTTCTTTATTCCCCCAGCAGAATGCATCTTTTAGTACAAAGTGTATGAGGCTTGATGGTTTCAGGACTTTGTATTTTAAAACAGAAATGTCTCTGCACAAATCAAGGAAGCAAAAATATTTACGCTCAGCTTCATTGAGTAATTCTCAGCAGCTACTCTTTGGCCTAGAGCAAAACAAGCCATAAAAGGGAATTATATTAAATCACACATTCTAGATGGTGAAATATTTCTGGTTTATGTTGATGACTTTAGAGTGAAAATTTAACACTCTAGAAATGCTGGTCTCACAGAAAGCTCCTTTTGACATCCATCTGACCTTGCTCAGCTTGCCACTCTCTCAGAAGCCAGATGGACAGACAGGCAGCATGCAGACAGACTTGCCAACAGCCCTTCCCGAGGGCCACTTGTTTGACTGCCTCATTTGCACTGAAAGTTATTGTTTGTGGCTGCAGAACACTTTGATACTTCACGTTCCTTTCAGCTGAAGTCATTCCTTCCATTTAGTTTTTTTCTAACCTGATAGACAGGATAAATTGACTGTAGCCAGCAGCATTTCTTGCCCAATCTTTCATAAGATGTGAAGTTGTATTAAGAAAATGAGAAAGACCATAGGCTAGCATGAGATTAACTGACACTGCAACCAATTTCTTTACAGTATCAGCATGACAACTTGCTCCACGCTGTTTGCAATGGGAATGATGCCACTTTGCCTCTTTCTTTACACCAAGATGTGGACTGATTCTGATGCAATTGTACTCCCCTATGACAGCATTGGTGAGTCCAGTGAACCAGCACTTTTCCTGCTGACTTCCTCCTTTAGCCTCCCTCTAGTAACAATAGTTTTTATTACATCATCTTGCAGTCATGAAGAAATGGCTCTAGATTTTTAAAAATATTAATCCTCCTACTTTCTAATAACTTTCATGGGAATTAGGTTTCTAGATCACATCACCCACAGCTCTGCAGAGCAAAGACTCAAAGTCATTATAAATATTGCATAGCAACCTGAGCCATCCTATGATTCTATGAGATTGTATACGTTTTTCTTTCCAAATGGTTTGAAGACTTGCATGGTACTGGGATGAGGATATAGAATCATTCATAAAGTAATAGCTACTAACATCCCCTAGATAAAAATGTAACATCTTTAAGGTACAATCCTGCAACATGCTAAGTGCTGAGGCCATAATCTGGCAAAGTACTCAAGCACATGTGGATAATTAAGCAAGTGATTAAAACTGCCAAGTCTCTTTGAAAAGCTGCAATCTACACCAGCAGGAGTGGCTTCATTTGACTTCCTGTCAAAAATCTCATCCAGCCACAAAGAGAAAATAATCAAAGTATTTGGAACTACATGCTCCAGTGCTTTACAGAGCTGTGGCCCCAGTGCTTATCAAGTGCAGTTCCATGTTGTGCTAATCTTAAAAGCCTCCAGAGTCACTTTCATATTCTTCAATTTCATTTCCCATTGTCCTGAGGAAAAGAAATCACATACATTGCTTGTGCTTTCAAAATAAATAATGGAGGGGGGAGGCCAAAACAAAGGAAGCTCTAAACCAGTTGTTGATATGGTACAGTAGTGAAACACCTGCAGACAAAATGAACATTTAATATAGCTACTCACATCACAGGATAGTGATGATTAGCACACTCAAATTTCTGTCTGCCTTTCTGATGCAGGTGAGTGAGCATGTAGCTCAGCAGAATGGCAATTACTTCAACAGGCTGCCAAAGATAACAGACTCCATAGAAAGACAAATGGGCAGGTGTAGGTAGAGTGTGCCTGTGTGCTCTGGGGTGTGCACACCAGAAACATCCTCTGAAGGATTTCTCTGTACCCCCAGGTGCTCTACATGTTAAACTTCTGCACCACACAGAGGCTTAACTTCTGTCTTCTTTTTTTACAGGAATTTCACTGGTAGCTCTTGTAATTCCTGTTTCATTTGGAATGTTCGTTAACCACAGGTGGCCTAGTAAAGCAAAAATCATACTTAAGGTAGGATATAGAAGGCTGAAGCATTAGTAATTATGGACAACTTATGGAATCAGTGGCATCACTGAAGCAGTACATTGTTATTCATAGTATCATTATCTGACTTCATAAGAGCTGGGAAGTTTTGAGAAAACAAATGAGATGCTGCAGAAATGTATTGCTTTCCCCCTGCACAAACATGTGTGAGCTGCATACATTATTAGGAACCATCATTATCCAAACAGCCTACTTTTGTCTTTGGCTACAACTATGTTAGTAATTGAGTTCAGTTTATAATGTAAACTAAGCTTGGAAGGAAAATCATTCAGGACAACTGCAAGCAGTTTTCCTCTGCAAAATCATAAAGAAGAAAACCATTCTAGATCAAAAAAACCTTTCTAATTTTAAATCAGTTTATTGATTTTGAGGGGTAATTTTGAGTGCCAAGTCAATTTTTATTAAAAAACATCTTGAAAATGTTCCAACTGCTATAAAATATCTAACAAAACTATTCATAAAATTCAACTATCTTTGCAAGATAATTTCAGATCTATCAAAAATATGAAGTTTTTGGCAAAAACTATTCTCAACAAAATAATAATGATGATAATAATAATAATAACAATAGCTATAACAATGTAGTTGCTTTTAGTTTTAATTGCAAAATAATAATTGTGAACATTAGGTTTATGTTTAAAATGATTGTCATATGTGCTATGTACCCTTGGCCTTTGTTAATCATTCTTAGGGAACACATATAACTTATTATTCTACCTATACTTTCTTATCATTTTTCTGCTATAAGCTCAGGAATCATAGAACACAAATAAGGTCCTTTTATGTCAATGCATTGCCTTGGACAGTCAACTTATTCTGTTGTATTTTTAAAGGCACTTAGTTTACTTATGAACTTAGATACTGCTGGATGCTGGTTTCGAAACTGTACTATTCGTATCTAATCACCCAAGTGAAAAGCATGGACTTGAACTCACATGGAAAGAAACTCTACTTCCTCTCCCAGCACAACAGCACTTCATCTTCTTTCTTAACAAGTGGGTGAGCAACCCACAGTAACATCCATTGGCAGTTTGCCTCATGTAAGACAATGAAGCATCAAGTGAAGATTGAGAACTAAGTGTCAGATTAAGATCCATATAGTGAGAAATGGAGATAAGAACACAAAGATAGTGTGCCAGGTGAATAGAAGAACTTGTCATGGCCAGAACATGTTTGTTCTTCCTACGTGCATGTGGTTAATAGCTCAGTCAAACAAAAGCACTTGTTCACTCTGGTCTTAAAAAGGCTTCAAGCAAAGACTGATGAGGCCAGTTCAGTGGGAATATGTTTCAGCTGAGAAACAGATTCTCCTAAGCTTAGCCTCAGAAGTCTGCCAGTGAGATCCCTGGCAACATATGCCATAAGGGCAAATATTTCACTTGGATATTGAGAAAAGAGTGAGCTTTCACTTTTCTTGGCAAGCAGCAGTGAAGATCTCAGTCACAGAAAATAATATCAACTCAGTGACTATGTCAATGTGGAAATGTTTTAAAATCTCACAGTCAGTTTTTAAACACATTTTCAGCCACATTAAAGACTTACTCCTCCACTTGGCAAATAAATTCCTATCACTATTAGCATACACTATACTAAGCTTCAGAGTGTGACTGCCCAAGAAGTGGCAAGGAAAAGTACATTATACTAGCTTTTAAGCTGTCAGTTTCCCAACAACTCTGGGGAAATTTTTCTACTGTGAGCACCATTCCTTATTCACATCATACCTATGAAATTGTTTTTAATTCCCAGCTCTAAATACAATTATAGCCAAGGATTCAGAAGTCTAGTTTTACAGGTATCTGTTATAGATACCTGTTATAACTATGCCTTGAGCTATGTCTGTGAGCACATATTGAACTACATTACACATCTCACTTGGGAAAAATGGCAGCCATGTAATCTGTTTGCCTGCTGTGAATTACATTCCTGTAAACTTTATGTTTAATATGAGATGTTTCAGTGACTCAGAGACATTCATGGATATGTTAGATGCTATGTTTGATGTCATTAAATGTTGAGGTCTCTGATTCACACAGTTCTTCCTCTTTCCCTCACAGATAGGATCCATTGTGGGAGCTGTACTCATTGTGGCCATAGCTGTGGTTGGGGGAATTCTCTACAAAGGCTCCTGGATTATCTCACCAAAATTATGGATCATTGGCACCATATTTCCAGCAGCTGGCTATTCTCTGGGATTCGTTCTGGCCCGTGTAGCTGGTCTGCCTTGGCACAGGTATGGAATTCTCTGTGGCAAAGACCTGTAGCCTTTTATCAGCTGGTAAAAAAGATCTTATTTAATGATTAATCAATACTGAGAATTCTCCCTAAACATTAGTTATACTAGAGTCACTCATTTCCCAACCCTGTTTCTGGGAGACCGTGTGTAGATAAAACTTTTGTTGTACACATTCTTTTTTTACAGATTCTGACTGTATTAATTTCCTCCAATCCTTCATAAATCTTCCCCTTCTGTGCCCATGTCCTACACTTCAAATGAATGTAACAAACCTGACTTATAAAGGGGCTGGGACTATGGTAAAATTTCTCATGAAGATACAGTAGCTTACCAGTTAGAACATCATTGCAAGAGAGGGAGATAATAAGTGACACATATGTGGCTTGGAATTAGATCACAGTCCTTTACAATTGCTGAACTGCCATAAATTTGGTGGGTTTTCGTAGGAACAGCCACAGGAATTGTGGAGTGGTTTGTTGACTATGTGAGCTGAAGGTAGCCATTTTCTCAGTCATCCTTAGAGTATGTTTCCTGCTTATCCAGATTACTAAAAAGTGTAAGGACTCACAGGCTGCTATTTCACAGTTGTCTTTTTGTTATTCCCTTTAGATGTCGTACAGTGTCTCTGGAAACAGGCATGCAAAACACTCAGCTATGTACAACTATAGTACAGCTCTCATTCACTCCAGAACAACTTGAACTGATGTTTACTTTCCCACTCATCTACAGCATTTTCCAGATCTTGTTTGCATTAATAATTTTAGCAGGTAAAGTATAAATATTTTATATTACATCATTATAATTATCATTATTGTTATCAGTCTCATTTTTCATGGATATGGAGAAAACTAGAAGGGACAAAAAAATAATCAAATGGAATATAGTTAACTAAATGACCCAAATGATAACTGAGTATTGCCACTGCACATAACTAGAAATATACAAAGCTCAGTTCAAGAGTTGGAAGACTCCTTTTTTTCAGCACAAGTGAGGGGATCTCCACCACCTACAATGGAGTGCATAGGAATGCACTGAGCACAAGGTTATCTCCCTTGACTGAAGAAGAGTAAATGCATCTTCTTCCACTGCTCCAGAGTGCCTGAGTATACAGCTGCCCAACAGGCCTGTCCCCACAAGCATGCACAAACTCCCTGTCCTTCCAGATGTTGAGAGAACAGGCATTAGCTTCACAGCTAATGTAAGAAAATTCCACTGGAGATAAAGGTCCTTTTTTTCCTTCCACATACACTTCACATGAGTTGCACTGCTGCTATACAACTAACCTACCAAGTATTGGGACCTTGTCCCTGTTGCTCACACCTAAAATCATCTGTGATTCCTACTCCCAAAACAGCACCTTACCCAACACCAAAACACTGCCCCAGGGACACAGCCTGTGAGATGCAGCCCTGACTGTGATCTCTATGGCAGGAAAATGCATGGTGACAGACAAACGCACTTGTCCCAGCTCCTGCCAAACACAACTCAAGCAGAAGGGTCAGTCCCACAGACTCAGCCAAGAAACCAAAGGCTTCCCAAGGCAGACAGAGTACTTTTAGAAGTCTCTACACACAACAGGAACACAAAGCAGTCAAACACCAAATGCAGAATTTAAAATATCTTCTTTGGTATTATCTCAATATACTTTTTCAGTGATGAGTGCTGTTGACATAAAATAATTACACACAGCTTTAAAGAAACTGTCTGTAAGTGTTAGAATGTTATAGCAATATAAGTAAAGAAAATGTGGCATGGGCACATGTTACTAGAATGTCTTTTTCAAGCAATGGTTATCATTTATTTAATACTAAATATATACCTATTCCCAGGCTACCGTATTTACAGAAGACACCGGGTCAAAACAAAGACAGATGTTGAGAAAACAGAGGAAAGAGAGGATTCAAAATCTGTGTCATCACATGCTAAAATAAATGGAGGATTTGTATCAAATGAGACCAAATAGACAATTACCTCTGTTCCTATCAGCTTTAGAAGATATATGGTTTACTTTAAACTTTTTTTCACGTGCCGGTGTTTTGTGGAAATATTTAACCAAAGAAGTTCTGCTGATATTGTGCAGTAAGACTTTAACATGCTTGACTTATGAAAGATTTCTACTTTGATTTTGAACATGGTTTCTGCCACAACTGTAGAACCTGGTTTTGAAGCTAATTCTCTAAAAATATTTAATGTTTTATTTTGGCTTATTTAATGAAAGGCTGTTATTTAAAGGTGGGCTATTGCTAAAAAAACCAAACAGGTACTTTTATTACTAACTCCAGCCCAGCATCCTGCAAATGTGTCTGCTAGTTTCAGCCCCCACAACAAACAAAGATAAATCTTCTAAAAGTGCCTGAGCAACATCAGAAGTTGATGTGGAAGTTCTGATAAGGCTGAAGGACTTTCAATGAACATGAATCAACCATGAAATTGGAACAAGCTAATAATGAAATATAAAGCTTCGTTTAGGTCTGTCAGGAAAGACAAAAGTCATTGCACTGTACTAATCGCTTGAAACATTAGTTTATTCTAAAGCTGTAATTTTAACATGTTATGACTCAATTTTTTTGCCCAAAATAATAGGAAGTAACAGCTTTGCATCTTCAGTTAGGTCTTTTAGGTGCTGGAAACATGAACAGAGAGACAAAGCTCAGGGTAAAAGCCTAGAGCAATTTTAGTGTGACAGCTGCATACAAAGCAGCAGGCAGAGATTTTGGAAGTGTAAGAAATTATCAACTTCTGCACTGAAAGGGAAACATTTGAAAGTGGAACAAAATTGTCCCTGATTCATCCAGGACTACTTTCACCACTGCTAACATGAGACAACAGAGCATGTAGAAGGTTATATATTTTTATTCTTTTATGAACTCAATAAATTAGAACTTACCAGCTGTCTGTGACCCCTAGACACTGATGTAGTTGATAATTTTATGTTAATTATATGAACCACAATGAGAAATAATTGGATGTGCACACACATTATTTTTCTCTAAAAATTCAAGAGTACATATGGAAAGTTGTCCTAAGTTTAAGGAGAAAATAAGCATAATTCTAAAAGAAACAGTGCAGTAAATTTTGTGCAGCTGTAATTTTTTATGGATGCATTCAGTATCATTAGTCCTGTAGCTCTTATGTAAAGAAAATATCCAGATAACTTCAGATGAAGTGAGTGAGAAGTTGGCTGACCAAAAAATTCAAGAGCAAGCTAACCATCCACACATGGAAACTATACACCCCTTTGTCATATCCAAGAGGACCTTCCAAGGTGTTGTGAGTTAAGGTGGCAGGTTTTTTACAAACACAAAAGAAATTGTGGAATTTAAGTTCCTGACATGTAGCTTTCCACTGCTGCAGAAATGTGCCCAGTATTAAAGAAAAAATTATTTCTTTCTACCACATGTGAAGGAAAAGGTCTTGAAATGTTCCTGAGTTCTGGAAGCTTGAAGCTCCTGGGTGTTCAAAGTGGTCATAACCTCCAAGGAGATTTCTAACACTCAATGGGAGTTAGTACATAATGAAGCATGCTATGGTTTATAGAACAAAGATTAAACAGAAAAATGTAGTGAAGTCTGTTATAGAGGAATCATAAATGTGAAACAGCACATTCATTGAGAAAAGGATAAGCTGCTGTTTGCAACATCTGTAGTAAGAAAGCCGTTGTCTTTATCCCACATCCATCTAGGAATGGGGAGCAGAAAGCTGGGATCATGCTTTTCTTACACATCATATTGCTACTCTTCCCCCATGCTGAGCTTCAATGCTTCCATACATATTTTAAGCAGATTGTGAAAATGTATTGAAGAATAATAGTTTATCTTTCTTATACTATGTGTATTTGTGTATTTAAAGCAACTGTATTAATACTGAATTGAATAAAGTCAGAAACTATTTCTAATTTTGCCCATTGGAGTGATTTAAGGTGGAAAGAATTGAGACTGAAATCTAACATACTGATGAAGTTTATGACTTTGAGATGTAACAAAAACACCTCAGGTTATGCATAAAATGAATATGTTTAATAATCACAGAACCATGGAATTGTAGCATAGTTTGAGTTGGAAAGGACCTTTAAAGGTTGTTTAATCCAAACTCCCTGCAGTGAACAGGAACAACTTCAGCTAGATCAGAGACTTATCCAACCTGACCTTGAACGTTTCCAGGGATGGGGCATCTACCAACTTTCTGGGCAGTCTCATGAATATGAAATGAACACGGGATGTCTGATGCTGTATTTGATATATATTTTTTAACATATATATGCACTTAGGGCCCCAGATGATAGAGGCTGCAGTTTCCACAGCCATTACAATTACATTTGGTAAAGGTCTTATGTCCCAAGCTTTACATAATACAAGGCCAGCTCAAAGGTCTTAAACAACATATGCTTCTAGCTCAAATTTATTAAAAGAAAAAAGGAAAAGAAAAAAACCAAAAACAACCCACAAAAACCCCAGGGCTTGTTAATGTTGCCAGAAACAGGCTTATGCTGATTTCATTGCTGTTAAATCTCCAGTTGTAGAAGTCTGGCCAACATCAATGTCCATCCACCACTGCTGAAGCTGGGATGGGCTCTCTCCCAGCAGTGTAATGGGCTTCTAGGGAAAGTACATCCTCTCCCCAAAGGTCACCAGAAACTTGTTGTGTGTCTTTGGTTGTCAGCCATATAAATGCTCAGATATGGGCTTCTCAGTTGAAGGAGGCTGGTGGTCTCCATCCTTGTAGTTTCAGCTGTCTTGGTACTGTCCAAAGAAAAACCTCAGTTTGATGAGATCAATTTGTTTAACCTGCTAAGTGCCATTTCCTCACATTCTCCAGCACGAAAATGCTTTCAAGGAAAGGCAATATCACTTAAGGTAGCATCGCTTTTAAAGCAATCTACTATCCATTGAAACAAGCTGTGAATGGGACATTGCAGGAAGTACAATATAAAAGCACCATGTTTAGCAATGTTCAGGCTAAAAGATACTCTGTCTGATTAACTCTTACACATATTGGTAATCCTAGATTTACCAAATCAGACTAAGATGTGATACAGATGCATTAGCAGGTGCTAGGTTAACTAGTCTACTTTTAGATAGCCATTCATATTCAGAGAGCCTGTGTAGTCCCTGAGTCTTAAATCTGCTGCACTGCTGGTTCTCAAGCCATCACAGCCAAAATGAGCTAAAGTGTGTCTAAGGATAAACATACCCTAAAATTTGAAATGACAGCTGAAGTAATGCCTAGCTCATCCCAAGGTCTGTAGTATAAGGGCTGCAAGGATGTGACAATCGTACTTGGCAAACTGAAGTTTGTAGCAATAAAGCTGGGTATAAAGATGTGTCTCCCACAGTCAGCAAAGAGAGGGAGACACCACAGAGTTAATCATACCCACTGTCTCAGAATCCTGCTACAGGATGAGCTCTCCACTGGAATTTCCTGTCTCTATAAAGCAGATTTAGACAGTCTGACTTAGACCAAATGCCTCATTTTTTCACACCCAGACAGGATAAAAAAAAAAAAAAGGAAGAAAAAAAGTTGAAATTAAACACCTCTTTTTGACTTCATATCTTGTCTGCATAAAGTCTTTGAGCACCCAGAATGTTTCCTTTAACCAGGAAGATAGATTTTCATAATTGAGAAAAAGTAGGCAAAAAAACCTGCATGGTGATTCTAATCTCCTATGAACATATAACTAATTTCCCAGCTGACCAACAGACAGGTAGAAGAACTGGTCCTGTCAGAGACTGTGCTGTGTTAGTCAGAAGAGAGTGCAATTTGAATAGAATTAACAAGCAAATTGATAAGCAGTTTATGTTAAATGATTTTCTTGTTTCAGGCTAATCAGGTTATCATGTTCCAAACCCACTCTTATAATCTCTGCCAATCAATATTATTTTTGTCAGCCTCAGAAGGAGAAATTAATTTCTTTTTTTTTTTTTTTTGTGGTCCAACCAATTAACAAAGTGTACCCTTGGTGCAAATCTAAAACAATAATCAATATTCCCTATCACCCAAGGCACAAACCTTCTTTGCTGGGTATTTGACAAGAGTTCTCCCCAGATTAACTATATTTCTTGCTCCTGTCCAGAATTAAAACATATACGGTATAATAGCACCACAAGCAAATGGTAACTAAGCAAGTCTGATTGGATTTCCTAAGTGAGAACTGAAGGGCAGTAGAAGTAAATCTCTGCTTCTGTTTCCTAAGGAATGTTCATTCTGCTCTAGAAGCACTAAAATCTCAGTTAAGCTGAGAACTAAATTAATGTATCAAACGGAAAAATAACTGTTACTTGCCAGGAAATTTCAAAATCTTCAAATTGGAATTACAGAAGATGGAGAATTGAAAGCCCCAAAGGAGTCCTGATATGTTTTCATTAACAGATATGCACTGTGGAATGAAATTACTGTCTCCATTTAATTTCCATTAAATTTAGCCATCTACAAGTAAGTTTCCAACATCGACCTTCACCCTTCCCTGAAAACAAGCAATCAGTACTGTCAGTAGGAAAAGATAAATATCTCTGGAGAGCAAGGCATCACCCAGCTCAGATACCTGTCTTAAGACAGGAGGAATTACGGATGGAAAGAAAGAATTTATTCAGAATGGGATTTGAAATTCAGCTGCTTAAACATAGGCACCTAGTGTGATATGAGACACCCTGAGGTGTCCTGCCTGGTGTCTGCTCCCACTCCAGAAAGCCACAGGTATTCTGTAGTTCCTCTGTCCTGCCTGCACCTACCATGGCCTTACAGCATCTAAAATGGTACCAGACACTTGTTTAGACAACTAAATCCTCCTTGTGACTTCTGTACAAGTCATCCTTATTTGCAGGGTTTTCCCTGATCTATGTGAATGCCTCCACAGTCACGTGAAGGATTAGCACGTCGCATAAGATAGTTGCAAGCCCATAAGAAGACCCTTGCAATATATTGCAAAATATTTCAGATTTTAGAAAATGATCAAGCAAACAAACTGTTACTTGCTGTTGTCTCTTGGAACTGAGCTGAAGTATGCCTCCTTAATAGATTTCTCCTAGTCCTGCATCTCGCCACAGAATTACATGGGACTTTGAAAGGACTAGGAATAAAATTCAGTGAGGACATTCCAAACTATGTCTACATGAACAAAAAGTATATAAAAAGTGTTAGTGATAGCTCAGAATAGGCTTAATGTAAAATGAATCAATCAATTGCCAGTAGCACCTAAAAGATCGTAAATTAGCCTCCTCTCTCAGATAAGGATTGATTTAAGAAAACATAAGACTTAAGAAATAATAAGTTGAAACAGAGATTGTCTTTTGGACTTCAATTATGTGGGGATTCAGCCATGAGGACTGGAATTTGTACTTTCTAATAACCCACCAGCTGAGAAATCTTTTGCAATCACAGAAAATACTTTAGGACTCCAAAGAAAAGGGGGGAAAAAAAGAAAAAAACCCCTCAGCACTGAAAAAAACCTCTTATGGACCACAGGAGAATCATTAAAGAAACTGTCCTTCAAGTGGTATATCCTCCAGTTACTACATATCTTACATATTGTTATGGAAAGAAATAATTTCTGTTCCAAAGAATCACAGAATCACAAAATATTAGGAGTTGGAAGGGACCTCAAAAGATCAACTAGTCCAACACCCCTGCCACAGCAGGATTCCCTACACCAGGTCACACAGAAGTGCATCCAGACAGGTTTTGAATATCTCCATAGAAGGAGACTCCACAGCTCCTCTGGGCAGTCTGTGCCAGTGCTCTGGCACCCTCACTGTGAAAAAAATTCTACATGTATTCACACAGAATCAAGAAACTTGTTGATTTTCCTTGGAGCGCACAAAGCTCATACACAGTTTCTCATTCAGTGCAATTGTTCCTGACCACTGGATATATTAGCAATTACAGACCTGGTGTTTCCATCTCACACAAATTTAACATTGCTTCATATTTTATAGATGTAATTTAATTGCTTCAGATATGCTGATTAGATATGCTGATCAGATATCTTTAAGGTGATCTGATACATTCTTTTAAATATGACTGCAGACCTTCTGTCTCCTTTTGCAATGAGTTTATGTATTACTCATCTGGGAGATTTCATAATGGTTTTTAAAAGCCACTTTCCCCTCTCTGAATTCAAAATAGATGTAAAGAGGTCATATTGAGATGGTAAGGCCCTGTTTAAATAATTTGATGGTACAATTAATTCCCCACAAGTGGAATTAACTGCAAGGGATTAATGAAAATGTCAGGGTTACAGGTTGTGCTGGTGATGTGTTTCTAATGTCAGTAGTAAATCTGCTGTAGGTAGAACACAAATTCTTTCCACATAAGGCTCTTCCTTTAAAAATATACTTTGAACTCATAAAATAACCCACAGCTGATATAGACCAATTTTCCATAAAAGTACACCTACTGAGGAAACAGAACAGAACATATCAGGTTTAAAATATCCAATGATCATTTGAAAAAAAAATAAAGGAGATTAAACTAATACATTAATGTAAAATATGTAGAAAGTGGGCTCAAGAAGGAGGTGAGTGGAAAAAATTCTAAAACATTAACAAAAAATGGCTCAGAATGTCCTTCAATAGTTGTTTATTGGAAGCTGCAGAGATATGTGTCCATGTCTCATGCACCCATTCCTTAAGCACCTCCTTCTCTTATTGAAAAGCTAACTGCACCTCTGAGGTTCTTGTGTCTGTGCAGTCATTTCCAGTAATCATTAAATCTAAGGAAAAACATAAGCTGCTGTCAAATATTTTACCTGTTGAAAGTGAAATAACATCTGAGTAGAAGAATAGAACAGTATATACCAAAATGAACAATAGTGATAGGGAGGACAGGAGAAAATTCAAAGAAAATTATTTTATGAAGTCATACTTAGCTGTCCATAGAGGAACCAGTCATCACATTGATTACTTTCTTTCTATTCTGTACCACTTCACCCATTCTGTTGTGGTTTTCAGAATTTTTGCACACAAACTATTTGGTACACAAAAAAATAACCTCCCACAGTCAGAAAACATAAAACAACTGAGATGTTTGGAACATTGAAATCACTTATGTTACTGGGAGCATCACTGGAATAGTCAGACTAGTCATTTCAACTCATTCACTCAGAGATAGCAAATCCTCCTTGAGGTCTTTGCAGGCACCTAACCAAAACCCCTGCACTGCTACTTAATGTGCAGGGGATTCAACTCCATGAGCTGGGTAATGAGGAGTCATAGACAGCTGGGAAAGGAAGCTATGGTCAAGGAGTGGTGAGCAGAGAGCAACATTTCACCTGTTGCTCTCCAGCCGGCTGGATCACACCAGCTGTGCTCATACCATCTATGAGGGCAGAGCAGAAGGATGAGCCAGTCCCTCTCTTTGTGTTTGGTTTTCCCCACTTGTTTCTCTAAAGACCAAAGCCAGACCACAGGCAAACACTTATACGTGTGTGGATAAGAAAATATGCTGGGCTCAGATACAGCTCCAAGCTAACATGACAGCAGAGATGCAAGATAAGGTTACACTTTTGCTAATAAACAAAATAAACCAGGGAGCAATCTCTGACCTGAAGTCCAAGTTGGCGTTTTCTGTCTCACATGTGAAAACTCAGTGCTCTCTCTCCATAAGCAGGAACAACACTTTCCAGGCTCCCTTCTGGCAATAGTCCCCATTATCATCCCTAGCCTGGCACCACTCAGGAGTGCCAGGTCATGAGAGTTGAAGCTGTGCCACGAAAGATGCAAACAGTCATGAGATAGTCCTCAAGTCCATGTTCTTCTCTTGGCTTATTTACTGGTACAGTATGTGCCCAAACCCATTTTTAATTTAAGCACTCAGAACTGTCTGATTCAGTAGGATCAGAGAATTCAGGGTAAAGACCGTGTATTTTCCCCTATTGTTTCCTTGTAGACTCATGGCAGCTCTGACTCATGATGTTAATGATAAATTAAGCTTTAACAAAGTAGATACTTTAGTTAGAGCAATTTCTACTTCTTTGGAACAGAGCCTCTATGTGTACAAAAAATGAGCATGTTCATCCCTGAAGAATGTTATGTCTTTGATGTAATGTTCTTTTCTTTTTTACAATTTGATCTTGGTACCATTTATACTGCACTTTGAACATTATCTATTTTTATTGTTAAATAAGATAACAGCTATGAGAAGGAATGAAAGTGATCCCTGGGATTAAATTTTCAAAGGAGGATTTCTACTTTTTACTATGTTATGAAGGTTAATTGTATTGCATGAGTTATTTGTGCTTAACCAGAGAGAACCACAGGGCCAGGTTCAGAGGTGATGTGCTGCCTCTAGGCATGGATTTCAAAAATCTGTGACTCAAATATATACAGTGACACAGAGTCAGTTCTGCATTTTCTACATGATAAGAAAGGACATCTTGCAGGGTAGGAGGAGGAGTGTTAGTGCTGCAAGGCTGCTCAGTCAGATCCACAAACACCTTTGCAAATTACTTGCTACTTTCAGCAAAAGTGCTGGAAATCAAGAAACACCTTACAGTTTTATCTGAAGAACTCCTCAGACGATTTAAGAAACACATGCTTGCAGACTCTGAAAGTGCCACCATTCAGGTTAGGAACAAGTTTACCCCAAAGCCCATCCAGGCCCTAGAAGTAAGGAGTTCCCTCGCCAGCTTCTTCTCAGAGGTTCAGCCTAAAGGTCATGTTCTGAGCAAACTTACTCAAGTCCTAATGCAACAGGGGGTTTCTGCTGCTTTTCTTATATGTTGCTCTTGTTGGAGACCCATTTTCTATACCCTTGTCTTCTCCTTCCCAGTGTTCATTAACCAAATCACCTTTGCTGCAGGGGAGTTGGGGGGGACACAGAGTTCAATTTCCTCTTCTATCTAAGGAGATTTAAATCACATTTCCCAATTCCCTAAAGAAAGCTCAACGCCTTAATTCTTTTTATTACACTTGTGCTCAGCATATGTCAGCATCCTTACAACACAGTCCGTGCACCAAGCTGTCCTCGTAATTTTGCTCTTGACTTTTTTCCACCATGTCACATCTTTGAGGGGCTGCTCATTCTCAAAACCAAAAGTCCTGTCCTCCAAACAACATGACAACTTTCCCTTGAGGTAATACAACTGCTTACATTCTTGCTTTCCAGCTGAAGATTGAAATAAAAATGATCCAAGAGCACACACAGTAATGTTTAGACACCAAGGGGAGTTTGTAGAACACCACCATAAGTAGAGTACTGCTTCCAGACTCCTCACCAAGATAACTGAGACAGCAGAATGTGTGGATTTTTACTTTAATCACAAAATTGAATACAGAGGCATGTGTTTTATCCCCTTAAAAGAGCACTTTGATATCAGTGGTGCAGTATCATACTACTGCAAGATGCCTAAGAGGCAAAACAGACACCAGCCACTGCCCCTGGGGCTGCCCCACAGGAGAAGCTCTTTGGCCAGAAGGAAGGTAATCATGATCAAAACTCAACTGGTAGATTGAAGGACAGGATTACACAGGCAAAGACTAACCGGTACAGCTGCACCCCAGAGCAATGTGTGTCAGAAACAACCAATGT
The DNA here is from genome assembly GCA_013399015.1 of Galbula dea. Classification (NCBI taxonomy): domain Eukaryota; kingdom Metazoa; phylum Chordata; class Aves; order Piciformes; family Galbulidae; genus Galbula; species Galbula dea. The sequence goes on along the minus strand of VWZX01004113.1, from coordinate 7,809 downwards.
CAGCCCTGACACTTCTACTCCTTACATGCACCAGTTTGTCGGTGGAAGCCACCCTGTGCACAAGGGTATGCTGGTAAGGTGGCCAGGAGGCAAGTCTGAGCACAGGACTGCAGTTCATCCGTGCTTCTATTTGTTTCTGCAATACCCATCAGTAATGGCAGAGGCCTGCCCCTAGCAGTATGGGCATAAATCAGGCCCTGGCCCTCTTTCCTTTGACAGTGTACACATAACAAGGTAATCTTCCTTCTGGCTGTGTAGATGTACCTCTTTCTCCAGCTAAGATGTGCCTAAGCACGTGTTAGTCCCATCACAGACAGCACTCACTCTGGTTTCTGCAGGAGGTAAACACTGCATCCAGAAAGCTATCACCATACACAACAGCCCTGTATCAGCATTTGGTAGATAACACCATGTATCGTGTGATGTTTAACAGAGGGTAAAGTCTAGACACAGTCAGAGAAGTGCAGACTTCTCACAGGAGATCTCCTCTGTCCTAGTACATGCAGACTGGCTAGATCACTAGCAGAGAGCTGGTGAAAAGAAAGGTTTTATCTGTTCCACAAATATGCATTTGGAAACACTAATATGTATATGCATAGAGAACGCTATAAGAAAAGAAAAGAAATCAGGAGGACAGATAACGGAAGAAGAGCTCAGCAACAACACTAACTATTGACTGGAGCAAGAGCTTGAGCAGATGGAAACAGAAGTGGGTATAACACAAGGAAAAACAGAAATGTCAATTGCAGCACTGCAATCCAACTCAGAAGAGGTCTGAATTAAAATTAAGAAGGACCAGAATTAATAGAAACTGGTTTTGGAGAAAAAGAGTTTGTGGTGCCTTTCTTACTGACATCCAGAACTATCAAGAAAGAACATTTCTAAATATTCCTCCTTTTCTTTCTGAAAATGTACCTTACAATATTTAGAGATCAAAACAGTTGACTGACAGCTCCACGATTTCCCACTACAACACAAAGTTTAAGGTTCCTTCTGTCTTTAACTACATGCTGAATCAAATAAGGTGTGCCATACACTTTTACCAGTGACTCTCATCTTTATAACTTCAAAGATAAAAATAACTTCTCTTATCAGATAAATTTCAGGAGATATGAGACAGGAGTTCAACTAAAAGATATGCACTTTGGCTAAGCAAATGAGCAATGGACAACTGCTCAACTGCAAAGAATCAAAATAAAATAATTTATTTTCCTCCTCAGCCTGTACCCTTGTAAATATACAAATATTTGCCTAATTTTGTTCTTTTAAACAAACATTTCAGTCAGGTTTGTTCTGTAACTTCCAAGCAGATTTTAGTCTTAATGGCTGCAGTAGAGGCCCTATCTTCTCAGCCTGCATTAATTTGTTTGTTTAGTTTGAGTCAGAAAAATTGAGTATGCATTAAACAGTTTAAAGTAATTTCCTGTTTCACTGATTTTATGCCACAGATTGAGCTTCCACAAAAATTCACTTGTCAAAATAGCTGAATAACATTGTTCTCCACCCTTGCTGTGTCATTTATTAGAGGTGCACTCTAATTGCTTCAAATCTATGCATTATTAGTGCAAAACTTAGAAGGCAGCTTAAGCAAATATAAAATATTTTAACACCATTTTACTGTGCCCTCATTAAGTAGTAGCCTTCACAAACTGATTCTCTCTTTCATCCCTAACTCTGATATTGAACCCATGCAGACATGTCTTCCTTGTTTTAAGAAAGGTTTTGCATAGATGATTGGAATTTGCAGATTCAGATTTTAGACTAATTTTAGATCTTATTACGGGTAACTGAAGTCCTTGATTGTAGTTTATATTTATTCAAACCCTTGAGATAATGGCCTGGATGATAGTGTGTACTCCATCTCTTGAAGCACTGTAACAAAAGCTTATTTTCTTTTCAGAACAGCAGCAGGTAGCCAAAACCTGGGAATTGTACAGTGAATTCCATGCCCTGTGCTATACCACTAAACTCAGTAAGTGAACTCAATAGTCTTAAAAACCCAGCAAACTGTGGGTTTAATTTCACAGGTCATCTCAGATCTGTTACTTACTATTTCAACTGGAAAAAAAATTACCATCCCACTGCATTTGTTCTTTCCTCCCAACAAGACTAATTTATTTTGTCTTATCTTTTATTTTTCACTCTATGTCCTGAAACTAAACTTATGAAATGATGTGACATATTTACACTGGAATGTGAAAATACCAGCATTTAACATGACATATGATGGGAGCATGAGAGCTGAGCTCCAGAGTTTCATTTTGCATAGTCGGTCCCAGATTGAATGGTTTCATTGCACAGCAGCACATGCCAGCACAACATGTTCAAATAAAAATAAGAGAAGACCATAAATATTATCTACTGCAGAATGTGTGAAAAAGTTATTACATCCTTGGATATCTTGTTCTTGAAAACTGACATCAGATATATGAGATACCAAGGTGGAGTATAAAATCAGACCTTAATTGGTTTAATTTTTAGCTCTCAGCAACAAAGATATAGAACGCACTGATGGCACACTGTCAAGCTGCATGTGCTTCTACTAAAGGATCTTTATTTACCCAACTCAATGAAAACATAATATTCAGTGTGTCACTGGCCTCCTGAACATGTCCTTGGCCAGTCTTCCCCAGCACATTGATTCATTTGGACAAAAATGCTCTTGATTCACTGTCTTTGCATGCACTGCGAGGCATCACCCTGTATGTTTGCAGAGTCCATGGGATGCTCACCTCTCACTGTCAGGACTCCTGCACAGCTGCTGCATCCCAGGCACTGGAAAAGGTCCTTCTAATTCTTCTTGTGGGAGACACCACTCCCTTGGGCTTAGCTGGAAACAGGACCATAGTCTGACAAGATAATATTAAATAAATTGGTGGGGGACCAGTTTTCAGACCCTTACAGGTAGCACAACAAACTTCATGCTCATACTGCTAACATATTTCCCCTCCAAAATGCAGTGCACAGGTCCTGAACACCTGTCTGTCCACTTAAACACTTCTATTTCAAATCTGAATCCCAAGATTCTGGCTTACATCCAGACATTAAAATGGCAGTTCAGTGGCTGGCACATGTATAGCAGGGTGAAAGGAAAACCCCTCTGCCAGCATTGCTCAGTGGGACTCGCGCACTATATCCCACTCCACCCAGCCACAGCTGCTGAGTCTTCTCCCACTCAACTCACAGGTGGAAGACATGCTCTGTGATATGCTGCAACCTCAGAGTCAAAACTATTGTAAAGGCAGGTCCTGTCCAGACAAGAAATACCTCCCCTGTCCTCCACACTCACACTAAATTCTTGCAGCCCATTGCTATCCAGCCTTTTCATCATTCTCTTCTAGCTTCTCAGAGAATTGTGAAAGCCACCTTCACAGGCTGCAGCTCTCCAAAGACAGGGACGAATGTTTAGTATTAAAAAATGAATTAATTCTCAGGCAATCTTGAAAAGAGTGAGCACATTTGTACAAAATTCAGTGTATTTTTCCCAAGCACTCTTTACCATGTTCCCTCTCCTACTTCAGTCAGCTGGGTTTAGTGTCATTTTTCCACTGTTGTAAATGTTGTTTCATTTCATTCCACAATAAACCTTGTTTCACACAGTCCAGTGTTTTGGCTGTCAGTCTTTAAGGCAGAAACGATGCCGTGGTGATGCTTCCAACTGCTGTGGCTTCAGTAAATCATTCTAATAAAGAGTGCCTCCAGCCTGTATCCTTTTCTGCATTTCCACAGAAAAACAGACCCAACCAGGGTTTATTTAATAATATAGGTGCTTTTACTAAACTGATAATGAAAGTTTCAGACATTATTTTCTTCTAAGATTAATTTGTATATAGTGATTCCCTAAAAACACTCTTTTTTATTTGAATTACAAAGGACACTAAAGAAAAGGACTCTGTGGAAGAGGGAAGATGAAGGAAGATTGTGTTGATTAAAGTTATTAAAATGACTACATCTCAGAGAAAATTGGAGTGTAGAATCTCCTCACTTCAAATAATATTTCTGTTTATATTTTCTGAATTTTCTCTGCAATCGTGTTTTCAGTTTCATTTAAAAGTTCCAATACTGTGGCATAGGGTAGAAGCAAGAATATATCTTCATTGTTATGTGTCTGAAAAAGGTACAACCAAAATTTACCTTTTCTAACTTTAATGATCTACATTTGTTCTACTTTCCTTAGACTCCTCTTTTTAAAGAAGGGGGGAAAATGACAACTATTGAAACATAGCTTATCTGATCTGTTGTAGGCATCCGAAGCTGAGAATAATGGATCCTTATTCCTCCCCACTGACGAGAGAAATGAGACGAGGCTCAAGTGTAAAAGCTTACATGGTAGACATTCTCATTTGACCAGTTATGAGGTTTGTAGGATCTGCTTAGATCAAGAGGTGCAATGTTTTCTATGAATCCTGAAAATTCGTCTTCAACTGATGTAGTGACAGTTGTAGAAATAATTTCTTCTACAAATTGTTTTTTCTATTTTCACATACCTTCTCATCACTGGAGGTTGGTGATAGCTAGAAACATGACATAGAACAGTAGCTTGCTAATTGCTGGTGGTATTGATCTCACCTACATATTTGGTACCTCATGTTCACATTTTCAGGGCTAAAGAATTGGTGAGAGGACGAATATTTCTTTCACCTCCTTAGCAAAGATTGGAAGGATCTATTGGACCTTTTGTGATACCTCATATCCCCATGTTGGGGCCATTCTGTACATACCTCTAACAGTTTGATTAAATAAATTTCCTCTATTACAGGGACTTAAGCTTTTAGTATTTTCATCTTTTCTGTTCAATGCTTGTGATGTATGATATGTGTAATAAAGCATGGTGACATTTCAGGTTGATGTTTTGCAAAAGCTTCACAAAGCATCTCTTTTTAGAATGCAAGGCAGGTGTTAATCAAATGTTAGTTGCTTCCAGTCCTGTGCTTTTATAACTTGTCAGCCAACAAATACTTCATCCAATTTCAGGGAGGAAAATAGAGGGAGATAAGAAGACAGAGAGGTGAATTAGTGCAAGAGTATTAAGTGGTTTTTTCCTATTATATTACTCATTAATTTTAATAATGTTTTTAACTGTAACTAGTCATTATAAACCTTTTAGATGGAAAAAAGGAATAAAATTTTGCCACAAATTCCACACAGCGTGTTTAAGAAGCAGCAATAACCCTTGAGACCTCAGGCCTGTGGTTCATTTCACAGCAGGACAAGTCACATGCAATCAAAGGCTAAATTAATATGAGAGGCTTGGAAAAGACAGGAATATGAAGCATCACTTCAATTTATTCTAAATTGCATCTCCTTGCTAGGAACCTTTATTGTGGGGGAGGTTTTCCACTCATCCATGTGCACATTATATTGCTGGAGGACTAGGTGCTGGCAGAACAGCATAAAGGGAGCTGTGCACTGTGTATGTTCCACAATCGCTACCACCAAGAAGCTGGGTAACACACTCATGCCCTTCTCCTCCTATCAGTAAGTCCATTTTTATCCACCTCAGTGTCCTTGGAGGCCACATTTGACTCCTTTTCATTTGCTCCCCCTGCAGCTCCATCCACACATTACCTTGAATGGAGAGATTTTATTGCATAGACTAGAGTTTCATAGTAGATCGGAAGATGGTATGAGACCATCTGTGTGATGACGTATGCACATCAGGGAAGTCATTTTGTGTTCTTCCTATCTAATCTAAGTCTTTATACTGCTCTGATTACTATGACTTCTAAGCATTTAATTATCATAGGTAATAATCTACAAAGGTTGCAACACAATGTTTCTATCAGACTCTGTTGCCATTGATTCTGATGTTGCTGACTCAAATCATAGAAGTCTACCTGGGAGTGTCTTTAAATATGCATGGTCTGAGATGGGAAGTTCTGTTTCCCATGCCCTATACAGCAACAGCATTTTTATGTTATAACATATTAATTTCTTTACTGAATTCTTCTTTCTTCATATGGTAGTCATAACTGACACATTTCCACAGGATACTCACACTTTAGTCTCTTTCAGGTAGGTATTTACCAAAAGAATCAAGACCTGAACCTTTTTGCACTTTTAACAGTACCATCTGGCTCTACCACATCCATGGACTGACAGAGGACAGAGGAAGTCTTCAGTAATGCAATGGTTGCCCTCTCATGTCCTGTTATAATTACATTCAAAATCCAGATCCTCTCTCTCTCAGTGAAGAGTAAAGCTGCTTCTTTTAGTGTGGTATGTAAGCCCTGTGCAAAAGCATAGAAGGTTCACCACCAGGCTTTGAGGAAGCTCCTTGTAGGGTGGCAGAGCCAGCAAGCAAAAACAGGCAGCTAGCACTTAACACTTGCACACTGAGCTAAGGCAAAAAGAACGTGAACAGGTTCATTTCCATCCAATTATATTTTATATTCACAGACCTGTCTTTTAGAGGTTTTGGTTTTGCCTTTTACACTAATTGGCCAAAGTCATATAAATCAGATATGATCAAAAACATTCAGCATGCACTAAATGATGGAAAGTTGAAAGGGGAAGGTAAGCCATACAAAGGTGTCATATGGTCAATGTGAGCCAAGTTGCTAAAGGGTTAGCCTTTTAAATTTCCAAGTTAAGTAAGATACAATTGGTGCTAAGTTAGCTTCCAAGAGCTCCCAGATGTAGTCTTATGAAAGCCTGAAGGGACAGGTTTGCTTCAATTGTACTGTATTTAACTTGGCAATTTAAATGGCAGAAGTCCTTTCTAACTTGGCTAATGGCAATTCGTATGGCTTAACATTTTTTCTAAAGAAGGGTTTTTTAATTCATGTTAATTAGACATTGCCATAACTGTGTACCTAATATTCAGATATATAGACACATATAAAATACTTGCATCTATTAGATGTCACTGAAAATTTGCATGGGATAGGTAAACTTTTCCTACTTCTGACATGTAACCTACGCTCAGATTTTTAGTTCTGAGGGAATTGGTTTTCTTAAAGCAAGGTCCTAACATCCCAGATTGTCCAGAGAGAGAGGGAAGTGCAATGAAGCCTTCTAGAAAGAGATCTTGTCCAGTTTGACTTGTTACTTTAGTTACCTGTTAATTCTTTTGGGGTTTGTCTACTTAATGATCAAATTAATCACCAAATAAAGAGAACTTGGTTTCCAGTTTCTCCTTTTCTTGATCTCTCCATCAGAGGCTGATGGGAATGTGCTAAAGATTGGGTGAGATCACATTGTGGGGCTGAGGTGGGTATTGTACAGCTGTTCTCCATTTCTCCATTGTAGAAACCAAGCTCAAACGATTGAGGGCTAAAAAAGTCCAGTGGTATTAAACCTTTCTAATAAATTCACCTCTAGCACTGACATGACTGAGACCAGAAGCTCTCCTTTCTTAGCTTACCTTTTAAGATTTGCTGTAATATGCAATAAGCCTCCACTACTATTTGCTATTTTGTTAACCCAGGTGTTCTTCTCTAGGATAGCAATAAGAAAATAATTGGACCTGAGTTGATCTATATTAAGTTTTTCTAGAATGCCAGCCTCATTTACCCTCAAATTTTAAACTGTGCATCCTTAATCATGAGAGCTGAAATTAAGGCACTTCACCTTCTGATTTCTAAAGGAGCACTTTTCTCTCCTAACAGCTATCCTTTTCAGATAATACAAAGAAAAATAAATAAATAATATGTTTGTTGTTTCACATTGATTTCAACGAGNGTCACCTCTAAGACTCCTCTTCTTCAGACTAAACAACCCCAGCTCCCTCAGCCTCTCCCCACAGGTCTTGTGTTTCAGTCCCTTCACCTTTCTTGTTGCTCTTCTCTGGACCCGCTCCAGCACTTC